>CM016567.1:8783325-8883325 GCA_003412495.2 Echium plantagineum | reverse complement strand
TTTGGTAAGTACCACGATTTGAGTCCCACTTTAAAAAAATACCACGAAAACTTTTTTAATTAGAAACTACCAAAAAAAGCGCGTAATTGACTAATTTACCCCTGCATGCAACCGCCGTATTTTTTTGTCTGATATCAAGAAATTCTCGGGCCCCTCAATTCACTTTTCAACAACTCACTCTCTCACTTCAATTTGTCTCTTCCTTTCTCTCTCTATTCTCTCTTCAACTTCTCCATTTGTTCGACGAAGAAACCCGCTCCGACTAACCACTCCGACCTACTCCCGGCCGCACAGTACATTTCTCAGAACAACAATCTATAGTTCCAGTCTGGTAAGTTATTTTTTTTTTGTTTTTTGTTGAAAACTTATACTTCAAGTACGATTTTGAGTTTTTATTTTTGTGTTTGGGGTTTCTAAACTGTTCGATTATTGTATGTGTTGATTGTGAGTTGTTTTTATGAAAACCCTAAAAGAAAAAAACGGTTTGTAACCGTTTTGAAGTTTAAAGGTTTTGAAGTTTAAGGTTTTGAAGTTTAAAGGTTCTGAAGTTTATTGTTTTGAAGTTTAAAGGTTTTGAAGTTTAAGGTTTTGAAGTTTAAAGGTTTTGAAGTTCAAACGGTTTTTGTCCAAAAATAATAAGGGTTTGTAGTTTAAACGATTTTTGACAAAAAGTTTGCAACTTTTGCATGTTAAAATCAAGGGTTTGTATTATAAACACCATGGTCATGTTTATAACCCATTTGTACAGGTTTATTTTCAAAAATATTTCACTTATTGTTTTTAAAACTGGGTTTACAATTTCAAACATGGCCTTGGAGATTAGGGTCGTTTGGGTTTTTAGTTTTAATAAAGAAATCTGTGCATGTCATGTAATATAACCTAATACCATCGTGTTTAAATGTTATAATGTAATATAATTGGTTATAATGTAATATAATTGGTTATAATGTAATATAATTTGTTATAATGTATATAATTGGTATATTAATATATGGTTATAATGTAATATAATTGGTTATAATGTATTATTATGGAATATCATGTAATATAGTTGATGATAATACAATATAATGGAATATAATGGACTGAAATATACTACAATAGTGCATAAATGTTTTGTAAAAGATTATAACCTTTTTCTCCCATTGTATTTTACAGAAAAATGAGGAAATGCAAGGGAAGTGTGGAGGAAAAGTCTGAAACTGTCAAAATAAACAACCAAGCAAACACAACCTGCTTGGTTCTTGTAAGGACATTATTATCTGAAGAAAATATAAGTATAATGAGGCAGGAATATCATATGATAGACATGCTTTACAAGCTTGGTGATGTTGACATTCAAGGTCCGACAATCGGCTGGCTAGTTAAACATGGACTTTTAGCTGTTGATAAAGGTCCTGGGAAGAGGATATTGGGTTTTAAAATTGGTAATAAGGTACATAAATTTGGTCCGGCTGAGTGTGCCCTGATGTCAGGATTTGACTTTGGGGAAATTCCACAAATTGACCACGAGGACAGTGACCTCCATAGGTTGTTTGTTACAGAAAGTGGGAACTTCATTCTGAGATATGGACTACTGAGGAAGAAGTTGGAGCAAGTGGCAATCCCTGACCCAGACAGCATCCTTGCACGCAAGATGGCTGTCATATATATCCTGTATAGTATGGTTTTTGCAAAGCAAAAGGAGAATGCTTTGTCTGTCAATGCTCTATACCTTGCTAATGATCCTGCGAGGTTTAACACCTTCCCATGGGGTAGGATTATGTATGAGAAGCTTGTTAAGGAATGGAAACATGGGTTCGATAAATGGGCAGCTAGTCCAGGTTCCCAGATATGCATCAACACATTCCCGTACATGATGCAGGCATGGGTTTTTGAGTGCCTGAGGGCGGATTATGCTGAAACCTTGGCCAAACATAACCCAGAGGCCCCCCCTAGTCCACGCGTGTTGAGGTGGAAGACGATTAAGGCTATTGATTATACATTGGCAAAGCAGACATTCCTTGATCGGGCTGATGTCATGGTTAGTTATTAGATTTCTATTTTTATCCACATATAATGACATATAATAGAGTATAATAGAGTATGATGACATATAATGACATATAATAGAGTATAATACAGTATAATGACATATAATGACATATAATAGAGTATAATGACATATAATGACATATAATAGAGTATAATAGAGTATAATGACATATAATGACATATCATGACATATTGATCTTGATATCAGGTGCCCTTCAAGCAATTAAAGCCAACACCTGATGAGATGGAGACAGAGATGTATAAGGATGCTGTGAGTTGGTATGCTACATTGCTACACACACCTACACCTTCTCCTGTACGTGATGAAGAGAATGAGCCAAATGAGGCAGGTTTGGTTGTTTTGCCTATGTTAAAGAAAATGAACAAGAAATTGATACTTTCTGTGAGACAGTGAACCAGAAATTGGCTGAGTTTGACAGTAGGATAAAAAAGAGTGTTATTGATAGGAAGGCTATTGAAAATCAGATGTTGGTGAAGCTGAGAAGTTACCACTCTTTGCAATTTTCAATTGCAAAGCATAAAATTGAGAAGGAGTTGAGAGAGGAGCTGGGGTTGAAACCTTCTGGTGCTAAGAGTCCTGAGGGTATTCATATTGATTTGGATGACTTGGAGGAGGATGCTGGTGCTGTCCATGGAGATGATATTGATGGAGAGGGAGAGGATGGTGATGGGCAGGAAGATGAGTTTGAAAATGTGAATAAAGCTGCAGTTGCCCATGATCCATCATGCCTCCAGATGGTGGTGGTCCATTCAAATATCAGTCCACTAAATGTGGCATCTCCTGAGCATACAATGGATCTGGACCCATTAGTGTCATCTGTGACAAGAGACAGTGGCCCAGAATCCTATATCCCTCAAAAGGCCACCAGCAGCCCAGTAAAACCTCCCAGCAGCCCAGTAAAAGCCCCCAGCAGCCCAGTAAAAGCCCCCAGCAGCCCAGTCAAACTCCCCATCAGCCAAGAAAAAGCCCCCAGCAGCCCAGAAAAAGCCCCAGCAGCCCAGTCAAACCCCCCTGCAGTCCAGAAAAACCCCCCAGTCCGAAAAAATTGTCCCCCAAAAAAGAAAAAGCCCCAATTCAAAATCCTGTAACTGAAGTGCCAGTGAGGACTTCACAGAGGAGCAAGAGGCCTGCTGCTACTTCACAATCTCCATTTACTAATCCTGAGCCAAAGAAGAAAGCCAAGAAGCAGGTTGAGCCTTTAGTTGAACACCCATTGCCTAAACCCTGGGAAAATCCTTCTTGGGACTTTGATTTTGATAAGATCAAATATAAAGTGCTCACTGCTGTTTTTAAAAAGAAGAATCAAAAAAAGAATGCTGGGATTACATTGTGTGTGCAGCCTAATGATGCAGCCCTTGTGAAGGATATGAATGACCTATGTGCTAAGCTTGGGTGGCTCACCAGTGAGGTATGATCTTATTTATTATAGAATGATGCATATCTTGTACATGTATTCTGTTTAAATGATAGAATTATGCATATCTTGTACATATATTCTGTTTAAATCATAGAATTATGCATATCTTGTACATATATTCTGTTTATAATAGATTATGATGGACTATAATAGATTATGATGGAATATAATGACATATAATTGATTATAATGACATATAATCGATTATAATGAGATATAATTGATTATAATATATTATAATGACATATAATTACTTATTCTATGTATATGTAGATTATTGATGCTATGCTGTCACTGAGAAACATGCAAGTGGATATCTATCCTGATATGTTCCCTAGCGTCAAGTGGACTTGCTTGGGCACTTTGTACAACAAAGCTGTTACAAATGCCGTGGAGATGTTCAAGCAGTCCAGAGAATTGGGGCAGCTAACAGAGGATGGTCAAGTGCCATGGGGGTCTATAGACCCTGAAATGTATGGGTATGTTGCTGGGTTCAATGGAAACTGGCCTAGCAAGGACTGGTCTACATGTGATAGGGTATATGGGGTGGAGAACATTGCAGAATGCCACTGGGCAGCTTTCTCCTACGACTTTAAAGAAAAGTGCGTAAATGTTTATGACTCCATGAAGGAGTCATTCAAGGAGGATAGGATGAAGCTGTTTCAGAAGCACGCCATTATTGTCCCCAGCCTTTATAATACATGCTTTGCCAGACCAGTATTCAACCCAGATGAGCCTTTCAGGGTTGTAGTCCACGATGTGCCACAACAGCTCAACAATTCGGACTGTGGGGTCTTTGCTGGTAAGTTCGTGCAGGGGTTGACAAGGAACGAGGATATAAACAAAGTTCAAATCCATAAGTGTCCTGATTACAGAAAGACAATTGCTGTTGAGTTAGTCAAGTGGTGGGGGCCTCCAGAATCTCCAAAATTGAAGGAAGTTGGCTTATGAAGAATGTTTCTATGTTGAACAATCTATTTATTTTCAGTCTTGAACAATTTAATTTCTGTCTTAAACAATTTATATTCTGTCTTCGACAATGGTCACGTACCTTTTGACAACATGTAGTATAACTACATGTGTCCGTATTATTTTGACGTGTAGTCGTGGTACATGTTTACCATATTCTGAACAACACTTTTGAATATATATGCAGCATGTATCAGTGTTTATTTGTTCAAAATGATGCAGTTAGGGGCATAATATATTATTCATCACATAAATTATTAATTGTTTTATTCTAACTAGTGAAAATAGTTAGTGAAAATAGTTTTATTCTAACTAGTACATAAATTATTAATTGTTTGGTCATTACACTACTTAGTGAAAACAGTTTTATTCTAACTATTACATAAATTATTCATTGTTTGGTGGTGGCACGTATTCGAATCCTGTACATGTTTGTCTATTATGCCCAAATTGCTTGCATCTCCCACATCTTAGTCGTTTTGTTATTCCCTCGACCTCTCCTTGTGATAGCATACGTTTATTCTTCGGCCTACCCAATTTGTTAGCAACCAAAGGTGGCTTGATCACAACTGAAGAGACTTCTGCAGGAACAAGTCGACTCCATTCTGTCGGGTGTGGTACAGGCATAATTGGAATCTTGTATGCATCACGTAAACTGTCAATATTATAGTACCTACAGTATGAAACAGGCGTAAATTTCAATTATAGTCCATTATATGCAATTATAGTCCATTATATGCTATTATAGTCTATTATATTCTGTTATAGACCATTATATTCTATTATAGTCCATTATATTCTATTATAGTCTGTTATAATCCATTATATTCTATTATAGTCCATTATACTATTTTATAATCCCTTATACTCTATTATAATATGACTTACCTTGAGCACATAGTGTAGATCGAAATGTTACGCTCCCTGCATGCTCTGACAGCATGTTCACAAGGTAACTGGCTTACTTGGAAAACATTGCACGTGCATGTACGTCTGTTAATGTCCACGACCGCATCTCGTCGTCCATCTATCATATTAAAACGAAATTCATCTATTGAAATGACCTTGAACACACGAGAAGCATCGTCACGTTCGGTTAATTCCTCCTCAACTTTGGGACACATAGGATTTTGCCACTCCGAGGCAGCTTTGTACCGATTGTAAAACCATTTTTGCAAGAGCATCCTTATGGTCTCAAACATGCCAATTATTGGGTATTCACGTGCGTCTTTCAAAACTGCATTCATCGACTCCGCAATATTTGTCGTCATGATGCTATATCTTCTGGATGGGAAAAAACAACGGGCCCATTTTTTGGGATCGGCATCCATCAAGTAATCATAAATGTTCCTTTTCAAGTTCCTTAACTTGTGCATTGAATCCTCAAATTCTTTCTCCGTGTATGCCTTTGCCGAGCTGTATAGAAACTGATCAGGCTTCACCTTAAACCGGGCTGCAATATTCAAACCCAAGTGAAACATACATATCCCGTAAACAGCGTGCGGAAACACTTCAAGGCAACACTTCTCAATTGACCGATGCCGATCCGATATAAACACCAGATCTTCAGTGTACCCAATAACCTTGCGCAATTCCTTGAAAAACCATGACCAAGTCTCATCACTCTCGGTAGCTGCCACCCCGAATGCAACCGGGAATATTTGACCATTTCCATCCATAGTTGTTGCAATGAACAACTTACCCCTATACCGACCTTTCAAATGAGAAGCATCGACAGCTATAACAGGTCGAATGCTTGATTTGAAGCCAGCAACACATGATCCCAATGCCAAAAAACAGAATTTGAAACAATTGTCCTCGGTTGTTTCATAACTAGTATATGTACCTGGATTCCATTTCTCCAACAACCAAAGATACCCTGGCAACTTTGCATAAGATTCTGCAGCCCCTCCACGAACGAATTCCATACCAATTTCTTTAGCCTTCCATGCTTTCCAATAACTAACATTAATACCGTAATTTTTCCGTAACATTTCCTTTATTTTCATAGGGGGCAAACCTTCGTCATTCACCATATAAGCAATAGCCTTAGACGAAGCAGAGCCCCGATATTGCTTCATCCGATTGTCCAATGAACAAGTATGTTCTTTTACATACTTTCGGATGACCCACTCTCCCAACGCAGCTGTTTTGATGCTATTAAGCTTGAAAGAACATTCTTTCTGTGTACATACAGCTCGTACTCTGCTTTTGTCAGAGTGGGATATGCGGAACTCACGATTGGCCTTCATATTCAATACACGCAATCGAATTATAATTGATTCCTTGTCTGGACAAATCTCCCCAACTCTAAAATCTGTGTACTGGTGTACATTTGTTGACACCACAGTATTAACACAAGATGCTCCAGCTTTAGGATCTCGGACAGTATTTGGGTCATCATTACCTGGAAATAAGACGACATTATACTCCATTATACTCCATTATACTCTATTATACTCCATTATATTCTATTATACTCCATTATATTCCATTATACTCCATTATACTCTATTATACTCCATTATATTCTATTATACTCCATTATACTCCTTTATTAATGTAGACATAATTGAACTTAAATAACATGGACTTACCAGTGCTAGATGATTCAAACCCAGAATAGACAGAATTGTAGGGAGGGACAGGATTGTTCTTCCTGGCCGTATCACCAAAAACATCGTCTTCGTCGTAGTGATGATTAACAAAATCTTGCCTATATGCAAAAACCTCATCATAGTCAAATTCATCATTTGCACTATCATCAAATTCATCATTTGAACTATCAAATCCAAATGCATCATTTGAACTATCACCCAGATCTTCTCGTCCCTGGGGGGTATAATTCTCAAATTTATTCATATCAGCTTCAAAATCATCCAGCCCCATAACTTCCACATGTTTAAGCTTATCTTCGACAGGGACATTCGAATCTTGATTAACACTTTGGCTTTTCAATTGGACAGGGGACCTACAATCATGACGAACTGGGGCCTTGGAAATACGCTCAGCCTCCTTACAGACATCCACGATCAATGGTGCATTATTCTTCTTTCTATTCTCATGGCCCAACAAATTCTTCTTACGAGTACTAATACACAATGGGATAGGCTTATCCCGTCTCCTATAACATTCAATGAATGTTGACACATCATCATCATTTACAAGATCATAAGGGGGCATTATTTGTTTGTCCGGATAGCAATTCCATCCAGCTAAATCCAAATAAGTATCAACACTGTTGATTCCAGTTGCTACATATATGAGCTGAAGTAGAGACGAGTAGGTTGAATCGAGTGGAACTTTAACATACTTCGTCTTGGAAGCTTCATATCGCCAAATAACTCCACCATCATTCTTCCATTCACCATTGTAATTAAGAAGGACAAGAATATCTTCAATTTAAAAACAAAATCAGCTTAATACTGCATTATAATCCATTATAATCCATTATAGTCTATTATACTCAGTTATACTTCTATGAAATATAATGTTTATAGTATAATCGTATCCAGCTACAAAAATCGAACCCAAATAACTTAAACATTCAATAAAAATCGTACCTTTTTGCCCGGAGCTGATCTCCATTAGTTTGTTTGATTATGGAAGAAAAAGGGAAGAGGGAGATGGTGTTGAACCTCACAAAAACTTCAACTTTTTATTGGCAACTACGATACAAATATGGAGTGACAATGAAAAGCCCAGAAGATATGGGATATGAAGATTCAATAGAGAAAAAGATGAAGATACTGGATGTGAAGATGAATCCCGGCGACGAGGTGGACGGAGATGGTGCTGTGGGCGGTGGGACTTATGGAGGGAGAGAGGATAGATAGAAAAGAGAGAGGAGAGAGGAGAGAGAATGTACCTTGTAATAAGAGGAGAGAGGAGAGAGAAGAGAGATGTGTGGCTTTATATTGGGTTGGTAAAAAGGGGTTTAATGAAGGGTAATTTAGTGACTTCACCCAAATTTTTTGGTAGTTTCTAATTAAAAAAGATATCATGGTATTATTTAAAGTTGGACCTCAAATTGTGGTACTTTGCCAAATTTCTCGTAGATTTAATGTGTTGGTCAACATATTTAGAAGACTTTGTTAGTTCTTGGAAACTGTAATTGTACACCTATATTGATTCATGATTAAGGTTTAATTATAAGTTGGTTGAAAAAACCAATAAAAAAAATTCACATCTTTGTTGAACCAAGAATTACCACATGCCTGAAACCTGGTAGCTAGGTTAATGGTGTTTTAAGATTTGGATATACTTTAAAATAAAGTTTTAATTCTTTTTGGCAAATGAACAATCACCTATGTTTACAAAATATTTCGAGTCCATCACATATCATCGTCAATCACCTATGGTTCAAAATATATAGTCCTACTTGGTTTCGCGTATTAATTTTTTGTTATATGCGTGTTGGGGTGGGTTCATTATTTCAGATATATTTTTTTAAATTTTTTCACCCCAAAATATTTTAAACGAAATTACCGAAATAACCTTACTGACAAGTTACATACCCCTAATATTATATTATTGACGATAGATTAACATAATAAATAATGGACTTAAAACATTTTAAAACATATATATAATAAACTACAAACTGTAAACATAAGTGATCGTTATAGTCATTTGCCCTAAATTTTGTAGTCCAATCTTAATAACAAGTTGATTCATATAAAATCACATTAGAACAAATTCATATTGATTCATATAAAAGCGTAACAAAATACAAACACAATTAATATATAACATCTTTTATGTTGTAGCGAATGATAATTGTACATATGTCTTACATTATTTATTCTTTTATACAAAATGACGTTAAAATAGATACCTAAAATAAGAAATTAGGTCTTGGTAATTAGGAGTATCGATGAGCTGATCTATTTCACATTGATTGAACAAGACATTGTAGGTGAGCTAATAATATCATATGAAACTCTCAATATTTTCAATCGAACTTGAGGTGAAACACCATCAATTTTTAAACAATATCAATATAATTAAAACATGATAAGACTATGTGTATGTGTCATGAATCACGATAAAATAAAGCCATATGTATATTCATTACATATGCAATACATATATTTAAGAAGTCCAAAGGTAACGAATTTAAAAATTTTAAAGTGCCTGTTTGAAATATAATTGATATAATTTTTAAAGTGTGTGTTTAAAATACTTAAATATTTTAAATACTAATTTAAATACTAATTTTTATATTAATTATTTTCCTAAATATATATAATATTTTTTTCAAAAAATAGAGCCTTGAAATGAACAGGCCTAAACAAATATGACTCGACTACTAAAATCCAATCATACATGGACAACTAAAATTTTATAAAATGTCTCACATTACCAATTAAATGGTTTGATATATAGCATCATATTAATTGAATTGACTATTGCTCCCTATTCACCAACGAGTTAATAATCTAGTCATCACTACCCAACCACCCATGACGATATATAGTTGAAGAATTTAATTTAATTTAATTTCTTTGTAATTAAGCAAAAGAAAATAGACAAAGAAACACAACATGATGCCATCAACCATTATGATATGTTAATGTGTGTTCCCTTAATATGTGTGCATTCCCACCAAATTCATCAATTATTCTTGTAAGAAATCCCAAATTGTTTGGACATTTATGACTTTATCACCTGTAATTTTAGTACAAACCCAACCAACAATTTCAATTCACATTCCAATTACACTTTACTCTCAACTTACATCAATTTTACTTTTCCTTTTTTACATTTTTATTTAAATTGGATTTCTAACTAATTACTACTACCATCTAATAAAGTGTACGACCTCATCATTTCAATACGAATAGATCTATCTTGAACATAAATAATTTTTTAAATACTATTTCCTCTCTTTTGATATATTTGATTATTTAAATTTTTTGTTATTTTTTAAAATATTTGATTATTTACATTTACATTCCCATTTCGTAAGTATAATGTTACTAGCCTTGAGAAGCGACCGCCTCAATAACCCTAATTATAAAATATACTTATGTTCGATAAAAGATAATTAAATATGCCTTGATGAATTAGCAAAACACACAAAATTAAAACAATCCGAATTCAATAAAACTATAATATAGTATAAGGTAGTAAATAATCACATAATCATCATATTACAAAACAACGCTGCCGAATTTAATTTCTTCATCATCAGCAAACTTTATTTTGAAGTAGAAAAGAAGAAAAAAACAGAAAATTTACAGGGCAAACATAAATAGCAACAATATCACCTAATACATCTTTTTTTGTTGATTTTTCCTAATTAACTAATCAATAAAAACACCATTTTGTTACCCTTTTCTCCTCATAATTATCATCAAGCTCTGAAGCACGAAGAAATATTATGATGATGATATGAAATCTCTTTATGAATCAAGCCTTGAACATATCTAAACTCCTCAACTTGGCATGGAATATTAATAGGACCATTATGTTCAAACCCATATTCTTCCTCAGCTTCTTTGAGCAACTGCATGAAAAGTGGATGATTCATATACATAACTGGAATAATAAACCTTTGTCTTTCTTCCTCCCCTTGCCCTACCATGATTGCTAGATACCCTTTTGGAATATGATTATTATTCATGTCCCTCCTCCCGCTACCGTCGTGTCCATGGTGGTGTTGATGGTGGTGATGGTGATGGTGGTGGAAGTGTATGAGCGGGAGATGAATATGGAAATTTATTGGGTGGTTGTGTTTATCTCCACCCATTCTTGAAATACGCCGTGGATTTCTTTTTTCTCGAAGTAGATCTGTTTCGTCCAAAATGAGAATGGTCTAGAGTTAGGAACTTATCACAAAAAAATGAGTTCGAAACTCGAGGAATGATTTGAAAGATCCAAAACCGAAAATAAACTAAAAGAAAATAAACAATGGGAGGGTGGGGGGGTTGGGGGGTGGGGGGTGAATTTGATGTTACGAGAAGATGGTAGAAAAGGGCCAAGGATCGGAAGCCGAGATGGCAAGATTGAAGAGGTTTAAGGAAGAATCGGTTAAGGATGAAGGAATATTACTCATGATATTTGGTTTAGACAATAATAAAGAGCATGGAGCTATATGTTTTATTTTGATGAGAATTTGGAAGGGTATTATGTTTATGAAGGGGGAGGTATATATACTATGAGAGGGAATTGTAGGTGGGGGTAATTATGTAATTTACTAATGGGTTTGATGTTGCTTACTAGGGTAGGGTTTACTTAGCTTACCTCACACACAAAGGTATTTTGTAGATATGAATGAGTCACATATATATATCCATTCTTTTCGATTGAAATCTTCAAACTTTTGTTTTTAAAATTGACGGTTAAGTTTATTAGTCTAATGTAAATGTGAAATTAATGTATATTACTCCCTTCATTCCTAAATGATTGGTACATTTTAACTTTCATGGTCAACGTAACACGATTTAAAACGTAAATATCTCTTATTCATTCTATATCCGAAAAAATTATAAAAAGTTGATATTCAAAAATATATATTGAGACGAATCTTAACAAGATTCCACATTATTATATTATTTCTTATCGATTAATGAGAATTCTTGACCAAAGTTCTTAAAGTTTGACCACAAAAGTCAAAATATACCAATCATTTAGGGACGGAGGTAGTATTAGATTTAGTTTTGAAATAACATTATTTTTAATAACATTTTATAATTGAGAGGTCGTACTAAATATAATAAATTTAATCAAAAATAAATTTCTTAATAAATTTCTTAATAACATTTTATATTAAGACTGACTTTCATTGAGCCCATAATTTCACACATAAAAATCCCATATTAAAAAATATCAAAAGAAATCGAAATGTATAAATTAAGACGGTACTACATATAACATTAATTAGTTTTAATACAATGTCTTCTATTATTAATTACTACCAAAATGATAGTAGTAACAATAAGCACGATAGTAGCTAAGTTATTTAAAGAAGAAATAAAATAATTAAAGGGCACTTGACCTTGTTTACCATTCAGTCGGCAAGAAACGGCCGACGGGACCATACTAGTTGCTATGATTAATATACTCTTGTATAAGAGCATTCACACCAGTTTCCCTATTAAAATCCCTAAAATTTTCTCCCTATAACAACTTTATCATTTTATAGGTGTTATTTTAACTTTTGAAACAAAACCAGATTCCTTATTTGTCACCCTATCTATCATCAAAATAGAAGATATCCATACAATAAATCACGAAAAAATCAATAAAAAATTAAATATATTAAAAATCTTCACATAAATAAGACATCATTAATCCAATTAATCTTATAAAAAAAGTTACAAGAAAAATCAATAATTAAATTAGCCCTTGATCGAATTAATCAAATATATCATAAATGTAAGTTTTATGCAACAATCAAATTAATAAAATAAAATTATATTGAAAATAAGTAAAAAAAAGTTGAGGTAATTGTATGCATATTTAAACAAGGGGAAGGAGAGAGGGAGAGTTGGAGGAGAGAAAAAGGAGTAGGTGATATAAAAAGTAAATTTGGGGTGTGTGATTGAGAGTGAATAAATTCACCCAGTGAAACCATTCCCAAAAAAAATTGAGTGGGCCATGTAAGGAAAAGGAAGCTGAAAATGTAACTTTTCTTTAAATCTTTTATACTCCTTCCCCATATAAGTGCTAAGAAGAGATATTGGGAAGCTACTACTAATGCTCTAAGTTCACAAAATACCCTTTGGATTCCCCAAAAAAGAAAGTACAATATATATAACTACTATATGGACTATGGTACTCCCTCCGTCCCTAAAAGATTGTCACATTTTGACTTTTGGTAGTCAAACATTACAAAATTAGATCATGAATTATCATTAAACGATAAGAAATAATATGGTCTTGTGGGACCTTGTTAGATTCGTCTCAATATATATTTTGAAATATTAACTTTTTATAATCTTTTCGCATGTAGAATAATAGATATTTATGTTTTAAATCGTGTTTTGTTGACCAACAAAAGTCAAAATGTGACAATCTTTTAGGGACGGAGGGAGTATTATTTATGAATCATGATTATAATATTTTTCACCAAATCGAACTACCAAAAAATATTAAAATAGATAGAGGTGCCAATTGCCAAATTCACGGACCAGACCTGATCAAAGTAAATACTCCATATGGGTTATTAAATTATTTTAGTCCCCTAAATTTTGACGCTCTAATCAGATTGCCCCATGAACTTTATAATCGATTTATTTGCCCCCGAATCGGTCATTTTGGAAAATTTTACATCAAAATTAACATATTTACGTTTTCATATAGGGCAAAATAGAAATTCAATATACAATAGACTTCTGAATTTAATTGGGGATATTTAAAAAGAAATAAAATATTATTAATACTAAAATTAAAACTAACATCCGTCCCCCCTCCTCCAATATACCATTGTCCCCAACACCCGATCTCCTGCAACCCCTTACTAATATTAAAGGTATATAATATTGATATCAATCATTCTCTTCGTTCCTAAATGATTGTCACATTTTGACTTTTCGTAGTCAACAAAACACGATTTAAAATGTAAATATCTCCTATTTTACATACAAAAAATTATAAAAAGTTAATATTTCAAAAATATATATTGAGACGTATCTAACAAGATCTCATATCGTTATATTATTTCTTACCGTTTAATGAGAATTCAAGTTCAAATTGTTTAAAATTTGATTAACAAAAGTTAAAATGTGATAATTATTTAGAGACGAAGAGAGTATATATTTAAATTAGTAATGGAAAGTACAGAGTAATTGATTATTATAGTTAGAGCTCTATCTAAGATGAGAAAATTTATTAAAATGAATTGGAATTAATATCAACTAGTGGGTACAAACTTCAATTCTTCAATCCAGTTATATACTTAACGCTAATTACAAAATTCGAAATAAATTATAACACTCGAAATAAAACATATAAAAAATATATTCGTTTGACGTATCTTTGCACTACAATATAAAAACCTCAAAATAAAAGCTTTTATCAAATACATTCATCATCTATTAACACGTCAACGTATGTCTTAATAATTCATATTTTAGAAATAATTAATTAATAATTCATTCTTTTAATTGACGTTGTTTGTATTTATATATGCGTTGTTATATAAGAGATTTATTGAGCATGTGGAGAAATCAAAAGCCAAATATGATCCCTCAGCTCACGGCGCCAATATCCAACTTCCATATGCATATATCCCTACATCATGCCTCATTTTGTTTACATTTCTTCTTATGGATTTTGATCTTCTAGACTTTTTAAATTTTCAATTATTATTTTTATTTAATAATGTATAACAAATGTATAGTTCTTTTTGGTTAATAATACTACAAAGTGTGTATTGGTTAATGTTTAAACGGGAAATCTAGACTTTGAATAATTGCATTCAATCTTGGTGGATTGATGGATGAAAATTATTTCGATATATATGCATAAGCTTGATTATATTAATGGTTCGAGTAAGTAGGATTAGATTATAATTTTATGTAAGTAAGTGGCAGTGTTGCAATGAGTAGGGCTGCCAGCAAACGTATCTATTCGAAAAAGCTTGACGTATTTGGCTCGAAAAAGTGTGGCTCGAAGTTTAGCTCGGGGGATCAAATGTCAAACCAAACGGTTGGATTGGGTATTTGTCCAATCGAGCCAAACTGTTCGAAAAGGTTTGGCTCGGTCACCATATGTGTATTTAATGATAAAATCATTATCAAACCATATATATTCCCATCTATGTACTCATCTCATTCTTTCATCTCCATTCTCCAGATCGCCCCCCCCCCCCTTCGACCCTCTCTCATATCTTCTCTTCTCTTCTCAAAAGCCGTTTCACCGCCCCGCTCACCCTCATGAGGCATCCACATAAGTTCTCCAAACCCCTCCCCTCCCCCTCACCTTTGTTTGTATAATTGTAGCTTCAATTACGATTTTAATTGTTATTTTTTCGACTTTTTTGTTCATATATAAGGTTTTCGTTCTTGATTTTTCTTCCAATGGTTATCAAGCCAAACGTTTTTGAACGTGTTCGGCTCGGATCTTCAAACTCAAGCCAAACGTCAATTGGCAAGGTGTGACCACCCAAACGGTTTAGCTCGAAAAGGTTTGACCTCTCAAACCTCAAGCCCAAACCTCCAAATATTCGAATGAATTCGACTCGATTACAGGCCTAGCAATAAGAGACTCTAATAGTGTACGTGTAGTCTCTCACTTAACATTGATATTAATAATTGGGAATTTTTAATATGTTTAGGGTGAAAATATAATTTTTAGAACTTTGGGAATCATGTTTTGGGTTTGAGATGGGCAGTGGCTAAATTAATTTTGTCGCTTATTACTGCCAAACTTAAATCTAAAAGGAATTCTCAATTCCATGATCTCGAAAGTTTTAAAAATTGTATTTTTGCTCCAAAATATTAAAATCCATTAATTGTTAACAACATAATTAATTTAGAGATTATTTACTGACCAAGTATACATTAGCTTGGTGTGTTGTTAACATGGTGTATGTGTTATTACTGCAACAATGTTCCTTATTAGAACAAAAATTGGTCTTACTTAATTAGACGATTGATTCAGATAATTATTGGAATAACTTTTTTATAAATAAAATCCTGGTGTAATTTAATTTTGTGAGGGGTACTGTTACAAAAATGATGAGAAATAATTTTTGAAACTATATATTGTTAGATTTCTCTACGCATTTTATATATCGAATTTACATAAAATGCATAGAAGGATCGTTAATACAAGTTCAAAATTCGCATTTAATCTACGGGTTTTGTGTGATATACCTCTTGGAGCGTGAGTGCGTAGCGGAAGAGCTCCAGTGTGCCCTCTCTAATTAGTCCACACCAATGTATAGCTTGATTTCTTCCTTGGAGGAACTAGACCTCAAGTGTATACTAAGAATGAAATTAAGTAAGAAACAATTTTTCTTCTTAACATTTGTTGTGTATATTTGGCCAAGAGAGCTTACTTGCTTAGAAGAGAAAGAATACAACTCTTCCTTTTATAATGGGTTAGTGTAATAATTACTTTCTAACTTATTCATTATTTATCAAATAAATAATGAATATTATATTCAAAAAGCCTTCAAACAATGAAGCCTTTTAGTGGCTCAAGAAAGACTTTAATATAATATTAGACAAGTACATGACACTTGTCCCCTCCCAAATGGCCGAAATAATGGGCTTAAATTCCACTTTGAATTTGACCCCTTTATTCTATCATGTGTTACACTTTTGTCCCGGAAGTTTCGATCAAATCGAAAATCAACTCACATTGAATGTGTGTGACCTTTTAGGACCAAAATAACATTCGACATGTGTTAGTAAAATATCAACCAAAGTATCTTAATAACACATTGATCACGAGCGGGCTCTAGCAAAACCATCGTGACCCCTAATGTATTTCGGGTTCATTCCTAATGTGTATATTATTGTCCAACAAAATATACACCTGAACTTGACTTTGAATGAGTAATCGATTTCACAATCATATTGTACAATGGGCATAAATATGACGTGTCAAACACCTCATACTTCTAACATATATAATGGTGCATAACATGAAAATTGTTAGATTAGATGAGTCGAGATCTTCCTTTAAAGGGGGTGGAAGGCTAGACACCATTATAAACAATTACACATGCAGTGAATCTTGTTAGTGTATGAAGATTGGATGAAGTTTTTCTGTGATAGACAGGGGATTACTTTTTCAATTGGTATCAGAGCAAGGCACTCAACATACAGAGTGTGATTCTTGAGATGACAAACTCAAATCAGTCACTACGGCCACCGGAATTTGAATGGGTCCAACTACCCTTTCTGGAAGAAGAAAATGACGATTTACCTTAAGTCCATTGACAAACACACTTGGAGGACTGTGGTCAAGGGTTGGACACCTCCTATATGCACCATTGATGGACAGCAAGTGGAGAAGGACGAAGATCAATGGACGGAGGCGGAAGAAGATGCTGTTTTTGCCAACAACAAGGCCATGAATGCTATTTTCTCATGTGTGGATGAGAATGTCTTTAGACTCATCACCCTTATGACTGTTGCTAAGGATGCCTGGACTGTTCTCTTGAACACCTATGAAGGAACTCCTCAAGTTAGGATTGACAGGATGCAACAGTTGACTGCTATATGGGAAAGCATGAAGATGAAGGACGATGAAGGCATACGTGAATACGACTACCGTATGCAGGGGATTGCTACTGAATGTGCCTCTCTTGGAGAACCCATAAGCAACGAAAAGATGGTCAGAAAGGTGTTAAGGTCTCTACCCCCTAGGTTTGCGGCCAAAACTACAGCCATAACTGAGGCTCAAAACTTAGCGACCTATCGTCTAGACATTCTGATTGGCAACTTAGCTACCTATGAGAAAACCTTTACTGAAGGAGAAGAAGGTGAAGAAAAGAAGAGCCTGGCTCTCAAAACTGAGTGTGGGGAAGACAAAAACACAGAAATCACTGAAACTTTGGGACTATTAGTGAAAAACTTTAATAAAACACTCAAGAGGCTAAATCGTAAGCCAAATACAGATGTTGATGGCTCAAGTGGCAAGGACAGCAGGTTTGACAACAGACGAGGAGATGACAGAATAAGCAGGGGAGCTGGAACAACCACACGAAATAAAGGCAAAGGTATCCAATGCAGAGAATGCGAAGGCTTTGGACATATTCAAGCAGAATGTCCAAACTATCTCAGGAGACAGTCCAAGACTTATTGTAGTACTCTGTCTGATGACTCAGAAGACGAGGAAGCAGATAGTGTTGCATTTGTAGTCATTGAGACACAAACTGACGACAACACTGAGCATCCAGACAGTGATGATGAGGAAACTACCAAAGAGGAGCTAGCAGCTGATTATGAGAAACTTTATCATAGCTCGATTACTCTTACAATTACTTATTCAGTCCTAAAAGGAGAAAAAGAGAAAGTTATGGGTGAGAAGCAAGAACTTCTTGAACAAAATGAAGTCCTCAAAGGAGAAATTGGCGAATTAATGGGGAAAATACAATCACTGGAAAAAGGAATAAAGATGATGAACAATAACACTTCAATTCTAGATGAAGTCCTGGAGATGGGCAAAGCACCAAGGGACATGTGTGGAATTGGATTTAAAGGTGAGTCCTCGAGACCAAAAATTAAATCACTTAGTAAATCACCTGCGAAATTCAAATGGAAATGCTACAACTGTGGAAAGAAAGGACATATAGCCCCATACTGCTACAAACTGTATGGGAAGGGAAGAAACCGATACATGATAACTCAAGTATGGGTACCAAAGGCACCAGTTGTGAGTCATGTTGTTCTCACATCACTCAAAGCAACCGCATGGGACGGATGGTATTTTGACAGTGGGTGTTCTCGTCATATGACCGGAAATCATGCCTATCTCTCACAAATCAAAGTTGTCAAGTCAGCACAGGTCACTTTCGGAGGTGGAGCTAAAGGCAAGATTATTGGCAAAGGAAAGTTGGATGTTCAAGGGCTACCAAGTCTTGATAATGTACTACTTGTTGAAGGATTGACAGCAAATCTAATAAGCATCAGTCAACTATGTGATGATGGAATGGGAGTTCAATTCACCAAGGATGAGTGTCATGTAACAAACTCAGGCAATAAGCTACTCATGAAGGGGACTAGATCAACAGACAACGGTTACTTATGGACACCTCATCGGGCTCTAAGAATGTCAGATTGGCAAGCAGCTCAAGGTGTCACACCAACGGGTCCAACAAGTGGTAACTAGTCGAATACTGGAGCTCATTCACATGGATCTCATGGGGCCTATGCAAGTCGAAAGCCTTGGAGGACGAAGGTACGCCTATGTTTTGGTCGATGACTACTCAAGGTATACATGGGTGGAATTTCTAAGAGAAAAATCTAAGTGTTTTGAAAGCTTTCAAAAATTGATCATTCAACTTCAGAATGAAAAAGATCTTAAACTTATCCGAATAAGGAGTGATCATGGCAAGGAATTTGAAAATGGAAAATTCTTTGATTTCTGTACTTCTCAAGGAAACAAGCATGAGTTTTCTGCTCCAATAACACCACAACAAAATGGTGTTGTGGAAAGGAAGAATAGAACTCTTCAGGAAATGGCTCGTGTAATGCTACATGCCAAACAAATTCCTTTAAAATTTTGGGCAGAAGCAATCAACACAGCCTGCCACATTCATAATAGAGTAACCTTGAGACCAGGCACCATACAAACACTGTACGAAATATGGAGGGGGAGGAGACCAAATGTGCAATATTTCCACGTGTTTGGAAGTACGTGTTACATACTGACAGACAGAGAACAAAGGCAAAAGTTTGATGCCAAAAGTAATGAAGGAATCTTCCTTGGGTACTCCAGAAACAGCAGAGCTCTTCGTGTATTCAACAAACATACAATCAGCATCATGGAGTCTATAAATGTTAAAGTAATGGATGAAGAAAGGCTGCCGGAAGAGGAAATTGTGAGCGAGATCCCAGCTGTTCTTGACAGTGATACTCACACTAAGGAACCTGCTCAAGAACAAGTCCAGAATGAAGTCAATCCAAGGGAACCTGCCTCCCATATACAGAAGAGTCATCCAAAGGATTCCATAATAGGAGAACTAGATGCAGGAATGTCTACACGAAGAAAGGAGAAGATAGACTATCGAAAACTTGCTGGAATGTTAGGAGAAACATGTTTTCTATCCAAAAGTGAACCACCAAACATCAAAGTTGCCCTTCAGGATGAGTATTGGATCAATGCGATGCAGGAGGAACTAGCTCAGTTCGAAAGACACAAGGTGTGGGAACTGGTTCCACGACCATCAGGGCAAAATGTCATTGGCACTAAATGGATCTATAAAAACAAGGTTGATGAAACTGGGAACATAGTAAGGAATAAGGCCAGGTTAGTGGCTCAAGGCTATACACAAACAGAGGGAATAGACTATGAGGAAACTTTTGCTCCAGTAGCCAGATTGGAAGCAATTCGGTTACTCTTGGCAGTTGCATGTCACCTAAAGTTCAAGCTATATCAAATGGATGTGAAGACGGCCTTTCTCAACGGAGTTGTTCAAGAAGAAGTATATGTGGAACAACCAAAAGGGTTTGTGTGTCCTACGAACCCTGATCATGTGTATAGACTAAGGAAGGCACTCTATGGGTTAAAGCAAGCTCCAAGAGCATGGTATGAACGCCTTACAGAATACCTACTCAAGAAGGGATACACAAGAGGAGGAGCAGATAACACACTGTTTATATGTAAAGAAAAGGGAAGGTTCATGGTTGCTCAAATTTACGTAGATGACATTGTCTTTGGAGGAGTGTCAGATCAACTGGTGAAACAGTTTGTTCAACAAATGGAAGCAGAATTCGAAATGAGCATGATTGGTGAACTCAATCACTTTCTGGGATTTCAGGTATATCAGAAAACTGATGGAATTTTCATCAGTCAAGGGAATTATGCGAAGAACATTGTGAAGAAGTTTGGGCTAGAAGGAACAAAAGAAAAAAGGTCACCAATGGCTACACATATCAAAGTGACCAAAGATGAACCAGGCAAAGAGGTGGATCCTAGCTTATACAGAAGCATGATTGGGAGTCTACTATACTTAATTGCAAGTAGACCAGACATCACATACTCAGTTGGTGTGTGTGCAAGATATCAAGTAAATCCTAAGGAAAGTCACTTGCTCTTGGTCAAAAGAATTATCAAGTATGTAAAAGGAACAAGTCAGTATGGTCTATTCTATACAAAGGATATAGGCAAAATCTTAGTTGGATATTGTGATGCTGACTGGGCTGGAAACACCGAGGACAGAAAGAGCACTTCAGGAGGATGTTTCTTTTTAGGGAACAATATTGTGTCATGGTTCAGCAAGAAGCAGAATTCAGTCTCACTATCCACTGCTGAAGCTGAGTATATAGCTGCTGGAAGTGGATGCACTCAGTTACTGTGGATGAAGCAAATGCTCGAAGAGTATGGTGTCAAACAAAGTGTTATGACACTCTACTGTGATAACTTGAGTGCCATCAGTATATCAAAGAATCCTGTCCAACACAGTCGAACAAAGCATATTGATATACGACATCACTTCATCAGGGAGTTGGTCGAAAATAAAGTTGTAAACTTAGAGCATGTTCCAACTGATAAGCAATTAGCAGATATTTTCACCAAAGGGTTGGATGTAAATCAGTTTGAATACTTAAGGACAGCACTTGGACTGTGCATTATTGGAGACTAGCAATTAAAGCACTGTTATAACATTAAAGTAACCAAGTGTTATAGCAGTAAGGGGAGTTGTCGACAACTTATTGTTGACTTGGAATTCAAAAAGGTTACAATAACTGTGGAATGCAAAGAGGTTACAACAGTATAGCCAACAGGTACGTGGATCAGGAGTTATAGGAGCATGCGACGTGTCAGAAAAAGGAACAACCCTATAAATACCAGAGGTACCAATCTTCTCTCTCACACTTTATTTTCTTCACTTTATTTCTCCCGCCTTTACACCAAGAATTGCAAGAGTCCCCAATTTCCCAACCTTCAATTCTCCAAAATGTCAAAAGAATCATTCACCACTAAACACACCACAAACCCAATAGACCCAAACCCGATTAAAGCTGTTCCGCTGCAAGCCATTCCTCCCAGTGACGAACAAGGAGAGGAAACAAAAATGTCTCAACAAGGGGGACCTATTCTGCTGTTGACTTATGGAGAAATTGGGGTTGACCCAAATCAAGGTACTGTGCATCCTACTGAGACTACCAGTGATAATTTTGTGGATGCCTCTGAAAATCTAGAAAACCCTAGTTGTGATTATTCTATTAACATGCATGAGAATATAAATGTGAATGATGAAGAAATTGGAGAGGGGATGTCTGATTATCAGACTGTTAGACCAGATAGAATAACTGAGAGACTGAATAGCCCTGTTCGGTTTGAAAATCAACCTGAAAGAACTGAAGAGTCCCCTAAGAATCTGAATGGAGGTAATTCTGATCCCAACTTGAGTGTACCAGAAATGAGTGATAATGTCAACCTGAGAGCTATGTTGAATACTCTGAAAACTAAGGCAGGACCCACGAGGAAGAAAAAGATTCTGATGAAAGGGGGAAAACCAGTTGTTAGGGTTCATAGTGAACCAGAAAAGGAGAAGGAACCAGAGGTTCTTATGGAGAATGAAGAGAGATCTGATGATGATGTTCAGATTTTGGCTTCGACAACAGAGACTAGTAAGAGAAGGACTAGGGTAAACACTGCGGCCTTGAGGAAAACATGTGATCAGGACATTGATTCAACTAAGAAGCCTACCAGCTCCAAGAAGGCTCAAAAAGAAAAGGGGGCCCAGAAAAATGTTAAAGGAAAAGGAGTAGCCAGCAAACAGGATATGAAAGCTTCCATCAAGAAAAGGGTACTGCATGATTCTGACACTGATTCCAGCAGTGCGAGTCTTGCTCCGCCAAGCAAGAAGCAGAACAGGGGTCTTGAGTCCAGGGGGAGGATCAAGAAAAGGAAAGTAGCAGCCGTTGATGATGTGTCCAGTGATGGGGTGGACTTTGCTACTGCTGAGCAAAGACAGAAATGGAAGTTTGTGTGTGCTTGCACAATGTGTCCTGAGAAACATGTTGGTGATCGCACCCGCAATAACAATACCTATCTTGAAGTGCTGGAAAAATCAGGTATGCTACCACTGCTTGAAAGACGGAAGCACTGGCCAAAATTAGTGAAGGAATTCTTGTGTGCTCTCTCGGATGAGATAGATAACCCAGTACACCCTCACTATCATAGGGTTGTAGTAAGAGACTATGAATTTGAGTTCAGTCCATTGGTCATCAATCGTTTTCTGGGCAGAGAAAATCAAGGGGAGACTGGCCAATCATTGATGCTGAATGATATAGTAGGTGAACTGACTGCTGGTGTGTTGACAACCTGGCCACCAAGGGGTATCCAACTTCAATCCTCGGCTCTAAGCTTGAAGTATTCCATTATGCATAAGGCTGCACTTTGCTGTGTTGTACCTTCTTCAAACTGTACTAATGTCAGTGAACCAATGGGCAAGGCTTTATATGTTATGGGAACTGGCACATTGGATTTTGGGCAAATGATCTTTCAACAACTTATTGATCATGCTCACTCATATGCCAAGTTGAAACCCATAGGATTCACAAATCTCATTTGTGGAATCCTGATAGACCAACATCCAGAAGTGCTAACCGAAGAAGATGGCTCAGGTACTGATTCGAAACCACTGTTCATCAGTGAAAAGCTCATGCAGACTCACAAGGTAGACATTCAGATTAAAAAGACTGAGCAAAAGACCAGTACATTCACAACCTCAGACCCCACTACCCAAATTTTGCTAACTGTGTATGAGGCTGAAAAACAGAGGCTGCTTGAGGAAATTCAAGTGAAGAAACAGCAGTTGGCCTCTGTGGAACAGAAGATCAAGGGTCTTCAAGTAACTGGTGCTCAAGCTGAGAAGAACAATGCGACTACCAGCCAGGGGGAGACCACTGCTGCAGATGGTGCAGCCAACCAGGAGTGATTGCATATGCTAAAGACCCCATTTGTGCAAATTGTGTTTTTATGCCAAATAGGGGGAGTAGTTGTTGGATGGTTTAGTAGTAGTTTTGGGATGTTTTTTTGTTAAAACTGGTAGATGTTTTGTGTTGCAGTAATCTGAAGAATCTGGGTTAAAGACTGATATGTGACTAATACTGCAGTAGATAGTTTGGAAACTGTTTTAACACTTTGATGCACTACACTAATGAACCACGGGATTTGCCATGAAAAACTTACCCAAAGGGGGAGTTTGTTAGTGTATGAAGATTGGATGAAGTTTTTCTGTGAAGCAAAGTGTTGAAACAGTATGGACGGGTGAACCATGTATGCACATTCTAGAAGGATCGAGTAAAGAAGACTTTTAGTGATACAAGGGTTCCTATGTTTGTGGGATCAAGATAAAGAGTCTGGATCGACATAGAATACAAGATAAACATCAATGTATAAGATAAAGATTGACGTGGGCTAAAGGAGAGATTTAAGGAGGATGGAGTCTAGTGTTCTACTCGACTACAACTCTACACCGTGAAGTCATCTAGTATTCCAATCGGCCAACAACTCTTCAACAAGGATCCTATATATACACACACTCAAGACTTGATGAAGTATCCGAAAATATTCAGCAAAAACAATCAAGTGCTTTTATTTTAGTATTGAGTGATCGTGTTGTGTCTAGAAGGAACGTAACCATTGTTACCTTCTAGATTGAGTTGTACAGTTGATGTATTATACCGATACATCAAGGGTGAGGTTTTATATTTAATTCAACTTATTTCAGATTCATAGATTAGAAGAAAGACTGTAGGAAAGTCTAGACAGGGCGATGATTATGTGGTCATACATATAAGTCCCTGCTTGTAACCAACTTTACTATAGTGAATTTCTTCCTTGGGTTGGTTGCCCCCCAGATGTAGGTGTTGTTATAACACTGAACTGGGTTAACAGATTGTGTGTCTTTTTACTGTTTTTCGTATTTTGGTATTCACACTGTTATTCACAGTTGGGACAACAATGATAGACAGGGGATTACTTTTTCAAATCTGATTTGCTCCAACTAAAAAGATTCAAGAAAACTCCAAAACTCTTTCCTATAATTCTATTACTTCTTTCATCTCTAAATAATTGATACATTTTGATTTTTGTGATCAAACTTTAAAAAATTTGATTAAATTTTTTTATTAAACAATAAAAGATAATATAGTCATGTGGGACCTTGTTAGATTCGTCTCAATGTATATTTTTGAAATATTAGCTTCTTATAATTTTTTCGCATGTAAAATAATAAATATTTATGTTTTAAATCGTATTTTATTAACCATTAAAATTCAAAATATGACCATCTTTTAGATATTTTTTATCCAACAACCTGAGAGGCCTACATGGGGCTACATCACCCAAAATTTGGGACATCTCAACATCTAATCTGACGTATTAAGAAATCGGTGCATGCTTCTAGCCAAATCTAGAACAACATTTTAGTAAGTATATGTACGAGACATTATAATCCATTATATTGGAGATAGACTTGAGGCAACAAATGTACTACACTTGTTGATATATCTCCCAACATACAAATAGCTAGCTAATAATATATAGGTCAAATGCATTTGGGATTATGGCAATTTCTTTTGAATTTGTTAAGAGTCTATGGTCTACTCTAAAATTAATTGGTAATAAATAAAGTAGTCTAGAATTTTATATATTGATCTGGGAGGAAATCGATTTTCGATGTGGGATGTGCACCTTAACACTCTCATTCACGTGTAACCCAATCGTCGGCGAAATTATCCTCCGGAATTACTTGCCGGAACAACATCGGCGGTGTTACACGTGCCTCATTAACTCGGGGTTGGCTCGAATATCATGTTAAGAGTATTGGATTCCACTCTAAAACCAATTGGCAATAAAGAGAATAGCCCAAAATCTTATATATTGACCCGGGAAAACATCGACTTCCGATGTAAGATGTGCATTTTAACAAAATTCCACACGCCGAGACAATTTAAACAAGAGGACTTATTAGTGATATTATATTAAGGAGAAAATTAACAAACCTAAGTGTCCTTCTCATTTCTTATTATCCATTCAACTATGCAATAATACACTAAAATATATATATGGCTAATTCAACTTTAAGAGGGACATATATGTAGATCAGGGCGAAATTAGAGTAAAAACAAGGGGTTGACTTTGTATAAAATTAATTAAGAGGGTCAAAATTAAAAAATTAGTTAAAGTACAATAGAATTATGTTTAAAATGAAACACAAAATATGTTTTGGAGGGCTTAAACCTATAACCTCAACTTTTTAACATAATATTTCAACCAACTAAACTAGACTTTCACTTGATTTGTTTACAATTAGTATTTTTTATATCACAACATTTTAAAAATTATATTTAATATATAATAACCAAAAATCGTAGGAGACCAATGCTCTCTACCCTCCTAAATCCGCCCCTGTCCTCAATCGGAAATGGTAGGAGGGTCATATATATGTTGCAAATGTTTAAGACATGCATGCATAAAGACATAAAACACTCCATTTGTCTTCAAATACTAATGTCTTTCAAATAAAACTACTCTCTTTCATTTATAAAGATTGCCTATGTTCTATAACTCATCTTATTTGACAAATCTTTATACACATTTGAGAGAAAAACTTTATGTTAACTTGTCTTATTTTAATACTACTTTTCTCGATCATAAAGATTATTTTATATGTTAGAGGTGATTATTAATACATCTCACGATGATGATTAAAATTTTATTTAATAAGATTATGAAGACAAGTTAAGAAATAATAGTACTACTTCCAATTTAAACAATTAAATATTTTAAAATGCCACTTTGACTTTATATTGGGTATTATTATATTGGGCCTGCACTATGGAAACGTTCCCACAGAAAGATGCATGTCTTCCACTGACGTGGGCAATGCGACCCACTCTTTCTCTCTTTCGTTCAAAACGTTCCCCAACGCTAGTGCGGCAAATGAGCGGTAGGAATTTATATCGAATTATTCGGTCGGGTTTGAACTAATTTTTTGGTACTATCATATCGGGTAGCATACATATTACCCTAGGAGTGTCTAATGTACCGGGCCCTGTCGGACCGTCCAAGGCCTCAGTCTGTTAGTCCGGTTCGAGTCCACATGAAATTTGGGTATTCAGCCCAGGCCCGGTTCGAGGCCCCTCAGCCCCCCTAATCAACGTGGGGACGTATCAACGTGACCATATATATTGATGTACCAGAATGCAACACCGAAAAAATACCAAACCAGCAAAACTGTGCTACCTAATTTTGTTTTGATAATTGACCCTGCAAAATACTATGTTAATTCAAACATAAAAGCAATGCAAACACCCTCCAGTACATAGTCAATTCAAATATCAATTCAAACACCCTTCACCTTGTGCTTGTTCATCTTGAAGTTGTGGTGTTTGTTTACTTATTGAACTCTTTCATGGTGCCATTTAGATTTTGTAGAATTTTTGATGTTGTAATGGGGGAATTTGGACTAATTGAACACAAAATAATAACTTGTGTATGATTTAGTCGAGATTTGAATAACAATTAAAGAGTTGATTGAGAGAAAAATCGATTTGAAAAAAGGGGGTTTGGGGGATTGTGTTCGAATGGGCTGATTTTGCCCTAGTCATGCATAAAACATGACTCTAACGTGGTAACGCTGGAAGAAGAACGTGGGAACGTTGGAGGGGCTTTTTTTTTGAACTGAAAATACGACTTACAAGTGGGTTCACGTGCCCACGTGGAGGCAGAGAACATGGCCACGTTAGGAGTGGACATGAGGACGTTGTGTAACTAACATGGAACTTTGAACGTGCCAACATTGTTTCTAACATGGACACGTTAGACTGGCAGAATAAAATACATCTTATTTTTTCCCCTAATTCATGGTTACAAACTTAAGATACACAATTTTATTAAAGCTAAACCGTTTATAGTTTATACTCGTGCAGGCTAGGAGTTTACATAATTTTTTTTATAATATTCTTACAAGTTGCAAATACTCATCGGTCATCATACATTAGTTCATCTTCGGATTCTTCATCATCGTCTTGAACATCTTTTATATTCTTACAAGTTACAAATACACATAAGTCATTATACTAAGTTACAATAAATTGATAGAGAATACCAAATTCAAGTCGAAGCAAGGTAATTGAGATTGAATGCACCTAACAAGCCCAAGCTTTGAGATTGAATCCAACGAACAAGCCGAAACTTTGAGATTGATTATACTTATATGAGACTATGAGATGATCAAATTTGCTTTGCTTTGATATTAATTGAAGCTAGTTGTAAATTGTATCCAATAAATTTGCTTTGCTTTGTCACACATTACAACCTCAATTAAATTATAAATATGGTAACATCTCTTACATTTCAGCTATAAAATTTTCAATTCTTCAATATGAGTCACAACACACAAGTCACAACTAACTTGAAATGGATCGAGAACATATTCCAATTCCATTACCATTGAAGCGATTTTATAAGCTTATCGCCGAGCCCTCTTGTGTAAGGCTCGAACTACCTCGAAATCGTGTTAGAGGGTATCAGCTTTTTCTAGAAGGTGAGTGTAAGTTTTTATTGATGATCAAATTTTTAATGTGAAGTTCGAAAATGGAATATGAGAGAATAGAGAACTAGGTCGTGTTTTCTTTACGGATGGATGACGTCAATATCCACTCATTTCAATTTAGCTTATGGGCAATTGTTAACGTTTAAGTTTCATAAGGAAAAAACTGAGCGACCTGGATGTATAGTTTATGTTGCCCAAATATATGGTTGATGCTTGTGAGAAAAGACCTATTGCACGTTGATTATTTGTGGTTCTTAATAGAAAAATATCATCAATTATTTGTGGTTCTAATTATAAATTAAGTGAATTAAAAGATAATCTTGTTTCTTATTAAAAAAAACATGTCCACGTTGATCCCCCAACATGGGGACGTTTGGGCCAAAATATAGAAAAAGAAAACAGTATAACGTGGCCATGTTGTTAACCAAACTTGGCCAAGGTATATGCCCCCGAACTAGGGCCTCCAACCGAACAGGGGCCTAGTATTCCCTTAACTGATAGGCCCGGGCCCACTTCGTTAAGGGCTCTAGGCCCGTCGAACATAGTACATGGACAGTCCTGTTCGTTCCTTAGTGGGCCAGGCCCGTCAGGTGCGGTTCGTTAGACACCCTTACTCTTGCTTGATAAGGACACGGGTAGGTATCGAGCCGGGCGACGAGCTAGTTTCGGGGATATCCCCAAATTTTTGTTTAAAATTTTTATTTTAGGGTTCTCTCCAACGATCTGTAATTGTTGTAGTGCAAATCTGAAAATTATTTTCAATACTAATTTTATGGCTTATTTTCATTTTGGACCCTGAACTATCACGTAAGTTTCAAATTGGACACTGATACTATCATATGCCTCAAATTGCCCCTATACTACTTTAGTCTCATTATGCCCCCTCAAATGCCAATTTTAGATTGAATTTCGTTTTAAAAGAAGGAAAAATTCGGATTATCACATGTATCAAACTTTTGGGGCGTTCTTACAAATAACTAATGATAGTATCAGGGTCCATTTTGAAACTTACGTGATAGTTTAAGGTACAAAATGATAATAAGCCTGAGATTTATTTTTAATTTAATAAGTTTTGTTATTTGTGAATTGTGCCCAAAAGTTTAATATATGTGCTATTTCAATTTTGCCCTTATTTTAAAACGAAATTACATCATATTTGGCGTTTTTTTTTTTTTTTTTTTGAAACTTAGCGATGAGGTGAGAATCGAACCCAAGACCTTTTGGTCACTAGCGAGAGCCTTTTCCACTAGGCTATCCGATTAACTCCATATTTGGCGTTTTAGGGGGTAAAATCAGACAAACCACAGTATAAGGTCCAATATGAGGCTTAGGATAGTATCAGGGTCCAATTTGAAAACATAGTTCAGGGTCCAAAATGAAGATAAGCCTAATTTTATATTGGTCATTTGAAATTAATTATGATTATAGTATAACATACAAATATATAATATAAAAAATAAACGAGCAGGTTACCGATCAGACCCGTCTTCACCCATCTTTAACCAAACATTATTCTACATACACATATTTCTTATATATAGAAATATTCTCATTATATAATTAAGCACTGCTCTTACTTAAAAAAAAGCACTCCTTTTCAAATGTCGTCTTTTCTTTAAAATTCTCAATTCCTAACAATATTTCATCGGTTTAATTTTTACACCATAAATATTGATTATTATACTTCATTTTTTCAATTTTACCCTTAAATTTACTTTATGAAGATTGATCATTCACTAATTCACCTAGAGCCTTTTGAAGTTCGTATATTATCTATTTAAAATTGCACCTAGTATGATTCACGGACCAGACCTGATCAAAGTAATATATGGCTTAAGTTGCTTAAGTTCTCTCTGACATGAACTTTGACGATCTGATCAATTTGCCCCATGAACTTTATTAATAGGTCTTGTTGTTCCTCGAATTATCTAAACTGGTCATTTTGGGGATTTTCGTGCTAAAATTTACATATTTTACGTTTAAATGAAAGGCATAATAGTAATTCAACATATAATAGACCTTTGGGGACAATTTTAATAAATAAAATACATTGGGGATTTTTAAAAAGAAATAAATTTTTAAAACTAAAACTAAAACAAAAAAGATTCACTCCCCCTCCCCCAATACCATCGTCCCAACCCCCAACCTCCGACAACCCTCCTCCCCCCTCCATCGTCTCCAGCCCTCCCCTCACCTCTGGTCTACACTCATGCTCCGACCCTCCATTTCCCCTCGATCTCCCATGACACCGGACCACCCCTGCTTGATCTCCCATCGCAGCCGACCACCCATCCTTGATCCCCCCTGCAAATCAGTTGAATCTCCGATTAAAACCTACAAATCAATATTCCTACAAATCTATCGAATCTTCCAACTAAAACATGCAAATCGATATCCCCCCATCCTTTGCTCCTTGATAGGTCTTCATGGTGTACAACTTGGGGGGTTGGGGAGGGTGTACGAGACAGGTTGGGTCGGGTGGGGTTAGAGCTGTACAGGAGCCGAGCCAAGCCCGACCTCAAGAATTTTTGGCTCGGCTGCCATCCCGAGCCGAGCTTCAAGCTAGCTCAGTTAGCTTATTTCGTAATTTCAAGTTCAATTTAATTAATAAAAAATTATTTTACATAAACAATTAATAATATTATTAATATGTAACAAGTAATAAAGTTAACCAACATGTAACAATGTAAATAGAAATATTAAATTGGCTATAAATTGACATTAATCATAATAGTTGAAATGACTAAAAACGTATAATATAAATTGACAGTAATCAATGGAAAGCTCGGCTCATGCACAACACTAGGTGGGGTGGATTATTGTTATTTTTAATAATATTATTTCTTTTAAGAGAGCCTCAATACATTTTGCTAATTTTAAATTGATCTCAAGATCCTATTATATGTTGAATACTTATTTTGCCCTTGATTATGTTATAGCATGTCAATTTTAACTCAAGATTCCCAAAAGAACTAATTCAAATAGTTTGGAGGATAAGTAGACCGATTTTTAAAGTCCAAAAAGCAAACTGATCAGATAGAAAAGTTCACACCTATAAGTGAGAATCCTTCAAAATTTATTTTGGAGATAAAAATACACCAACTTAAATTAATTTTTGCAAATTTGCGTTTGCTTTATAAACCCTAAACTGGGACAAAGGAAGTAATCTGCATAAACCCTTGCATCTTCAAATAATTGTACCCCCAAAATTCAAAATCAAAAAGTCAAAATCAAAGTATTAGCGAAAACGAAAGTCAAGAAAATGGGTGGAGATGCTGACATGAGTAGCTGGAGTGAGCTTCTTCACTCCTCCTCCAAGCTTCTCGAACAAGCCGCTCCTTCTGCTCAGTTCCCTCCTCTTCAGGTTCATTTTTTCACTTTCCCAAAATGTTTCTCCGGTTCTTTTTTTTTTTTTGAGATTTGAACTACATTATTTTGATTTGCGCTCTATAAAATTTGCAAAAAGTATTCATTGCTAGTGTTATAATTTTTAAAATTCGAACTATAATTTGAACTGTAGTATTTTAATTAAATTTGTATAATATTTGCTAAAAGTTATATAAGTATTGTAATTTTGATATTTGAACTATATTATTTTACTTTTGCTGTATGATATTTGTTAAAAGATGTGTATTAATTGCTACTATGGTTAATGTAGTAGTTTAGTATGTATATGGCAATGTAGATTGATATTGAAGTTATGTGTGGTAATTATGAGGCTGCCTAGTTTGTTACTTTGGACTATTGAGCACTGAACTGGACAATCTTTTCGGGATGGTGTGAGTAGTTTGAAGGATTAATTATTGTTTAGCATGTCTGTAGATGTGTGCATTTGGTTGTTTGTTTTACTGATATGATATATTTGTTGTGTTGATTATTTAGAGGAATTTTGACCAATTAGAAGCATTGTCGAAGAAGCTGATGGCGAAAACCCTGAGAACCGAAGCTCCAACGCATTCTATTGCTGCCACACGGTATGCATTACTTTAACTTTCTGTGTTTTTAGCTTTTGGATGAGTTTGTTGTTTGTATCATCATTGTGTATTTAGTTATTTTTAGCTACTAGTGCAATACATTGTAGATGCTTTTCAGTGTCGATGTGGATGATGTCATCTTTATGGTTGGACATTTGTTTTTGTAGTTTATTGGCGCGCGAAGGGATAAATGCGGAACAGCTAGCTCGGGATCTGAAGTCTTTTGAATTGAAGGTAGATATTGACAAATTGTTACATTTGATACGGATTTTATGAGGATTTAAACACATGTGACTTCTGTTATATCAATATTTTGGGTCTTATATAGCAGGACAGTTTCTGAAAACATGAAGGGTCTTGTTGTGTGTTGTGTTTGTGATTTTGTTCCAGTACATTTGTATTTTCATTTTTTTGAAATCTTAGTGATGAGAAGGACAAGTTGTCACAAGTTCTGATATAAAATATCTAAAAGATGTCGTAGTTAAATTTGTTGGATATGTCAACACTTACTGTAGGAATGAGAATTGTTGATTTTTGGCACGTTGTCCATTTAGTTGTTACCATGACTAGTGACCTGATTGATCTCCTTCTCATTCCATCCACATAATGAGATCAGTTTGCAGTGCAGTTTTTCCAATTGCAAGATAAGAATGCAGCGAAGTTCATTAAAAAGTCAAGAAGTTTTAGGATTCATGTGCTATAAGCTTCGGTTCCAAAGATTTGTTTTGTGGCTTAAGAAGTCCTTTCATCAACGATTTCCTGCAATTCTTCTTAGTTGTCTCACAATGGAAAAGGATTACGAAGATCATAGATGATCTTTATGATAAGAGGGATCAGAGGAGATTTGTTCTTTTATTGACCATAATTCGCTAATTTTAATCACATGTTGTTTTTGCAACACTCAGAAGAAGCTGAAACCTTCGTTTACCATAAATATTGAATGCTTAGTAGTTTGGATAATTTTTTAGCTAGCTTGTGAACTTGGTTTGTTTTTGTTGTGGAGCTTCTCCCTCAATTTTCTGATCAAGCTAGTTATCGATCATTATATTAATTGTTATTTATTCTTTTCTATGTATTTAAGACAACCTTCGAAGATGTATTTCCTGCTGAGGCAACTAGTGTTGAAGATTATCTGCGGCAGGTAACTTTTCCCATTCACTGTTGGTCTATATAGGGAATCTTTTGCATATAGGACTCCTGTTGGGATTTAGATCTGTATTTTTCTTGTATTTTATATTTTTATTTGTTGTGAAACATGTCAAAAGACCTAAAGTATATGGGCTTAGCGGATAAAATAACTGAACATAGAGCTGAATGGAGGTGTTGTATTCATATAGCCAACCCCTGTTTGATGGGGTAAGGCTTGGTTTGCGGAACATATTCATTCAGTTATAGAGCTGATGTAGTGTCAGTAAATCACCACAGATTAGCCGTATCTTCGTTTAACTTGTTCCTAATAATTCTTCAAATTATCATTATAAGTTGTTTTAAGAAAATATTAACTTTCAATGATGTTTCTTAGATTTGGGAACTTTTGTATAATTTTTGCAGGTCAATGATTTTGGCACTATAATTTTTTGTAATGGCTGTCCATTTCGTCTGTATTTGGATCCAATTTTTTATGATTAGTGGAGCGCCGAAATCATTGTCCTTGAGGCACATACCCTCCACAAGTTCAATTTGGCTGAGATGAAATTTTTGCAATTTAAGATATGGAAAAAATGAGTTTGAGTTACGTTTCAAATCCCATAATTTGTGTACTGTGACCCCTCCTTATTTCCTCACTTTCAACCCGGAGAGCCTAAGTCATTAAATGTTGTTATGGAACTAGATTGGATAAGGTAAAGTAAGAGGTTTCTGTGCACAGACAAGCCAGCTGATGCATAACATCTTCCCTTGCTTATGCAAATTGCTAACAGTAAGATAGCCTATTGGGATAGAGCATACAACATAAGACACTTCTATTTGCTTCCAGCATGGACTCTTTGTTTCCCTTTTGCTTGACCTCAATGAAAATTGCATACATGCAATCTGATATAGATTTGCTTAGTTTTCTAATTTTGCAAGTCTTTTTGTAATGCTATGCTCTAGGTCCATGAGATGGCAATGGTTTCAGCTGTTCAAGAGGCCCAGAAGGATAACCTAAAAAGTTTCAATGATTACATGATGAAAGTTTTGGAGGTTAGTATTGTTTTCTGTCTACATTTTACTAAATGACCTCATAGGGTATTCTGCCTCTTCGTTCCATTGATACTGCTAGAAGTTGAAAAAAGATACACCTTGCTAATATGTTAGGAATGGTTTGATATTTCTGTTATAAAAAATCACATTCACATATGACTTCAATAAATCACCTGGGATTTTCTTCTTTGTTGTTGAAGTCTGTGTTTACAACTTCCTTATATTTCAGGAGGATTGGCAAAAGGAGAAGAGGGACTTCCTACAGAGCTTAAGCAGAATTTCCAAGTTACCAAAGACTAACATAGCCGAGTCAAGCAGAAGTGGTCACCAGGGACAACTTGTAGCTGTTCCTTCAGGCTCTCAGGTTTCATCTGGTCCAACTAGTATGGAACTTGTACCCTTTAGCAACAAGTCAATCCTTGATGAAAAAGCGGCTGCTTATGCTGCTGTTCTGAAGGATCTTAACAATGCACGAGAACGTGGCTTACCATTCAAGGTATGATTCTGTTTTTGGAAGCTATTGTGGTAGTCACCTCAATACATGATAAAAATTGCTTGCCTGACATTGGCAAATTCATTACCTATCCTGCTAAACACTGATGTTAATACAGAATACCAGATATCATAGTTTTGTCACCTCAAATACAGGATAGGAGGTGCTTGCCGCTATTATGGTTCAATATAGAATTTGATATCGACATTATTCCTAATATTGTTTTTTTCTAATCTGTTCTCCACTTATCAAGCTGTTTCTTGTTCTCAGCCTGCTACAGCTTTTATGCGTGTTTATGAGAATTTGGGTGTTGATGCTGGTGGAAGATCAGTTAGCATGCAGAAAATTTGGCACTTGGTTCAGGTGTGCCTCACCATCATATAGTCTGTCTCTTCTTCAATTGGATCTGTTAAAATGCTGCTCTTTTATATTACAAGTGACTTGAACCTTTTCACCTCAATTCGATTATGAACTTACTACCTGATTCCCTTCTGAACAGACTCTTATGAATGAGGATTCAAGTGTGTCACGTGATACACCTAGAAAAATGGCGTTAGTTTTGGGGGCAAGACGCCATCTTGAGTGGGGCCATGAAAAATATGTGATGGAGACCATCCAAAGTCACCCTGCTCAGGTTATGCCTTTCACAACCAACATGTCATATTTGAATCTAATAATATTCCAAATTCTGCCACATGATCTAAATTATTTTCATATTATGAATAATCTTGTTGCAATTTTGTGTGTGCACTATTGAAGTCTACATCTCTTTATAAGTTCTTACCTTTTTTCCTTTGGTCTTTAGTGTTGGTTCATTATTCTGGTGTCTAAATTATTTGACCCTTCTTTTGTAGGCTTCTCTTGGAGGATCTGTTGATAATTTGCAGAGAATTAGATCCTTCTTGCGGGTCCGTCACGCTTGTTTCGCATAAGAAAATTTATACCATGCAGTAAGGTTTTAATGTATTTGTAAATGTTCTTATCTTTAAATGTGTAGTGTTTGCAGGTCCGACTAAGGGATTATGGGGTTCTTGATTTTGATGCAACCGATGCTAGGAGACAGCCTCCTGTGGATACCACTTGGCAACAGGTTTTCATCGTGTTTTCTCTTTAGATATAGTTGACATATTTCCTAGTCTAAAATCTTTGTATCCTTAATTTTATTTATACTTACTATTCTATTATATGAGCCATGTCATTACATGTGATTGATGTGTTTGTGGATACTAACATTTTATGATTGTTTGTCTTCTCCTGCTTGTGTAAATTTTAAGGAGTGAATAAAGATGAACTTAGTTTGGCCAATTTCAAAAGTTGTACTTGTTGAAACACTTGGAATGGAGCATTATATCTTGCAATGTGGTTGAGAAAAATAATTATGACTTCTTTCCAATATCCATATGTTGTGCCTTTGGTTGAGTTTCTACTTTTTATTCCTGACCTGAAACTTTTTGGAGATTTGGTTCTCCGAAGCGAGAGGGTGTTAGATTTTAATGCTATTGGCGTTTACATTATTCTTGTAAAATAGAAAGGACTAGCAAAAAACTATTTACTTCTCTTTAATTGCACAGGACACCAATTTTTTGAGTCTGCCATTTGTGTCCACAGATTTACTTTTGCCTGAGAACTGGGTATTATGACAAAGCAAGAGAGGTGGCTGTATCATCTCGTGTGTCCCAGCAATTCGCTCCTATGGTATATTATCAGATTTTTTTTTAAAAAGTTCTGATTGTTCACTCTCTACTGATATAAAGTCCCTGCTTCCTTACAGCTAATTGAGTGGATCACCTCTAGAGGCATGGTAAAACCAGAGACTGCAGCTGCAGCTTCAGAAGAGTGTGAGAAGTTGTTAAGGACAGGTGACAGAGTTGGCAGAGCTTCATTCGACAGGAAAAAGTTGTCACTATATGCCATGGTTTCTGGTTCCCGTAGGCAGATAGACCGCCTGCTCAGAGAGGTCCCATCACTTTTCAATACAATTGAAGATTTTCTGTGGTTCAAATTGTCAGCTATACGTGATTACCCTGACCGTGCATCTTCAACTATCTTGAACGATGGGTTAGCACCATATACTCTGGACGATTTGCAAGCATACTTGAATAAATTTGAACCAACACATTATACAAAGAATGGAAAGGACCCTCTAGTTTATCCATATGTTCTACTTTTAAGCATCCAACTTCTGCCAGCAGTCATGACTCTGTCTAAGGACTTTGGAGACGAAGGGTACGGCATAGATGCTACCCATATATGTATCGTCTTTGCAGATTATGGAGTGCTTTTGGAAGGGGCTGCAGCAAGGCTAAAATTAGGGGTGATGGATGCTTATGCTGAGGCATCTAGCATTATAAGACAGTACGGGGCTGTTTGTTTGCGAAATGGCGACGTATTAATGGCATTAGACTATTATGTGCAAGCAGCAGCTGCTGTAGGTGGAGGACAGCTATCCTGGAGTGGAAGAAGTAGTGTAGATCAGCAAAGGCAGAGGGTCTTGATGTTGAAGCAGCTGCTGATGGAAATTTTACTGCATGATAGTGGCATATATGTTCTACTTGGATCAAGGGGTGATGGTGAAGAAGGAGAATTGGGCAGATTGCTGCCTGACAGGCAGGAAAGAGAACAATTTTTACTGGAAGTGGCTCGGCATTGCCAGTATTCTGGGCTATATGATAAAGTAAGATTTCTTTTCTCCTAATTCTTTTTGATTTTTCCTTACCTTAAATTTTAGTGTCATGCTATCGGCCAATCTCCATTTTTCTGATCATTTTGCGTCTTTGCTGATGGAATGGCTAACTATGACCTTCCTTCTAAACAAATTTCAGTCTATAGAAGTCTACTGGAGAGTTGGGGCTTTTTCATCTGCACTAGAAACAATAAATAAGTGCCTATCTGAAGCGATATGTTCCCTTTCCCGGGGTAAACTGGATGGCGACAGCAGGACAGCTGGCCTAATCCATAAGGGCAATGAAATTTTGAATTCTTTCAAATATTGTCCAGAAATCAGGTGATAATGACTTGGTTGAATTCCGAACATTTTCCTTTATCTATAACATAACAATCTGATTTAGTGTTTACTTCTAAAAAAAAGAAAAATGATTATATTGTTCAATTTATACCGTTCCTTAAAGCTGAAGTACTTCTGTGTCATTTTGCAGTCCACAGGAAAGACAGAATGTTCAAGAGCAACAAATTTTGCTGAGGCAGCTTGAGGCCATATTAGCCATTCAAAATATGGCAAAAATGGGTCATCATTTAGATGCTTTGAAAGAAGTTGCAAGACTTCCTTTTCTACCTTTAGATCCAAGAGCACCGGATTATGCCACTGATGTATTCCAGAACTTATCGCCTCATGTCCAGGCTTGTGTACCGGATCTTCTCAGAGTTGCTCTTCAGAGTCTGGAAAATGTCTCAGATACAGATGGATCACTTCGTGCCTTAAAGACAAAGGTAATTTGCGGGTGCATGTTCTCATTTCATACTGTATGTTGTTTGCTTCAGTTCTGGACTGTGCACTTAATGAAATATATTGATAGAAACAACATACTAGATAACTCTGAGAAATAGAAAAGCATATAATGAAGTATCACCCAAAACATGTATCCAACTAAGAAAAACGCCAAGACATGCCCTCCATAAATTAAAATCTAGGCAAATGAGTTAAATTCTAAGTGTGGTCTTCATTTCTTGTGATGGGTGAAAAATGTGTTTGCTATTGCAGATAGCAAACTTCCTCGCAAACAACATGAATAGGAACTGGCCGCGTGATTTGTACGATAAGGTTGCCCGAACCTTGTGAAGTGGAACAGGCTGTGGACGGATAATGGCAGTGAGTTGCTTGAGGAGCGTTTTAATACTCAGGGAGCATTATGTGTTTACTAGCTACTTTCTACTGTATGTATTGGCATAGGTGCATATATACTAAACGGATCTACTAAACGGATCCTAGTAAGGCAGATTGTCTTGTCTGGTTTCTACGTTTTTGTTTACATTGCTAAGTTGACATAAAAAGTTGGGTTCTCATTTGATACTATATCCACAAGATGATAGTAGTATCAAACATTTGGCCTCTAAATGAGATTTCCTCAATTATTATACTTAAACGTAAGGGAGGAAGTTATGGGTGAGATGGTATCTTCGCTCTTGAGAAACACTACTATGAAGTGTGTATACCAAATAAGTAGGGTCTCCACAATAATAATGTCACCAATATGAACATATGGGGTATCGCTAGCTCCCATATTCGAAATTGCATTAGTTTTGGGCCTTATATTTCGTTTCTTCACACGGGTAGGTCATTCTTACTCGATACTCACTCGTGGGACTATTAACAAAGAGTTTTTGAGTCGAAAACAATCCACTTTTCATACAATAGATGGTAATTTATAGGTAGTATTTCACATGATATAATTTGGGAGTATTTGAATTGTCGATATGGTTCACAAGCTGTCGGGCCGAAAAATTTGGGCCGCAAGGCTCAATTAGTAAAGTTGGACATATTGTTCAAATAAGGTCACGGAATACTAAAGAGTGAAACAAAGTTCTCTGTGAGGAATGTATAGTCTCATACAATGAGATACTCCCTCCATCCCAAATTATATGTCCCATTTTGACTTTTACGGTCTACGAGACACAACTTCAAACTTAAATATCTCTAATTCTATAAGCGTGAAAATTACAAAAAGTTAATATTTCAAAAATATACATTTAAACGAATCTAACAAGATCCAATATGACTATATTATCTCTTATCGACTAATGAGAATTTACGCTTAGAATAATTTGGGATGGAGGGAGTATAATATTCCTGTCCCTAAAAGATTGTCATATTTTGACTTTTGTTGGTCAAACATAACAAAATTTAATTATTAATTTTCATTAAATGGGAAAAAATAATATAGTTTTGTAGGACCTTGTTAGATTCGTCTCAATATATATTTTTGAAGTATCAACTTTTTTGTAATTTTTTCTCATGTAGAATAATAAATATTTACGTTTTAAATCGTATTTTGTTGACCATCAAAAATTAAAATGTGACAATCATTTAAGGATGGAGGTAATATAACGCAAGAGACTCTAGAAGAATCTATAAGGTGATTTTGATGATCATCTCCGAATAGTATAGAAATCATATTGATTGAAGTCTTTTAGAAAAGTACAACTAATTTTTAATATAAATATGAATGTAAGTGATCGAATATTAGCTAGTCTGTTATACTTTTCTTAGATGCTAGTCTGATGTGTTACCCAAGAGTAACTAGAGGATGTAGGGTTTTATTTTAAATCTCATATTTATTTCTATATACAGTATATTTTAACATCTGAATGGAAGCTCCCGTTGATCATCTCATTTGAATTTTTTTTCTTTTCTTTTTTTGTAAATTAGCGATGATGTGAGTTTCGAACCAAGGACCTTTTGGTCTCTAGCAAGAGCCTTAACCACTAGGCTATTCGATTAACTCCTGATTTGAATTGTTGAACATTTGAGGGTGAAGAAAATAAGTTGTGCTTGGTATGCGGGAATGGAATGGGATAGGAAGGCGTGGAATTAAATTAGATTGAATTACTTAGTTTGGTAATTAACAATGAATTTTGATTGCATTCCTAGTTAATTGAATTATCTCATTTGAGGTATTAACCATTTCGCCCAAATTGAGGGTAATGGATGATTACCTAATCAAATTAGAAAAAGTAGGATATATTAATCCTCCCTCATCTACACGTTACACAACAGGCATCATCATCTACACTATTAGTTAGCAGCCAACATCTATACGAGCTATAATTTAACGAGTATTTATCTTCTTGGAAGCTCCTTCCTTTGTGCTCTTTCCAATATGTTCGTACAAGTTCACAATTAGATACAATACTTAAAGCCCCAATGCATTATTAATTATCCACCGTTGGATTTTCAATGCTCACTATCCATAAAAAATTCTTGACCGTTCGATCCGATGCAAAAATTGAGGAAAAAGGGATACAATATCCAAAGCTTGTCAACTTTACACACCTCCATCGTTCTTTCCTCCATTGAATAATGTGTTGAATCAAATTTTATATTGCTAGGAAATGTATAATCATGCTCCTTTTTTGGCACAAGTACAGGAAAGTTTGATTTCAATTATTTCTCAGTCCTTTTTTCTTCGTTTTTCCTATCTTTTATACGTGGAGCTGGGGAGTGTGATAAGAGTGAATTTCTCAAGAATTCTTCAATGTATACTCACTTTAAACATCCTTCCTTACATGATCGTACATCGTGCATAGTGTGGTTACCTCATAATTACCTTGATATCCACAATCGGTAACTTATTGGCGAGTCTATGTACTACAAGTATTGTTTACTGATGTTCACTTTCCATTCAAAGAGTTGACGATACACTAGCATACAAATGATGTGTCTAGCTTTACGGGAGGATATGAGCCTTCGTTGAGGAGAAGATGCTGGATATCTGTTTTATGGGAGAGACATCAACTATGGCCATACCCTTTTCTGTGGATTTCCTAAATGAACTTTCGAGTATGGATTCAGGCAGCTGAGCTATCAGCTCAGAGCCTCAGACCTCTGTTAGTTACTGTGTCGAGAAAGCATTGTTAACAGTTCAATCAGCAAAGTCATTAGCCACATACTTGTACTTCAGTTAAATGAAAATATTGTTAACAAGGACCAATGATGCAACACATGGAGATGAAGAACATGAATTTAGGCGCGGGGGGTGGCGTGTAATGTGTCGGAGAACAAACAATGACACATAGAATTATATACTATCCAGACTGAAAACTGAGAAGAATGGAGGTTAACCTTTGATTAAGCTTTTGGGAATAATATGATGTGAAGATTATACAGTGGAGCCTTGATCTAAATTGTGGAGTATATATACGCCACCCGGACCGCAAAAAAAGTACACTTCATGTGCAACTTCTAGATTGATCTACAAGGAATACTTGCAATCTAAGACTACATGTCTTAATCAAAACTTTATAAGGAGTATTAATAATTCATTCCAAGTGTATTCCCAGTCTTGATACATTCAAGTGGGCTTCGTAACTACTTTAAGTGGATCCGGCCTCGTCGCTAGACGGGGCTAACTCACTAGTTTTATATAAAGTGATGGTCTCACAATCTTGTTTTGTAATGTTAGAGATAAAGCATAATTTTTTATGGGCATAAGTGAAATTTTTAGGGTTTTGATTTTTATACTCCAAAAGTTGATTATGACACTCTAATTTCTTTATTATACCCTTCAATTTACTTTATAAAAAACTACAAAAAATGATAAAGTGGAGTGGGGTTATGAAATTTGGAGTGTAAAAATCAAAGACAAATTTTTATTGAAATGTAAAAGTTGGTAAATTATTATGGGTTATTCTGGGATTCGAGCGTTATTGTTATTGGCACAACAAAAAATTTCAGATTATTATTTTCATTAATGGCATGAAGTTTTATTTATTTATTGGCAGTTGTTGAATGATATAACTAAATTACATTCCTTAGTTTGGTACGACATAATACGTGTGATTGAATAGTATATTAATAATTTAATTATATCATTTAAAGGATATATTAGTAATTTAATTATATCATTGACTTTATTATGTCGTACCAAACTAAGGAATGTAATTGCTAATGATAATTCATTCACATTACTACTCACATAATAAGATTTATTAATTCATTTTTTCCTTTGTCAATTTCATTCTACACCATTCCATTCTATTATACCAGACGCAAGCTAAAAGGTATTTCCTCATGGCTTTCTAGGAATTTCACATAAAGCAAGAATACATTAAAACATTTCCACAATGACCTTTATATATACGCTCATATAGCTACGTAAACATCGTGAGCCAACCATTAAGTAATTACTCTTGTTTTGAGTTTTTTTTATGCAATTAGTATTAGGAAAAGAAATGATGTATTTCGCTTTGGTTTATGTAAAAGGACAATCATTTTGGGTAATATTGAAATGTCTAGAAACCGACTATTCAAGTTCGTAATATAATCTATCTAAATTTGCACCTAGTATGTAAAATTCGGCTCGAGAACCTTCTAAGAACGAGCTAGGTAACGAGCCGGGGTTTTCAGGCTCAACACCCGGGCGAATAACCTGGTCTTGTTCGTACCTGACTCGTTTGCATGAATAGGCCTAAGATTTGGGTATGTAAGAATGATGAGATATTCTTTAACATCTCTAAAAGATTTAAATTTTAATTTTTCATTAAGTTGAATTTTGTTATTTATTGATACAAAAAAAATTGAGATGGTTGAGTCCTAGTTGTCTTCAAACATCTTAATCATTATATTGGTGTCTTAGTGTTCGACGACCACTTTTATCTTGTTAACAGTATCAATTGGTTGATATGCTGACTAAGGCTCTGGGGAAACAACAATTCTCATTCTTATTGCGCAAGTTGTGCATTTGTGATTTGCATGCTCCAACTTGAGGGGAGTATTAGACGTATTAATGTATATATCCTATATTAATATATATAATGTTTTGTATAGGCCTTAGCCCATATGTATGTTTTGTATAACCCTAAGCCCATATGTAAATTAGGGTTTCCGTTCAATAGTTTTAATTGTATATATATGTAAACAACTCTCAATTATTTATGAGAGAAATACAAAAGAGAAGATTTCTTCATATTCCTATTCACTTCTCTTTCTCTGAAGTTTAACAGATCTTGTTGATTGATCCTCATGAAAAAGATTGAATTATCTGACGACAGAATCAGTTGTCTTTGTGATAATGTTCTATGTCATATCTTATCCTTCGTTTCGATGAAGGATTCTGTAGCCACCTCTATTTTATCCAAAAGATGGAACCATATATGGGAATCTTGTCTCAAGATCGACGATTATGGTATGCCTTCGTCTCAATATGAAAGCTTTGCAAATTTTGTTAGCAAGTGTTTGAGTTTGCATACCACAAATGTTATATCTCTTAGACTTTGCCAAATCATTATGGTCAATGATGTTAGAGATTGGGTTAGCAACTCAATCACCAGAAATATTCAATCTCTTGATTTGACAATGTCTTCTTGTAGTGATCGACCGAAATTTCAGTTACCGAACAGTATGTTCACTTGTAAAACGTTGAAGTCTCTAAGTCTCGAAGGCAACAACATATTGCTCGTTGTCCCAACAATTGTTTGTCTTCCCAAACTCAGGACACTCAAACTTATTGGATTATACTACAAGAACGAGGATGGTCTTGCTAGTCTTATAACCTCATATTCATCAACTCTTGAGTCGGTTCTTGTTCACGAAAGAGGTGTCAATGTGGATATTTGTAATATTTTTCAAGCCAAATGGCAGCCTCTAATATTGCGACAACTCGATCTTGAAACCACCTCTTTGAGTAAAAACAGTAATGTTAAGGTTCCTAGCTATGTTTTCACTTGCCAGACTCTGGAGAAACTCAGTCTGCGGGGATCTTTCTCTGTTTGTGATATCCACACAATCTCTCTGCCCAATCTCACATTCTTGAAACTTGGTTTAATTAAGTATGAAGATGATCAAATTTTTAAAAGAATCGTATCAAGCTGCACGTCTCTAGAGTCACTGAATGTTGAGAGTTCAAGCAGAGGTGACTGGAACATATATATATATTCGTCTACAGTTATTAAACTCGAACTATCTCTCCACTCAAATATTAGTCAGAAGCTTGTGATAGATGCCCCTTCTTTGAAATATCTTATACTGAGCAGTATAGGAAGGGTGGATTATCACATTGAAGATTTACCCTCATTGGAAGAAGCTGAAGTTAATATATGTTTCAACGATCGAGCGAAAAGACTCATCAATTTCTTTAATGCATTATGGCATGTGAAGAGTCTAAAAATAGAGCAACATTATGTCCAGGTAATTCTATTCTATGTAAAGAGTAATAATGTAATAATGTTATTGTTGAAAGTGTCTACTTATACTACTTTTGTGTTTGGATTATGCTGCAGGGTTTAGGAGATGCATTGCCAATGTTCGATAGACTAACAGATTTACATATTTGTATGTATACCTCGAAATTTGGAGCGTTGCTAGAGTTCATCAACAACTCAACCAAACTGGAAAATTTGACATTAGCAGTAATAAATCTTGATTAGTCCCATATATAATTTTTCTTCTTTTAACAATAATGGTGAAAGGAAAGACTGTTTTCCCACTAACTGTTTGTAATGTTTCAGGGTTTCTGGTGTAATAATTGGGAGGATCCGATCAGTGTTCCGCCTTGTTTGCTAACAAGTTTGAGAAATGTGTCAATTATAGATTTCAACGGTTGTGCTCCTGAGACCCAAATGGCAAAATATATTCTAACAAATGCTAGAGTTTTGGAAAAGATGGAAGTACGTTTCAGACGGAAGTACAGTCTTAATTGTGAGATGAATGAGTGTGAAAAGATATTCAGCTTTAGCCGAGGATCCGAGAAATGCGCAGTCCATCTAATGACTTCACTTTGGGATTGTATGCATTAAAATGACAAATGCTAATTCAGAGTCAAGATAATAATTTTTCGTTTATGTTAGCCCCAAAAACTATATCTTGGTTTTTATATTTGAATAATTTGTTGATGAATTTATTAGTCAAACTATACTTATTGCGTTCAAGTTTTTTTTTTTTTTGAAACTTAGCGATGAATTATTGCGTTCAAGTTTTGTACAGTTGGTAGTACAAAATGGTAGTCTAACATATTCTACTTTCTATTCCATCATACAAGAAGGTGAGATGTTTTGTCATGGAAATCGTTAGATGCATTTGTGTTTTAGGACAATTTGAATTGCAAAAGTAACGAAACAAACTTGTCTTTGCCCCCGAAAACAGAAGAAGTATGTTCTTAATACACTCCTTCGCAAGAATCGCAGAAGAAGAAGTATGCTCTAAATATACTCCTCCACAAAAATCGGGGTATCACTAAGCTAGAAGCCTTAAATAATCCTTAGAATGCTGAATCTAAGCAATTTCATGAGTTTTCGTTCTACTTTCCTTGTTTGGCAAAACTGTAGTGTAAATTAATAGCAATTCTCCCATATAATTATTTGAAATCCATTTCTTAGTAGTTGTTTAGTACAATAATGAATTGTTCAGAAAAGTGAATACGAATTTTTTGCTCGTGAATTTGCCTTCTCGCAGAATGGCTTCTCAATCAATTGCGATGTGTAAAGACCTTATGCGGTTATGCCTGCTCTGCAAACTAACAGGCTTGATTGTTTTTGTTGGCGGAACATAGGTGAGTTTAGGTGCAAGTTGATGTTCGATGACATCAGTTATATGGATGTTTCTCCTGTTTGGCATAAACTTGTATGGTTGAGTGGAAACATTCCCAAACACAGCTTTATTGGTTGGTCAATATGCAGAGGTCGATTGCCCACTAAAGACAGGTTGTATAGATGGCAAATGATCACAGATAAACGATGTGCGTTTGTTCTTTCAGTGTCAGTTTTCGTCTGATGTTTGGAGGAAGTTGTCTTGTTTTGTTAAAGATTTTCATGTCCCTGGTGGTGGCTGGACTGTGGAGCTTCAGAGGCGAATAGACAAAGGCTTGGGCAACTCTTTTTGCAACAAGATTGTGAAGCTAACTTTCTTGTGCAGTCTACTCAATCTGGAGAGAAAGAAATGGAAATGGTTTTCTAGCAGGATTGCAAGGATGTTGAGTGTGTCGTGTTGGTACATGTGTTGATGAAGTTTTTCACTATACCGTGTGTCGTGTTGGTACATGTGTTGATGAAGTTTTTCACTATACCAAGTGTTAGCAACTATGCATTAAAGACGCTAAATCGAAGGAGCATTGTGCCACGTTATTAATCTCAAACGCAAATGCTACATACGGTACCTATATACAGTATCCCAACTTTTGTTCCCAAATTTGCCCTTACAAAATTTCAGCATCAAAAAAATTCAATTCATTTGCAATTTATCACTCCCTCTCTAGAAGTGTGAGTTTCTTTTTTCTCTCTACAAAAGTTATATAAAACTGTTAATTTCTTCTCCTTGATCATCAATTTCATTAATGAGTAGATGATGATTGCTTCACGAACACGACAAGAGCTTTATCATAAAATCTCCCAATTAAAGTTAAATCCATACACAATTTACAACTAAGTAATGGGCACATTGCAGAAACATAACAAGTTCAACATTTTTCACATAATCAATAATAAGCTATAAAAACTGATTTTAGATGGTTACTAAATAATCTATCTCTCATCATAAAATTGATGTGTCATGAGATCAAATACCTCGTCCATCACTTTACTAAATCAATGTTCCAATCTTCATGAATCACAATCATCATTGCATCACATGGTCGTCGTCGTCGTCATCATCATCATCATCTTGAATTTGTTTCCATACCACCCTATTCTAGCTCTGCACGGAGCAATCTTTCCACCAATCCATTCATCGTCAATATTCGTATAGAAGTTCAAGTGTTTATGTATCATGAATTGACACATCTGATATCGCGTCCCATCATCATATGTATCGTTGCTCCTTACACATTTTGAGGTTCCAATCTTGTATTTAGGCATGTACATTTTGTACAACTATACATCACTCTCAATGTTCTAACAACAATCACTATTAGAAAATGCAGCAAACATCATATGTCACGTCCAACAACGTAACATCATACTAACACTATACATTATTTAGCGTTGGTCTTCTGACTAGTCTCTTTTGCTGCGTTTTCTAGTAGCGAACACTGATTACGCGTTCCAAAAAGTTTAATTATATATCCCCAATATATGAACATGTGTATATGTAAGTTAAATTCTTCTCCATCCACCATCATCAAATAGATGAGGCCTTCCTAACCTAATTTCTGGTATCCATTGACAAGATTCACCACATGCATCCAAAGCATCAACAATAGGTTTCAAAACCAAAACTATTTCTCCTACTACCATGCAAAATGCAACATCAATAAACATTACCAACCCAATAAAACAATAAGTTGGATCTTGAGGCAAAAACAATGGCAAAATTCCAAGACAAACAACTTGCACAGGCAAACAAACCATCACCGTGAAAGATAACACATTTATCCGAACTCGAATAGATTTGTTGATCACATAAACCACCACTCTCCATGAACAAAACAAGAATGCTATAGCATAAGCAATTGCAAATCCAGCAAATATCATACAACTAAATAAAGGATACGTACACAAAACCATCTTGTTTCCTTCACCATCGCTCGATAAGATTGAGGATATGTGCATGAATTTTGGTACAATATCTTCTAAAGGAGGGTAAAATACAAAGAATGTGTGAACAAGGACAAGTGGGCAACATATTGCACAAGTTGAAGCAAAGGGCCATATGCAATATGGATTATTTTTACTAATTGATATATTTACCAAGAAAAGTAGGGTAATAAAAAAACCAGGTTGTAGAAACCCAAATGAAAAAACAACATGAATTTTACATAAATTTGATTGTTGAGTTAGGGTTAATGGAGACAAATATTTCTTTCTAAAAAACGATAGACGAACAACTTCATTGAATGCCCAAACCATTGCGAATGTTATGAGTATCAATCTTACAACCCAAAATGAGTTGAAATTTTGGAGATGATGCAATTTTCTTGATTTTAAAAAGAGGTGAAAGATGAAGGACATGCATAAAATAGATAAAATAATTAGAGAAAATATTATGAAAAGGGTTACTAAATCGAAAGTACTATTAGAGAATGGAATCAAAGAGAATATTGTTCGTGGACTATGCTCATGGCCATATTCTTGAAATGCTAATGGTGATTGTGATGGAGTTTGTGACATTAGGGTTCCTGATGATATATTTTCAAGGGAAGATGAATTTTGTGACAAAATTGTTGATGTTATTTGAGGCGATTCCATTGCTTTTGTGAATAAATTGTTGTCATGTCATTATATTTTGGTTGACTAGTAGATATGGGTGTGGCCATATGGATATAATGTTGATCAAATATGAGACTCATAACATTTGCCCATATGTTTAAATTTAATTCATGTAAATATTCCGAAATAATATAAATAGATTACATGATATTGAAATGTGAGTAATCCAAGTCAAAACATCTAAAGAATATTCAATCGATTCATAACTAAAATTACTTTAAATTAATTCCTAGTTGCTATATAATGGTAAGTATAAAAGATTTTTAGACACAGAAATGCAGTTAACAAAATATTTGTGACTGACTAATCAAAATTTGATCACATTTCGTTCTAATCACTCGCATCCAATAGCGGGCCTTAATAGGGTTCACCGCTGTTCACTCGAACATACACTTTTAAAAAAAGTAATATATATGTATAAAGGAAAAATGTAAAAATTAGCGTTTAAGATTATATTTAAGTATTTTGAACAGGTACTTTAAAAATTATAACAATTTCAAACATGCGCCACTGCTGGCATCCAATTTTAATTACGTGCCAAATTAAAATATTAATTATCATTTGTAATTTTAGAAAATATGAAGTATAAGTTAAGTGTATAAGGCTCACTATCAAGTTTCACCAACACTATACACAGCAAAACAGTATTTTTATGCATCAAATTACTATTTTACCCCTATGTGAAGCTCAATCAATTATTAGACTTATAAATATGGGGGTATAATTGTCATTTCACTCCAACATATCACTATTTGGGTGTGTAGAACATATCAGTTCACCAAGCCTTCATCGGTCTATTAAACACGTTGCCTATGGAGCATAGCACAAATGGTCATGGGTTTCACTATAAGAGTGTGTTTCTTCACAAGTGTTTCGATCCACGGCAGGTGCAGGAGTAACTCTGCATTTGTTCAAGGGAGGACATGCTTGTGGGTGGTTACCCAGAGTATGAGAACTCTGGAGGTGGAGTACCAGACCGCTAGAGACACACCACTGATCACACATCCCATATTTACCTCATCTGTTGGACGATTGGCTAATCAAGCGGGACGATTAAGATCACCCTATTAAACACGCTCAATAATCACAAATGAGTATACATTCACAATTTACAAATCATAAATTTCATCATCTAATAAAATAAGTAAAACAAATACCAAAAAACATAATCAATTTACTTTCAAAACATCAATAACTAGCAATTAAAACATTCTTAAAAACCAAAACAAAAAAGCAGTGAGGCACTAGAAGATTCGATCGTGGACCGGAGCAGGTGAGGTCGGCGAGGGCAGAACCGTCTCTTCCACCCCAATGGTTTCTCTCTGCTTCACCTCCGTGACCGCCGGAGCAATCAGCAAGGTCGGCGAAGTGATCGTCGGCGGTCAGAAAATGTGGATCAGCGCCGCCGCGGGCTCCTCTCACGGTAGAGTAGCGTTAGCTGTCACTGCCTTGGCTGGTGTCGCTTTAGCCGCCGCCTTTATTTATACCTCTAGGTAATCATAATAATAATAATAATATGCTCTGAATTATTCACTCATGATACTATCAATGGTCGATAATTTATTGAAGGTTTTTTTTATTTGGATTAGTTGCATTAGTGTGTGTTTTCAGATTAAAAACCCTAGGTTTTTTAATTAGGTTGCTTCAGTTTCTTCAGTGCTTCCTGTAATAGAGCTGTTGATCAGTTAGAGAAGCTTGTAGGCTTTGCATTGCATATTTAGAAATTTAATAAGGTTTATAGTGACCTCTGGATCGAAATGGCCTGTCCTGCAAGTTTGGGAGTCTAGAATAGATTATTATATGTCTATCATCTCGTCGTGTCTACGTTTAGCAATGAGTTTTCGAATGATATAGCACTTTTCCATCTGATAATGCATTCAGGAATGATATAGCACTCTAATAGATTTGTTGATCAGTGATCACATAAACCACCACTCTCCACGAACTTCGTACACAAGTGTTCAGCCATTTATTGATCTTGAAATTCCATCTTTGATGCGAGATGATTTTTCACTAACTTTGATCTTTCCCCGTAGAATGTACTTCTTGCTGCATACACTCTTTCTGAAGTGGATATGTTGAGGAAAGTCTTGATCTGGTTATTTTCTCTTATGAGAATGTGTGTTGTGGACTAGAATGCTAATAGCATATTCGTGGTCTTCAAAGTTTATATCTACTGCTTATGGGTTTATGAAATTAACTGCATATTGATTCCAAATGATTAAAGTTGTATCTATCATCATCTTCAGGGGTCATCTGAAGTCTCCATGGTCCCGCAGAAAAAAAAAACGCCCCCTGTCAGCTGAGCAGTGGAAAAGTTTATTTAATCCTGATGGAAGATTTTCGGATGGGGGAATTAAGTTTCTGAAGAGAGTCCGAAGTGGAGTAAGTAATTCGCCTTGTAGCTCGTCTCCCTCACTGGCCAGACTATAAAATTGACCCCAACAAGTTCATATACTTTGTACTCGGCCTCATGGCCTTTCATTCGCTAACTTGGTTAATCTATTCATATAGGGTGTTGATCCAAGCATAAGGGCAGAGGTGTGGCCATTTCTACTTGGAGTGTAAGCTCTTGGTGCCATGACAGACTGCTTAGTTTAGATGAAGTTCTTGTGAAATCCATGTTGCACATAAAAAAGGAATGCTGACGTGAACATGAAATAATTGATTTGCCTCAGATTTCAGAAATCTGATTTCAACATATAATGGGTGTTACTATAGTATTTTATTACACATTTCCTTATCTTTTTGCATTATTCATCAAAGGCTGGTCATTAAAATGTGAAGTACCACCTAGGTAATAGTTTAGCAGAAAATTAGGAGTCGTTCATCTTATTGCTGAGTTTACTTGCTAAAATATTTGGCTTTTATGCTTAATGTCAAACCTGAAGTGTAATACTCCAAGGAAGGCCTTAGTTGTAAGAACGCGACCAGTTTAGTAGCCTCACCTGCTGAAGCAGCGAGTATAGCTGTTTGTATGTTACAAGATGAGGTTCGGAAGGCATTATTATTGGTGTTGTCTTTATTTATCACGAATTCCTTTTGGGAGCATAAAGAACTTAGCATTAAATGTGTAGTTAAACCCTTAGTCAAATTCTACTTGGTTTATTGGCTAATGTCTTGGTGACTCGATCTGCAATCCTTGCATCTGGAGCTTCACACGTAGGGAATATTCTGCCTTCCAAAGCACAATTATGTGCTATGTGTTTTATGTCGTAACTATGCATTCATTTTTCAATTGTCTAGCATATTGTGAAATTAATATGTATACTTCTACAGCTATGACTTGAGCAGCTCTGAAGAAGAGAGAGATGCCATAAGAACTGAGAACAGGTATGGTTGGCTGATTAATCTACATTCTCATTCCACTATAAATTATTACGGTCCTAATGAAGAAAAACTGAACTGATGCAGGAAGGAATATGAAAGTCTGCGGCAGCAATGTCGCCTTCTGCTAAAACAAAATAGTGTAAGTTTCAAGTTAAATGGTTGTGATGGAAACAGAGATGCATCATTAACCGGTGGCACAGATACTCCCAAGTCGGAAGACATAGTTAGTGCTAGGGGATCCCTCTCTAGTGAGGAAAAGAGCCAATGTGTTGATCATTCGGATTATAATGTTGAAGTAACATCACATGAGAAGATTGAGCCCAATCATCAAGTCATAAATTCAAGTGTTGTCGCCGAGTCAAAATCATCTGACTCAGATTCCTCAGAAGATCCTGAAGTGAGCCACGCATTACCATCAGGGGAAACTGGAGAAGAGAGTGTTTCTGATGAACCTTCCAAAGAGGGATCTTCAAAGGAAGAAGTCCAGTCTGGTCTCAGGAATACAGATGAGAAGTCTGAACCCACTCAAGCCATAGAACCAAGTGTTATCTCAGGGTCAGAGTTACCCGAGTTGGATTCCTCAGCAGATTCTGAAGTGAACAACATTTTATCCTCGGGGGAAACTGGAGAAGAGAGTATTTCCGATGTGCCCTCGAAGGAGAGGCCTTCAGAGACAGAAGTCCAGTCTAGTCTCCGTAATACAGATGAGAAGTCTGAGCCCAATCAAGTCATAGATTCAAGTGTTGTCTCGGATTCAAAATCATTTGACTCAGATTCCTCAGAAGATCCTGAAGTGAGCCAAACTTTACCCTCAGGGGACACTGGAGGAGAGAGTATTTCTGATGTGCCTTCCAAGAAGGGGTCTTCTACGGCAGAAGTCCAGTCTCGTCTCAAGAATTCGGAAGACTTCGATACATGGCAGAGAATAATCCGTCTAGATGCACTGCGTGCTAATGCAGAGTGGATACCATACTCCCCCATTCAAGCCAAAGTCTCCAGTGAGAGGGCTTGTCAAACTGCTGAAGCTGTTGGGCTGAACGATTATGATCACTTGGAACCAGCCAGGACATTCCATGCTTCTAGACTGGTTGCTATCCTAGAAGCTTATGCACTTCATGACACTGAGATTGGATACTGCCAAGGGATGAGTGATCTGCTTTCCCCAATAGTATCTGTCATGACTGAGGACCATGAAGCTTTCTGGTGTTTTGTAGGCTTCATGAGGAAGGCTAGACATAACTTCAGACTTGATGAAGTAGGAATCAGAAGGCAGTTGAACACGGTCTCAAAGATCATCAGAACGAAGGATTCACATCTTTATAGACACTTGGAGAAGCTCCAGGCAGAGGATTGCTTCTTTGTGTACAGAATGGTCGTGGTACTCTTCAGGAGAGAACTAACTTTTGAGCAAACACTGTGTCTTTGGGAAGTTATGTGGGCAGACCAGGCTGCAATTAGAGCTGGCATTGGGAAGTCCTCATGGAGCAAAATAATACAGGGAGCACCCCCGACAGACGATCTTCTACTATACGCTATCGCAGCTTCTGTTTTTCAAAGAAGAAAACAAATCATCGAAAAATATGATAGCATGGATGAGATCTTGAGGGAGTGCAACAGCATGGCCGGCCATCTCGATGTGTGGAGACTACTGGATGATGCTCACGATTTAGTGGTTAAACTCCATGATAAAGTAGAAACTTCATAATTTGCTTATATTTGTGATTTCTTTAACTTATTTGAAGCATACTTGTTATCTCAAGGTTTCCAAGCGTTGTCTCTGAATCCTAGTTTACAGTGGCAGTGCGTGAACTAATATCCAACTAGAAGTTTAAGATTGTGAAAATATATGCACAATGAACGAGCAATAGCCTGAACCAGCCTGCAAAATCTATCGGGTTTTGTAGAAATCGTTCATAATACGCATATGTGAAACGAAGCCCCCAGTCTCTTCGACCATTTTTCGAGCACCTAGTAGCATTTTCAAGACATCCAAACATTTAATCATTATATTTTTTTTTTTCAAAATTACCCCTTCTAGTGAGTTTCAAAAATAAAAATTTGTTTAGTGGTCACAAAATTGACCTAGGTTTATCCATCAACTCAATGACAACAATAGAAACTACTTTCATCCAAAATTATTACCACTTTCTATTTTAGAAATCCAATTTTATAAACTTCGATCATGAGTTCACATTAGCCGATAATAAATAATATAGTCATATGAGATGCTAGATTCATTTCAATATATATTTGAAATATGAAATTTATAATATTGGGTTAAAGGCACGTTTGATCACATGTTTGCTGCCGCCACCTATTTGATCACACATCCTTCCAAAAATTGTTTTAGTTACTATTGTCGGCAAAATGTTAGTTAAATTTTGAAATGTTAGTTAAACATGTGATATTGTAAATTTATTCAACTCATAAAACATTCTCATAAACGTCGCATATTATAAATTTTTCAAATTTAACTTAAATTTTTACGTAGCAACGGAAGCCGCTTTTGTAAAGATGCGTAACCAAATGAGACAAAATGAAACATGTGTAATCAAAAGATGACGTGGTGGCAAACATGTATGATCAAACATGTCTTTAAGTTATAATATTTAAACGTGAAGGATTAGAGATATTTGCGTTTTAAGTCGTGTTTCGATGACCGTGAAAAACAAATATCTGGAACCATTTAGGATGGAGGGAACACAGTCATACACATTTCTCTAGTTGGGTTTTGTAGCATTGATTATCTGAAGCACAATGTTTTAGCTGACAAGAAACATCTAGGGGGCGAAAATAACAGAATATCTTATCTTAGCGCTGAGAAATACTAAATTCAATCACAACATTACAGTTTAATATTCAATCATAACATTACAGTTAACGAGTAACGAGAAGTAAATTCTCATCATTAATATGACACAACTACAAAAATCATGGGAACACTCTTACGAGTACCTTTACGTCTCCTTGGTATAGTGTCGAACTGCAAAAGCCAAACCCAAGATCAAGAGGGGTACAAGAAACTGTAGAATCTTGATCACAAATTCGGGGGTCTTGTCAGGGTTATACGAAGGTTGCTGTGGTGCTACATAAGCTCGTTTCTTTGGAACCGTTGACATGTCTATCTTTCCAATGTAGTATTTATCCAACATCTCTCTGGCAGAATCACTGTGGCCGACATCCTCAAAGTCATTTGTAGCATCCTTCCCTGAAAAATTGGATGTAAGATTGTTCAAAACAGACGAAACATGTTACCTAAACAAAGAAAGTAAACGAAGATAGCTCGCGTTATCTAACCATTACCTGTTGCTGACAGCAGTACTTCATCGCCTCCAGGATGATCATCCATGAATGGGGTAACATCATAAACCTGTACATTACAACCAAATGTATTTATATTCTATCAGGTTGACACCAAGGATTCTATATGTACCGTTAATCTTCAAGCAGTTCCTTTAGTTTCCGCACCATTATACAGAGGCATAAAGGTCATTACTGAAGCTTTAATGTCCAAAATGTATAAGAACTCCACTATCTCACATTGACCAGACATACTCGTCACAGTTGTCGACTGAATGACTTAGGTAATTAGACACTTAAGAACAAGTTCAACAAAGCATCCACAAGTTGTAATGTATACCATGCCATATCTTCATTATCCATTAGGGGACCAAGGTCTCATTACCTAGTATTAAACTGAGACATTTTTCTTGGCCTCTTGATTTGTCATATTCTCAACCTACTTTATATATATATGAAAATATCTCATGACGGAAACAAACACCACTTTGTTAACTATACAGGGAAAGAAATATAAATAAACATTTGGGCAAAGATCCCTATAATCAGAACCCCTACCACGTTACATTCACCAGCCTCCAGGTCGCTTATTAAGTTGTTGAGCTTAAACTAATCTTTTTAAGCAAACACCTTATCTATCATGAAGTACGGAGTAATGGATAATTTTTGCACTTGGTAGTTGGAGTGAATTTAAGAACAACCTCTATGTTATGACAGCGCTCAGGATAATAAAGATGCCTATAATAGAATGCATACCCCGAGCCTCTTTTAGATGGGATCGTTTTGAGAGTCATTGGAGCATATCGTTGTTGTAGGAACAAATCAATTGTTAAAATGTACAACTTCTATGAATTGATAATAAGTTAGAACCAAGAATTTCAGTCACCTTTGCTGCCTCTAAAATTTATGAGCAGTAATATAATTCATTCCATTCAAAGAAATCATCATCCCTCATCCCTAACACTTCAATTCCTAACAACAGCTGCAATCATGACATATTATCTACTTATCTTCCACAGCTAAATTCTTTAACAATGCATTACTCTTAAACCGAACTCCGCCTTATCCCACTAACAATAACAAGTCGTCTATATGAATATAACGTCTGTCTGCATTCATCTTTATGTTGGTTGTATTATTGGGCATTAGTTTTACATCCAAAAAATGCAAAATTCGATACACAAACTTCCAGATCAGATCTAGTTTAAGGTATAGCAAAAGAGCTAAAGTTGGTAGTTGAAAAATAGAGAAACAAATTGATGGATTGTGATAAAAATGAAACCTTTCCCTCCATAATAAGCCAGCAATCCTTAGTCTTGTTGTGCTTTGAAACCTCCTCAAATGTTAAAGATTTTGGATCCGAACCCATCTTTTCTTGATTCTGCATACACAAAATCAATTCAGCAAAAAAGATAAAAGTTGAAGATTTAGAATATAAGAAATCAAATGAATTATTTCTTACAAGAAAGAAAAGGTTTTTGTTTTGAGTAGGTGATTTTGTTGTTACCACACGCAGGTTCACAAATCACAATCACTAAGGTGATCGGTGTTGGTATTTAAAGCTCCACATGTTCATTTGTGAGTCGGAAATCGGAATATACATCATACATGTGTTATAATTTGGGAGCAAATGGCTTCAATCACTCACGTTTGTTAAAAAACACTAGTCGATCACCCTAGTATGACTTCGTATACTTTCGATCACTCATGTTAGGTATTATGTATATTTTTTGTCACTCACACATTTTTTTGGTACAACTCTTGAATTTTCGAAATTTTTAACATTTTGATAAGGATATTATAGTCATTTCCTCATAATTTTGTCATGGAAATGTAGAGTGCAATGGAAGTTATTGAAAGTTAGTTGATGTAAGTTAAAAAAATATGGAAAAATTACTAAAATACCCTTACAAAAATGTTAAAATTTTTGAAAAATTAAGAGTTGCACCAAAAAAACGTGTGAGTGACCAAAAGTACACATAATACCCAACATGAGTGATCGAAAGTATACAAAGTCATACTAGGGTGATCGACTAGTGTTTTTTAACAAACGTGAGTGATCGATGAAGCCATTTGCTCTAATTTGGGTGAGGGCAACACTATACGCACCAAAATAGTTACGTACACCTTTGATAAATTTGAAAAACTGAAATATAAAACTTTTGATGTATTAATTTCTTCAATTTTATTTACCTGTATTTTTAGTTTTGAATATTTGAATTTTCGCTTAAAAAATTGTCATTCTACATTTTTATTGTTTTTTCACTATATTTTCTTGTTAAATACTCTCCCGCTCATTTTTATTGTCGTCCTAGTTCAATTTTCAAAGTACTTGTATTCCTAGTCTTGGAAAAAAGTCATTTTACATTATCATTGAACTTTTTTTATTAGTTTTGCTCATGAAATTAACAACAAACCAATTTTCAAAATATATTTTAACTATTTTTTATTTTACTTAATCTATATATAACTAGCTAAGCGTAACAACGAATGTCATACAAATTCTAAACACCCATGCTTACTAAAAGTCTGAAAGCATTTGTAGTAGCTTCCTCAAATGATCTCTTAGCATAAATATGGGGAGAGAAGGTTCTAAATACAATTAAAATGTTCATTTTCAGATTTTCTATATTATGTGAGACCCACAACTAATTTTACACTCCTCTAATTCATGGTGTAAAAATGGGGACTCCCTTCAAGCTCCTCATTCTCCTTTATTACATCAATTTTTTATCATTTCACTTCAAATTTTATTATTTTCATCATTTTTCTCAAATAAAATTATACTAAAAACTCCTTCCGTCCCTAAATGATTGGTACATTTTGACTTTTCAAGGTCAACAAAATACTATTTCAAACATAAATATCTCATATTCTACGTATGAAAAGATTATAAAAAGTTGATAGTTCAAAAATATATATTGAGACGAATCTAACAAGGCATCATATGACTATATTATTTTTTATTGGTTAATGAGAATTATTGATCAAAGTTTTAAAGTTTGACCATGTAAAATCAAGATGTACCAATCATTTAGGGACGGAGGGAGTATTAATTTATTTTATACTATAGCTAAAAATTTATATTGGAGCTTTACATATAAATTTATTTCAAATTTTATAATTTTTCATTTTCTTTTTTTTTAAATAAAATACTAATGATTTTTTTTCAATTTTTATTATTTTCATCTTCATATTGAGTAATTTGAGTCTGTCTTCGACATTTAAATAATATAAGTTCGCCTTCAACTTGGAGCTAAAAAATACAAATGGTTGATTTGAGGAGTCTAAATAGAAAATTTAGTTTTGTGTAAAATTTAAAAGTAGATCATAAATTTGATAAAGTGGCATAAGAAATTGATTTTAGGGAAAATTATGAGGAATCTGGTGTGAGTGCTCTAAAGCCTCAAAATTTTTTGTCCCCGCCCATTAAGGTAGATGCCACCAGAGGAACAATTAATCTAACATCCTTGCTTTTTTTCTTTTTTTTTTGTAAATTAGTTATGAATTATGAATACAAATATATTAACAATGAATACGCAAACTCCTAACTAATAGAGAGTTAGATTATAATATTAGACAAATTTGTCTCCAACAAGGTTCAAACTCATGACCTCTCACAAAAAAGATTGGATTGGATGTCACAATTCTATGGATCCATCGACAATATCCTTGCTTTTAATTTGAGCCACGCGAATAAAATCGCGGCACTAATGAAACAACCATGCCATATGTAGGAGAAAGTGGCAAAACTAACACATTTAAAAGCCTTTTCTAAACTTGGAGCACCCACCATGTTTTTTTCAAAATAATAGCACCCTCACCTAATAAAATTACTATTTTACCCTTAAGGAAATACACCTCTCCCTTCTTCATCTTCTTTATCTTCCTCCACCCCCACCCCTCCACGCCACCAGCCACCCCCACCCTAAACCTCCATAACCTCCCTTTTCCATCACCATCATCACCCTAAGCCTCCTTATCCTCTCTAACTCTTCTCGCTTCAATGAAATAGCATGATAAACAAATTCATCAAAAGAACTCCAAGCTTTCATCAATTGCCTCTCTTTTCCAATCCGAAGCCATTTCTGCAACTTTCAGACGCTTTTTGGCAATATATGTCTTCGACACAAAGCATCCGCAACAACATTTAAAGCTTTCTCACAAGGTATAAAAGGCAAATCAATGGAAAGACAACCAGGATCATAATCAAGTAACAACATTGAAATACTAACGAAAGTGAACCTCTGAAATATGTTCTACAGATCGAAATTAGTTTTCTAGTCACAGAACTTTCTAATAACTGGAGAAACCGGTTAACAACGGGGTAAAGGGGGGTCGAGATTACCTCCACCTTATGACCCGTTTAACAAGAATATGCAAGAAGTGTTCCATGATATTCGATCAGATGGGTTGTTCAAGAATGCAGTGAAGATGTTCGATGGATTGTCTAAACAGGGTTGTCTATCTTCAATTATGCCTTTGCTTCCACCCAATCAAGAAGTTTGAGAAAAGTAGAACCCTATTTTGGTTTGGAGAGGATGAGGAGGCTTAGGGTGATGATGGTGATGGAAAAGAGCAGCTATGGAGGTTTAGGGTGAGGGTGGCGTGGAGGGGTGGGGATGGGGGAAGATGAAGAAGATGAAGAGGTGAGAGGTGTATTTCATTAAGGTGTAAAATAGTAATTTTATTAGGTGAGGGTGTTATCATTTTGCAAAAAATAAGGTGGGTGTTTCAAGTTGAAAAAGGGCTTTCAAAAGTGCTAGTTTTGCCATTTTCTCTCACCAGTCTTGGGTGCTTTATCTCTCAACAAGTTGGCCATTATGATAAATGCAAAGACTCCATAACGAAGCTCTAACATATTCATATTCATGTTAGTTAGACGAGCGCCTTATATAGATATTAGAAAATCTCAATGAGAGTCGATAGTATAAACAACTAAGACACACTTTGGCCCCAAAAACACATATAATCTAGTTATAAGTGACAAGGTGTTTGTGATATAGATAAACGATATCATGTGAAGAGACTAGTCCTCTTGCTTGTACCATGAGAGAATAGCTCCAAACAACATTGACAAGTTCACTAGATGTCTAGATGGGAACAAATCAGTCAGGCTCCAATATGTCACACCAAAATTGAGCAATATCAATCAAAGCGAGTCAAGTTTGTCTTCGTCAAGTTTAAAATTAAGATTTTCATGTTTGAACTACATAGTTGAGCTTTGGGCTGGAGTTATCAATTAATTTGAGCTTTAATTTCATTCGAATTTTTTAAATTTGACTCAATTCAATTCGATAAAAGGCAAAAAACTATCTTATATGACATGATACAAAATAAGAATATTAAAATCACCGACATCAACGAAAACTTTCCCAAAGCAAGATCTATCCACTTGTCAACACCAAATAGATCGCCCCCAACCCCCAACGACGTCGTTAGTCCTTTCACATTTCTTGCATATATATAACAAAAAATTCATCTTCTACATTGGACCTTTTTCTCTTCACTGTAACACGTAAAACCCACCATTTTTCTTAGCTTCTTGCTTCAACTGAGCAAAGAGCTGAGGACATTTCAACAATTCTTTTCATTTTTTAAAATAAAAAATGGATCTTTTTTACTATTTGATTTTTGGGGGATTGTCAGCAGTAGTATTTGTATTGGAATTCAGTAAAAGCAATAAAGATCGAGTCAATACTTCGCCTGCTTTCAATGCCTTCAAGAATAATTACCTTGTTGTTTACTCTCTTATGATGGGTACTTCTTCACTTTTTTTATTCTCTTGTGTTAATATGATTTATAAAGAGGCTACAATTTGTTGGTTTTATTTGGTATATTGGGTTATAATCTTTTTGGTGATTTGTGTATATTTTGCTGGTAGTGTTAATATTTTTTTAATCTGATTTGCTTGATTTATGATTTGTTTGGTTATGGTTATTAAAATCTGGATCTACATTTGCGTTTGATTTGTTTAAGGGGTGTTATAGTCAGAGGTTGTAGAATGAGGTTTAATTGTTTCATTTGTATAAGGATTTGATTTTTGGTGTATTAATAATGATATGAGGTAATTATAATTGAGGTGGTAGTATGCTAATTGTTGAGCTAATTGGCACTTTACTCTTGGGTCACTGTCGAAACAATTTCCTTGTGATTAGACGGGGTAAGACCAAGTACTATTGGACCCCACCCCACCTACACCGCTTAGACGGGGTCTCTCGGGAGTATTGGGGCATGTTGATGTTATAGTATGCTAATCATTTAGAGTGAGGTAATCATTCGATGTACTTGGTTCTAGTATCAGTCACTACATTAGTTGTTAATTTTCATGTACTATTAATGTTGAAAGTAAACTAAATGACTGGTCAATTGAGCTATGATATGAGCTAACTATTACTAAGCTTGTAGTATGTTATTCATTTGAAGAAAGGTAATCATACGATGTATTTGGTTCGAGTAGCAATCACTACATTAGTTGTTACTGAATGACTGGTCAATTGAGCTATGGATAAGGCAAAGAAATCATCTCATCTACTAATAAGAATATCAGTCAAGATTTGGTAGTTCACTTTCCTGAAGCCCGATTACGTGGATCAAATTAGGTATAGTGGTTTGAGGAGATAGGAACTTGTTACTGTCTTTTGATCTTCCTAGTGATACTTTGATTTATAGTCTGAACTTGGAGCGCTGTATCCTGACTGCTTTGTTGATGACATGCTACAAAATCTTTGACGTTGTGAAATTGTACTCCATAAGAACAACAGTTTGGGATTCTATTCCATTTTTTAACTACGTGCATTATGCCATCTATCATGGTAATGCTACCTAATTTAAACTTTTGTTTCTTATAACCTGTACCAAAATGTTCTAGACAATTACTCTTATTTCTTATACGTTAGTTTTCAGATTCTGATGATTTTTTTTACTCGCCCACAGCTGGAGATTGGTTGCAGGGCCCTTACGTGTACTACCTTTATACTACATATGGCTATGGGAAGGGGGATATTGGACAGCTTTTTATTGCTGGTTTTGGATCTTCCATGTTATTTGGAACAATTGTTGGTTCTCTGGCTGACAAACAGTAAGATGATCCTTTCATAGTATCTTATGCTCAGTCTTTTGGTATAAATTTATCTCATGCAAATTTATGTCTACTAAGGGGTCGGAAGAGAGCATGTGTAACATATTGCATTACTTACATATTGAGCTGCATCACAAAGCACTCTCCTCAATATAAGGTTTTGCTGTTGGGTCGCGTTTTGGGTGGAGTTTCCACATCTCTTTTGTTTTCTGCATTCGAGTCTTGGCTGGTAGGGGAGCACTTCAAGGTAAGGTTCTGTATATGTAGTTTCTGATAACTTTCATATTTTACCTGGTGCTTGATAGACCATTACTTCTTTCGTTATCTTCTTGTTCTTAAAAGTTTACTGCTGTATTCTTCTTTTCTTTCATTCTTGAACCAGTTGTTTGGTCAATTATGCATTATTCTCAGAGTTCTAATATCTGTTCATCAGTTATATGTAAATAATGAGGACAGAAGGGTAGATTTGGTATATTTAGTCTGAGATAGCCCTTTCTCTGCAGAGAGGTTTTGATCAACAATGGCTCTCCCTGACTTTCTCCAAGGCAATCTTTCTTGGAAATGGTTTGATTGCCATTCTTTCTGGTTTGGTTGGAAATCTGCTTGTAGATTTCTTTAAACTTGGGCCTGTCTCTCCCTTTGATGCTGCTGGATGCATCCTTGCTATTGGAATGGCAATCATTTTATCTTCATGGTCAGAGAATTATGGAGACCCTTCAGAGAACAAAGACCTACTTGCTCAGTTTAAATCTGCCGCACTGGCTATTGCTGCAGGTATATTGCAAAACCTACTCCATCCAAAAAAAACCGAATGATGTGACTAAATGCACTTATTTTGTGTGTATGGAATAAAGCTTCGCGATATCTTAGAACATACATTCTGATTAACTGTTATCTTTTGCTTAAGTAGTTGTCCCAACTAATGATTGTCATTGTACTTCTGCTATGCCATGGTGATTCATCAATTCCCTGGTCTCTAGTTCACTATTAATTTATGTACTTGATTGTTACCCTTATCTATCAGATGAGAAAATCGCATTGCTTGGAGCAATTCAGTCCCTCTTTGAAGGTTCCATGTACACTTTTGTGTTCCTCTGGACCCCTGCTTTGAGTCCAAATGATGAAGACATTCCCCATGGTTTTATATTTGCTACTTTTATGCTGTCGTCAATGTTGGGGAGTTCGTTTGCATCACGTCTTATGGGTCGCAACACTCCTAGAGTTGAGAGCTACATGCAAATAGTCTTTGTAGTTTCTTCTGCTGCACTGCTGCTACCCCTTGTATCAAACGTATGAAGATCTCCTCTACTAGACTCTTTTCTTTTGGGTTTTCTTCATATCCATTTATAACTAACTCATTCCTATCATGGCAGTTCTTCTCATCTCCTTCGGAGGCAGTTGGGGGAAGTATCTCATTTATAGGTCGTGTGCAGCTTCTTGGGTTTTGCACCTTTGAGTCTTGTGTGGGTATTTTCTGGCCATCTATGATGAAGATGAGATCTCAGTACATCCCGGAGGAGGCTAGAAGCACGATCATGAACTTCTTCCGAGTTCCACTGAACATTTTTGTGTGCATTGTTCTGTACAATGTAGGTTTTTTCTTCCTACTCTCTTTAGCACACTTCAAGTTCACTCACATCTATTATCTGCACGCATAGCTAATAAGTTCAACTCTGCAAACTTCTTAGGCATGATCTGTCATTCCATAAAGTGATACAATATCTTATAAAAGCTAATTCTCCCCTAATATTCGTCCTTTGGTTCTGGTATTAAGGTTGATGCATTTCCCATCACTATCATGTTTGGTATGTGCTCGATCTTCCTATTTGTGGCTTCCATCTTGCAGAGACGGCTCTGTGAAATTTCTGAGAAGCCAAGTGAGTGATTCCATCAACTAAGCATTTTATATTTATTTTGTTTTTCTTGATTCATATCCCTGCTTGACTCTACACTATCTGCAGAGTCCCAAGACAGGACACCACTAACCCAGAGAGATGACAACAAGGATCGGAACGATCCTTGATTCAACAAAGAGCACGAGCAATTAATTTTTTGTTAAAGCTACACCTTGCTGTTACAGTGCTATATTAGGCAATCAAGCGAAGGAGCCAGCACGGGAAGAAGTTGATAGAACTGAAAGTTGCTATCATGAGTATTACTATTCAGATATCCGTTGGTACTAATAATTTTGTTTTTCCTTTTAACCTGAGATCGTTATTCAATTTAATTAAAATTCTGTAGAATTTAGGTGTACCAAGTATAGCCATTAGCTCTATTATCACATCATTAGCATTTACCTCTTGTAAGTGGAAAACTCTTTGGAAGCTTCATCATTAAATTCATGTGTTGATTTCCTTCACTAAATCGAACGACTACTTGTAGTTCACATTTGGTATTTAGGGATATGATTTTCTTTGATCGTACTACATTATTGGCGTTTGTAATTTTATATGATTTCGTATCGTAGAGGAAAAGAGATCGAATTACTTACATTAATAGGCCACCACTTCGAGATTGAATTGACATTTTTTGCAAGAGAATTGAAATTATTTACTCATTTAATTTTAGAAATTAAAAAAGGAAAACCATAGAAAAGGAAGCAACATGTTTCATGTCCTATTGTAGGAATGTCAAACCCTATTGACTATTGAGTATTCGATACTCTAATTTATTTTCCTTTTTCTAAATCTCAACACATTCTCTTAAGATTAGATTCTTGCATCTCTCAAATTAGATGCTTAAAATCCATGTGGTTTTTTCAATTTCTATAATTTACTAAAAATAATAGTTTAAGCACATGACTCAATAATAGCAATTAAATGCATGCATTATATATTTTGTGGATAAATTTTAAAAATTGTCAACCACTTGGAGATAAGATGCAAATCACATATTCAAATGGAATCAAATTCAAGTTTTTACAACCCCTCAAACTTTTCCTATATAATGTGAGGAAATGTTGAGTGCCTTCATCACAACAATACGCTTTGTTCAGTAGAAGGAAAGAAGCCATTTCGAGAAGCAGACATGGCGTGGTATTGATTTCGGCTCATTCGCTAAATGCATTGCAGAGCCTTGTAAATGAGCCGAATCAATATCACTCTTGTATACTTCTTGTTGAGTTGATTTTCCTCCAAGCAAACCACATATCCAGCTCCACTAAAGCATTCAGGTGAAAGAAAGGAGGGCATTGAAGGACGAAACAGCCATCAACCTATATCCCTTTGGCGGTGGGGCAATCATCGAGTAACAGGTATCCAAGTTGATTCGCTTTCAATTAACCCACATCTCTTTGGATTGCAGGGTAACAAAGATCAGTGCGGCCACAAATGCAGCTAATAGCATCAAGACCACTAGACAAACATAGTTGTAGCGCTGCCACCACTTTGTCAGTACCTGAAAACACCTGGTACACATCCTTTGATCAACCAACTGGGGTAGTTGACAGCGGAAGCTGGATGCGGTTTGCTGAAGAACCGACACCAGCATATAAAGATGAGGCAAATCCACTTTAGATTAGTGAACCTCATCAGTTTCCTGGTCTCAACTACTAATTTACCCTACTTCCAACAGAAAGCAAGTGGGGTAAGTAGGCAAGAGGGAGACAGCGGATTCAACAAGAGACGACGCATAATAGTTCTTTTTTTTTATCTAACGAAGCAACACAATAAGTACCATGTCAATAGCTCATAAAAGTCACATTATATATACCCAACTGAACACAATCCCCCATCTAATTACTAGAGTTCTTACATATATATACTACATTAAGAAGGTACATATGAAATTATGTTAGTAAATCAAAATATGCAAGCACAATAATCGCAAGAATACATTATGGCGAAAGTGCTCCACAACTGCCAATTCATTCCCCCTCTCACGCATAATAAGATGAGAGTACAGTTGATTCATAGGTGGTCAAGTGGTGCGCGTTAATAGAGAAACTGCTTTGCCGCGAAAGGCTGCTCAAGAACGACGGCATAACAAATTCCCAGCTGAACAATCAAGGCGTATGGGGTACACTAGACACCACCGGTGCTTTAAAAAGAAATAAAGCAAAAAACCCACAAGCGCCTTATATCTATGACCTAAAGCAAATGAGAGGTAGCAGGCTGTCGGCCGCAACCAAATAAAAGCGAAATTCAGATAATAGTATTCACTCAACAATATAGATAAGAGAAGCATTACACAAGCCTAACTTGACAAGTTAGATTTTCTAAATACATAAACAATCATACATGTGCATGTATAACAAGTTGGCACATGGATAATTTTACTTAAGCCACATGGGTCTATTATGAGGCGAACGTCAGGTACAAGAAAATATAAAACACATTTAATCTTGAATAACTTCCGCATGCGATACTGCACCCACGCAATTTGAGCCGTCTCTATGTTAAGCGCCAACCAATAATAACTATAAATCGCGAAATCCATAGCTTTGATATTGTCTCATATATCTTCGAAGATGTGTGAATCCTACAAGTGTCGTTCCACAATTTAGAGCCCCCCTAATTATAATCGCGATTTTAGAAAACCTAATCTACACGAAGAACCAAGCGCATGGAGTACAACACATCACCTGTAATCGCATAACTCAACGCCTTCCACGATGCCCACCCCCTGGCCTCGCACCAGAATGGCGAGCAAATTGCAGCCTTAAGTAGGCTGAATCACGGTCATGCTCATCAAATTTATAACCTGCACGATGGAGTTTTGACTATTTTATGGCGGAAAACTAATTTTGCTGCCACGATGAATGACAAGCAGTGCAGGTGGTATTAGCTTCAGAAGAACAACCCACTAAAATGTCTACTGCAGCTCTTTACTGCACGAAGCAATATGATTTGCTTGTCTATAGCTTAACTGGAGATAATGAGCGCAACCACCAACAGCTTAATGGGGTCAGTTCTGCCCACAGATTTCTTGGCAAGTCGTCCGATGAACTAAGAATATAATTTGTGGTCAATAAATTATTCATAGGACAGTCAGATTACTAGCACAATAAGATGGTATATATATGGATCCTGATTCTTTTCTTCAAATCCCTTTATAAATATAAGGTAGTTATGGCATCAGAAGAATAAAAATGCATCAACAACCCCCCCACCCCCTCCCATTGCTTAACGACCCGTTGAAGAACAAGAATTCTATCTATTGAGTCCGCACAAACACGAGCGTGATAATCCTGGGAGCACGATCCGCAAGATTTTGAATGTGGCCAAGGAAAAAAGGGTTATTATCGCAAGTTCTATTGCAGGCTTAAATGGATTAACAGGAAAGCAACTGCATAGGATATGGCTCTACTACTGCCATAAAATATGTAATCGATTCCACGATATTACACTCACTATGAAGAAATTACTTCAATGACGAGCTTTCCAAGTCCCAAAAGTACCATAATCCATGCTCGCAAGATACGCAAGCACAGTGTATTTTATGTATGCTTGATCTCTGCAAGGAAAACAATGAAAGATGTTCGCTGGATTGATGGTGAGGAAAGCTGTAAGCAAGGGTATAACCCACAAGCCACAACCATCCAGTGGTTAACACTCATCATCAAAATCACATGTTTCCTCGATTCCTCATTCTAACCTGACCACACTAAGATTTAACAAGGTTCATGTAGTGTATATGTTCAAAAGTTCAGTAATGACATACCTTGTAGCGCATCCATTGCAGTAGCAGCATGTGCTGGACTAGCAAAATCAACAAAACAGAGCACCAACGGATCACCTCCACGCTGCATACTCAATGATAATAACGCAAGTAAATTATAAATTTATAAATAGGAGGGCAAAAAAGAATGAGTCAGAGCTCTCAATATCAGCTACAAAGTGGTTGCTTACATGTCTTGCTTCTTTGGTGACAAGCCTCACTTCCTTGTAGCCCACAAAAGGTCGAAAAATATCTGAAAAACTAGCTTAAGGAAGGCAAACAACTTAAAATATGACAAGTTGACAACAGTACAATAAGACAGATATAAAAGGATACGGGACACTTCCCGACGGGTACAGTTGGAGGGCAAGGCCTCCACGAAGAGTGTATTACTAGCATCCGAGGGGAGAGGAATATCTGGTCGTCCACCTCCAGCTGCAACTGTTAGGCTCTTTGCTGTCAAAGACTGATCCGAACGGCCCATACTCATCGCACGAGGATCATTCATTGGACGTTCATTAAAGCCACCACTCATAGATCTCACTGGTTCACTCATACCATAAGATGGCATTTGCTGCAACAATAATCTGGTATATTAGGCGATGGGACACAAAAAATCCAAAAAGTAACATTTGAAGAACGAATACCGAGCTACGTAGATAACGGTCGTATGATGCATTGATGGAGTCCGTGTCTCTCGCGACATGTTGAGCACTGCGGTCATCTTCATGACCGTAATAGCCTGCCGTTTCATGTGCACTCGGCATATCTACAAGGTCAAAGTATGAGAATCAATAAGATCTAGCTAATAACACCAAGCCACGCAACAAAATTAGTAGCTCATAAGCTTTAACATCACAGGCCATAAAAAGTATCACCAAACCTGATGAAAAGAGTCCCTATTTCATACTCCCTCCATTTCAATTTAATAAACCTTTTGGGGTTCGTGTCAAACTTTGATCACAAATTGTTTTTTATTCATTAATCCGAAAATATAAGATTGATATCATTGAATTCGAATTTAATATTATTATTATTTTAATTGTCTATTAAAATGAAATGGAGAGGTGATATAATATCTTCTTAAATTTCATCCATTTCTTCTTTCCTCTAAACAATAACAAGGGTAGGATTTTAACAGCTCAATTCTTGAAAAATTACCTTACCCCCAGAAGCATAGTTCAAATTTCAACTTAGACTTATAATTTTGTAATATATACCATAGAAATTTATGGACTCGCGTATCAAAGATTGCAACTCTTTTGTTTATTTCTCTTCCAATTACATTGCTACAAAAACTTCCATAACTTGTGACTCGAACACAGACCTCCTCATTGCAACTAACATCACCTGTGACTTGCCCACTAGTCTGACCGTTTAAATTAAATTTTACAGTCTTAATTGACACACATAAAATTGATTTTAATCAAAATCACTATGTAATAGTAAAATATGCTAAAAATTCATCTTTTTCATATATATTACCAGATATCATACAACATATCAAAAAATATTCAAAATTTAAGAAAACCCACCATAAAAAAATCAAAACTTGACAACATTTTTGGGGATGCAGGGAGAAAACCCTTAACAACCCAACTATAATAAAAATCAAAAGTTGACAATCTTTTTGGGACAGAAAGAGCAAAAACATTACCATATTCAGTACGAGGTCGTTTGGCGAGGACAGGTGGGGGAAGAGCTGCAGGTTGCTGCAGGTTGTCATTATACCTCCAATACCCATCAGCCATTATTGTCTGAATTCCAAGATAAAACTGGACAAACAAATTGGGACAAAGGTTTATTACAAATTTGTTGTTCTTTGTCGGCTCAGTGGACTTGATTGGTTAGGCCGTTAGGGCAACTAGTTTGGTTTACTTATGTTAAACGGGCTAGTCAATTTTATCGAGTCTCCATTCTAATTTCTATGTTACAAACTTACAAACTTACAATCGAGTCAATTTTAAGTTGTGCTTTATTTTTTATTTTATTTTTGACATAAAGTTTTCAAAACTAACGATGCATGAAATAGGTTGTTATATTTTGTTCGAAACTCTTTTGTTATAACGGCGGAAACGAATTAATAAATTGGATGTGAATCTTAGACAAAGAATCACGTAAAGTGCACAAAAGTAAAGAAGACAGGTTATAGAGTTGATCAATCTATGATCTCCGATTAATAGAATTATCACCTTGTACTGTTCCAAGAATAAGATTATAAGACTCACTATTCAAAGATTTGTAACCTATGCGTTTTGTCTCTTCTTTATAGTTTATCAACTGCATCTAAATTGTATGAACAAGTGCCCTATAAATAGGTAACTAAAAAACTTTAAGAAAATTATGAGAGAAAGTCCAAAGCCGAAAGCCCAACTTCTTCATCTTCTTTTAGGAAACTTTGAGTAATTTTAATTGCTAAGTCATATAGTTACCGTTAGAATTGAAGCTAAATGTTAATTAGGAAACAAGAAATCTTTTCGAATTAAATTCTTGTGTCTTCATTGCAAGTAACAACACATACATTAAATACTTCCATAATTGAGGCTAGATGTAATAAGGACACAAAATCATTATTATTATTATTACATCTTGAATCGCAAGTTTCACATATTAGTTTCCATAATTATTAATTTTAGAAAGAAATTATTATAGGCAACAACAAGATCCGTATGTAGTCGCACTTCCTTCTTATATAAACTCTGTTTCACGTTGCATAAATTAATAAAGATTTTCAAAGTGTAACACGTGATTCAGACTCGATAATGTCGGAGGACAAAGGCAAAGGTAAGAGATGGAGCAAGGGTAAGCAAAAGATCGAAATCAAGAAGATTGAAAGCAAAGCCAGTTTGCAAGTTACATTCACAAGGCGCCGTGCAGGTTTGTTCAAAAAAGCTGCTGACCTCTGCTCGCTCTACGGCGTGGATGCTGCCGTGCTGATGCAATCTCCCGGTGGAAAACTCCATACATTCGGGCACTCGTCGGTCGAACACGTCATCAACCGCTATCGTGAGTCGAGTAGTAAAGTGAATGAGAATGAGAATGAGAATGAGAATGAGAATGGGTTGTTTTGGTGGAGGAGGTCTATAGATAATATGGAGTTGCAAGAACTTGAAGAATTTAAGAGAGCTTTGGAAGTTTTGAGGAGTAATGTAGGGATTAGAGCTAATGAGATGGCTAATGGAGATGATTATGGAGATTGCCATTCTTGAGAATAATGTTGAGGGTGTTTTTTTATCATCAAATTCTTCTGATGAGATTGATGAATATAGATCAACTAGCTAGTTAATCGAATTGGTTGCGGTTCACCTAACCATTTTTTTCTTAAAATTTTCTCTTAATACATTAATTTTACTATTTGATTTTTAGATTGTGTATAAATAACATTATAGGGATTTAGAGAAATTTTAAGCGAATAAATCAAAGAGGGTGTTTAATAAAAAGTTTCAGAACTTAATCTAGATGGTTTCATACTTTTTTTTATTAAGTTTGTTTGTTAACTATTTTTTTAAGGACTAAATCAAATCAGATCTGGTCAAAATCCTTAGTAGAATGTTAAGTTAAAAATCTTAACTTAATTTTTTTGTCTAAATCAATTCAAAAGGCATTAATATTAATTTTTTATATCTGTCATCTCCCAATCTTTTCCACGTCTTTCTTTTCTTCTCTTCTATCACGTTTGTTTATCTTCCCCTCATCTTTCTCAATTCGCTCTCTATAAACCTTCTTATTCTCCAAAAAAAATTAAACTTTTATTCATAGATACCAAGCAAAAAAGCAAGTCACTCAATCAAATAAGGGAAAAATTTAACCCTTTTTATTTATTTTATATAAAAGCGATATTGTAAAAATATTTAAATATTTATATTTTCAATTTCTTGTATTTTTTCAAAAGAATTATTTGATTATAATGTTCATGCTGTAAAATTGATTGGCGCTTGATTCCATAAATTTTTATTATCTGAATGATTTATTTGGGAAAATATTCACTTGTGTGCCCAAATAATGATATCGGACTTTTGTTGTAGTTGTGGCAAACAATTTGTTTATACCTTGCAGCAAAGAGTGAATTCTTTTTCAAATATGAGATATTCAATTTCCTGGAAACAAACAAAATCATTCATCCAATATTCGTATATAGATACCAAAATAAATCAAGAATTCAGAATTCAGCATTCAGTCACTTACAAGAAGACCCATAACTTTCTTGAGTAATCATTAGTAACCATAACTTATTTGGACGGGGTCAATGGGTGATCAAAAAGGCTCATGGTCTAGGTTGGTGACCTCCATTGCACTTTGGATGGGTGCCCCCCTAAGGCCCCTCCAAAAAAAAATAATGCTCCCTCCATCCCTAAAAGATTGGTACATTCCTTAAAAAATTTGATCACGAATTCTCATTAAATAATAAGAAATAATATAATCATGTGGGACCTCGTTAGATTCATCTCAATATATATTTTTGAAATATCAAATTTTTTATTTTTTGGAGATGTAATATAAAAGATATTTATGTTTTAAATTGTTTTTTGTTGACCATTAAAAGTCAAAATATACCAATTTTTTATGGACGAAGGGAGTAATAATTAGTAATCATAGTTATTACGTAATTACATAAGGATTAGTCCCAAGTTATATACTGCATTATTCTACTTGCATGGAACTAAATTTAGGGAGGGAGATATTTATGTCCTCAGTTTTGGTTGTTTAAACTAATCCCTTTATTTTATTTCATTATTGGAAAGTTTTTGCAGTTCTGCTTTGGTAATAAATTGGTTGTCAAATTTCATTGTTACTACATCTATTTGCTAATGGTCTTATTATAGTTCAAACGAAATATGTACCCAAAGTAATTAAATTAGTTACTTGAATTATGTTCGTAAGGATGGCCAAATTAGTTGAGTATATATGTCAGTCCGAGGTTTATTCAGTGCGCACTTTATGGATAGTGGATTGTGGATATCCATTACAAGAGTTAATATGCAAATTCATTCATTTAAGTAATAACCAATAACTCGTTGACCAATAAAGACAATTATATTGGATTCTATTAAAATGTATTAAATACTAACCATTATCTTAGATTGGAGGTAGTGTTTGATTGCTAGTCATGCATTTACTTATAGAGGAGTATGTTTTCAATGAGAAACACTATACACACCCAAATTGTGTGTTTTAGATGGGAAACGACTATTTTGCCCCTTCTTGAAATTTTCTAAAGTACCACACTTGAAATAGGAGGTTATAATTGTATTTTCGCACCACAAGACTTTGTGGCATAAGTCATCCTCTTCACCTCTTGCATTATTGCAACAAATAATTTGCATTGACTTTTAGTCATCCTTATTTTTATTTATTTATAACTCTGATGTGGGCCTCGGCCCCACCTAAATACGTATATCTTAAATGCATTACGTATATATTAAATGCATAAACGTATATCTTAAATACGCTACGTATATGTGCATTAAATGCATAAGCCCACGAGAAGGACGGACATGATCCGTAATTTAGCCCATACTTTCTAGGGTTTGTGGCAGCACCAATTAAAGCTGGACATGTGTCCACAAGAAGCAAAACCCTAGGGTCTCACTTCATTATAAATAGGACAGCTCAGTCACCCTAAGAGGTATTCTGTTCCCACTCCTTATTATTCTTTTCTCAGACATCTTTGACTGACTTGATCGTCGGAGTGTCTGTGGCCAAACCCCGGCCACACTTTCAGGTAAATGGCTCCAAGAAAAACAAATACTTCCAAGGCTGGCCCTTCAAAGCAACCTTCCAAACACCCTATGGAGGATAGGGTGGCAACTAGAGCCATCACACAACAACAATCCCGTTTGGATCTCCGTAGTCAATTAAACCAACGAAGGGACGGAGACCCATCTGCCAGGCAGTCAAACTCAGATCGGGATGGAGATCCAAGGAGAGACCATTCTCCCAGGAAATCGCCTTCACGAAGGCGTGAGGATTATCACGGCAAATCAGTGGCGCCGTCTGTGGGGAATAGAACAAATTTGCCGCCTCGCTCTCACAAAAGCCAAGATGAAGGATATCACCGTGATTCAGCAATTTCTCGCCTAAACCTGGGGGCAGAAATTGAACGTGAAGTACAACGTCGCGTCGAGTTAGCTTTGCGCGCCGCACAAGCTGTCCCGCCACCACCGACGGCCGCACCCGCGCGTCCCAACACGGTTATTGATCTAGACGAAGGAGGGGCTACCCACCTTCCCCAAACGGCCCCCCCACCGGGCCCGGCAACTGCCCCTCCCCCTGATCCAGCGTATCTCCAGCTCATGAAAGACATGGAGCTCCTCAAACAGCAAATGTCTACCATGAATGCATCACGAACCCCCGCTATTGTCGCCCACACGCAGATGCCATTTTCTGACCGACTCAAGGCCAAAGTGCCTCCCCCTGGCTTCGTGCTGCCCCAATTCACTCAATACGATGGCACCAGCGATCCACAAAAACATCTCAAAGGCTTTCTTACCCAGATGACTATGGCCACAAGTGAACCAGATTTCTACGCCAAGGCCTTTGCCAACAGCCTCAAAGGTAAAGCCCTCGACTGGTATATGGAGCTTCCTCCTAAGTCGCTGGACACGTACGAACAAACCGCTACGGCATTTTTGAGCAAATTCGGCGCAGCTATCCGCGAGGAACTAGATGAGAAGTCCCTGATGGAGTTAGAACAGGGCAAAAACGAGTCGCTCCGCGCTTTCCACAAGCGCTACAATGACCTCCTCCTCAATATTCCCAAGTGCGATTCAAAGACCGCTTACATGGCATTCTTTCGCGCCTTGCGATATGGGGCGTTGAAAAAGAACCTACTCTTGGAAAAAACGCTATCCAAGGACGCGCTAACGGCTCGTGTCCGCCAATTTATTGAAATGGAGGAATTAAAGACTAGGGAAAAGAAAGACAGTAAACGCGATCTCCGGCAAACATTAACCACCAAAGACCAGGGCACGTCCAAACCCAAAGTTTGGGAACACCTCCAACGGGACCGGGGGTCCACCTTCACCGACGGCTACAAACGGCGGGCTTACTCCCCTATCAAAGCGGACCACTCTCCCGTGGCCAAATTCATTGAGCGCACACCTCTTACAAAATCTATCGCCGAGATTTTCACAGCGATAGAGGATAAGAGCTTATTGCCCAAGCCCAAGCGTCTGAGCACGGCACCCAGTAAACGCGACCAAAATAAGTATTGTGAGTACCACCGGGAACATGGCCATGACACTGATGATTGTCGCGTCCTAAAAGCCGAGATTGAACGTCTTATTCGCCGTGGCCACTTACGCGAATACGTCCACCAAGATCGCTCAAAACGCGACGCCAACGATTACAAGCATTCGTCCACTACAAGAGATAGCTCCCCTCCCCCTCAACGCCGACGGATCGAAACTATCTCTGGGGGCATGGCAGGTGGCGGAGATTCGCGAAATGCCCGTAGAAAATATGCCCGGCGAGAAGTACATTGTACTTATCAAGTAAAGGCGGCCAGGGCCGAGCCAATCACCTTCCACGATTCAGAGCTAGAAGGGATCGAGCTACCACATGATGACCCGTTGGTCATCATGCCAATCATAGCCAATACAGAGGTCCAACGGATGTTGGTAGATACGGGAAGCTCCGTGGATGTTTTATACTTGCGTACGTTGGATGAACTACAGCTGCCCAGGTCAATAATACAACCCATCCGGACACCCCTAACGGGTTTCACCGGACATTCGATATACCCTCTAGGGGTGGCAGATCTTGACGTAACTTTGGGGACCGGGGCAATGACCTCTACGGTACGGATTTCTTTTACTATAGTTGATCTCCATGACCCCTCGTACAACGGGATTATTGGGAGACCTTCGTTAAACGAATTCAGAGCTGTAGTTTCCCCTGTGCACTTAAAACTCAAATTTCCTACCCCCCAAGGAACGGGAGAAATGGTGGGAAAGCAAAAAAGTGCAAGGAAATGCTATTTGTCCTCAGTACCTGCGACCCATGAGGAAGAAACCCAAGTACCAGCATCTAAAAGGACAAAAGGTATGCAAAAAATGGACATTCAAACCGTCCAGAAGACAGAGGACAATTCCCCTCGAGAAAGGGAGAGTCGAAAGAAGGCCGCCCCTCACGAAGAGATAGAGGAAGTCGTGTTCAATAAAGATGTCCCTGCAAAAACATTTCGTATTGGAACATGTTTAGAGGCGACACATCGGGACAAACTTATTATACTGATAAGAAGTTTCCAAGATATCTTCGCTTGGACGCCTGAGGATATGCCCGGCGTAGATGTTAGCCTGGCGAAACATCGATTACACCTTGATCCTCAGTATCGTCCTATTAAGCAGAAGAAGAGGACATTTAGCGATGAGAAAAGCGTGGCTATACGACGAGAGGTTACCGCTTTATTAGAAGCCCGGGCTATACGGGAACTCAAGTTCCCACAATGGATTGCGAATGTCGTTTTGGTGAAAAAACCTAATGGAAGTTGGCGGATGTGCACAGATTTCACCGATTTAAATAAAGCGTGCCCTAAGGATTTCTACCCCTTACCATGGTTGAACAGGTTAGTGGATGGAAGCGCAGGACACGAGATATTCGATTTCATGGACGCCTCACGGGGCTATCATCAGATACGCATGGAAGAAACAGATGCCGCCAAAACCGCGTTTATCACTGAATACGGGCTTTACTGTTGGACCGTAATGCCCTTTGGATTAAAAAATGCCGGAGCCACGTATCAACGGATGGTAAATCAAATATTTGCGAAGCAGATAGGGCGCAATATGGAGATATACGTGGACGATATGTTGGTCAAAAGTAAGAAAAGAGGGGATCATTTGGCAAACCTCAAAGAAGCTTTTGACAAGTTAAGGGAAACAAAGCTAAGGCTAAATCCGGAGAAATGTTCTTTTGGGGTCACGTCAGGCAAGTTCCTCGGATATATGATCAGTCAGCGGGGAATTGAACCTAACCCCGATAAGATTGAAGCTCTGATAAATATGAGGACTCCAGAAAGTTACAAAGATGTGCAAAAATTGACAGGTTGTCTCGCTGCTTTAAGCCGATTCATATCCAGATCAGGAGAACGCAACCTGCCCTTCTTTAAGTTGTTACGTCAAGCAAGGCCCTCGGAAGGTAAGTTCCGATGGGATGAGAGTAGCGCAAAAGCTTTTGAGGAGCTCAAACAGTACTTAGGGTCTCCCCAGCTTCTCACGCGACCCGAACCTTCTGAAACGTTATTACTTTATTTAGCCGTGTCTGAAGGAGCGGTGAGTGGGGTATTACTGCGAGAAGCGGATAAAGTACAAAGGCCCATATACTACGTCAGCCATGTATTAAGAGGACCCGAAGAACGCTACCCGATCATAGATAAATTTGTCTTAGCCCTCATCACGGCTGCTCGTAAATTAAAAATCTATTTCGAAGCACATCCCATCCAAGTGGTAACGGATCAACCCTTAAAACGAGTCCTTGCGCGCCCTGCCTTGTCCGGAAGATTAACAACATGGGCTTTGGAACTTAGCGAGTTCGACCTCTCTTATGTGGGACGGACAAGCATTAAGGCGCAAGCACTGGCTGATTTCGTTAACGAATGTTCATTACCTAGGGACCCATCTGCTGAAACATCCTTGTCTGAAAGCTTTCCACGGTGGGTCATATACGTGGATGGAGCTCGAAACGAAAAGGGTAGCGGCGCAGGAATAATTATTAAGGGTCCCGATGGGGAGTGCGCAGAATATGCTCTCCGCTTTAACTTCACTACCACCAATAATGAAGCTGAATACGAAGGACTCATCGCGGGCATGCAAATAGCCAAGGATTTGGGGCTCACCTATATACGCATCATGGCCGATTCTAAGCTAATAATAGACCAAGTCACCCATCAGGCTGACACAGTTAAGGACTCATTAGTTCAATACAAGACTATGGTGGATCAATTGAGCAAAACATTTGCATCGGTCGAGTTTCAACATATACCACGAGCCCAGAATTCCGAGGCGGATTACCTCTCGCAATTGGCAACAGTGTTGTTCCACGACTTACCTCCTGAGGCCAAGGTTGAGATTCGAGAGGCCCCGGCGTATAAAATGTCACAGGTCACGTCTTTATCCGATATCGAGGCAGATTGGAAAACACCTCTTGTCCAATACCTGGCGAACGACGTTCTACCCACGGATAAAAACCTGGCGGGGAAAATCCAGCAACGCAGCCTACGTTTCTACATGTTAAACGGAGAGTTATATAGGAAAACTCACGAAGGACCGTTACTATACTGTGTAGCCCAAGTAGATGTTCCCCTAATTCTTAAGGAAGTACATGAAGGATGGTGTGGGAGTCATATTGGGGGCAAGTCTTTGGCCCTTAAGATAACACGGATAGGATATTATTGGCCGACACTCTTGGCAGATGCTTGCGAATATGTGAAGAGATGCGATGTTTGTCAAAAACACAGTCCCGTGTCACGAGTCCCAGCCACAAACATGGCACCAGTGGTTAGCCCTATTCCTTTCGCTAAGTGGGGCATCGATATAGTGGGAAAGCTTCCCAAGGCTAAAGGAAACCTCGAATATATTTTAGTTGCTGTTGATTATTTCAGCAAGTGGGTGGAAGCTATTCCCTTATCCCGTATCCGCGGAGAGGAGGTGGTCCAATTCTTATGGAAAAACATAGTGACCAGGTATGGCATACCTCGCATCCTCATATCTGATAATGGTACGCAGTTTGAAGGACGAATCGTTGGTGATTTTTGCGAAAAATACGGCATCGAGCAGCGCTTCGCCCCGGTCTACTATCCCCAAGCCAACGGACAGGTGGAAGTCATGAACCGGGTTATAATGAATGGTATTTGCAAGAACCTCATTCAGGCAGAATCCGCGGATGGAGCTTGGGTGGACGAATTGCCAGTAGTATTATGGTCAATCAGGACTTCGGTTAATCATGCCACGGGATCCACCCCCTTTAATCTGGTGTACGGAGTTGAAGCCGTTCTTCCAGCAGAAGTAGGAATCCCTACACATAGACAACGAGGGTTCGAGGAGGATACGAATTCTGAACGTCTAAGGGAACAATCCCATTTCATAGACGAAAGTCGAGACCGGGCAGCCTGCCAACTCATAAAATTCAAAAACCAGATGGCAAAAACATATAACCGGAGAGTCAAAGGAAGACAGTTGTCGGTAGGAGACTTGGTATTGAGGCTATTTTCCATCAGCCATCCGCAGCAGGTCAACAAACTCAGCCCTAAATGGGAAGGGCCCTATCGTGTGAAGCGGATCTTAGGACCAGGGACATACGAGTTAGAAGATATGGATGGACGAGCCATACCTCGAACCTGGCACATCACCAAGCTGCGTCTTTATTTCAGCTAAAAGTCACTTTTATAGTTATATAATATTTCCGAACAGTTATTTACTTTTACGTACTTCTTTCGTTAATAAAGTCTATTCTTAAATCCTCAATCTTAGTTACAGGCACCACCCTCGTATTTCAAGATACGAGAGAGCCTTACTCAAAGATTCGTGCGAAATATAAAGCCAATAAAATTCAACCAAAAGGAACACATCCATTTGCTCATACGCAAAGAGAAGTTCCTTCTCAAGTCTACATCATCTAAATGACACACTTTTCGAAAAAACGTCGCAAAGAACATATCCCTCGCATTTATTAGCGACCGGATGTTCAACATTACGGACACACTTTCGTATTTAGCGATACGCAAAAGTCCTAGTGCCGTGGTGACGACATACTCCCATAAGTAGACGTATGTGGAAGTCTCACCACAAAATATCAATATTCTGTCCACAAGTTTTCATACTTAAGATATGAAAATTTATATGATAAGAATATCTTAATTCTATTCACAACCTTCGTACCCCACGATACGAAGAGGTTCACAATAGAATTAACTTCTCGTTCACTACCTTCGATTCGAAGCGTACACAATGAGAAGCGTATCAACTTCCTATTCATTACTTCCGTACCTGTAATACGAAAAGTACACAATAGCAAGTACCCTTTTTAGCCAGCGATTGTGAACTTCATTGATCTTGTTTCAATAAAATTCACAAGGGGGCAGATGACATATACAGAGTCGAACAAAAAATAAAACACTATAGAACATCACCAAGTTTAATCAAAGTTAAGGTAAATGTTTTAAGCGGGCAAAATACCAGAATGTCAGATAATACGGAAAGATGATAAAAATATTCATTACAAAAGATCATTTCATAAACGCTTGGCCGCTTCATCAAACCAATCAGGGTTCAACTGGAAGGAAGCACGGAACTCATCTAGCTTGGCCGGGAGCACAGGGATTTCTTCAGCGAAAGTCTTGATAAAACGCATCAGAGACTCGGCCACATCCACCCCAGCAGCAAAGGCCACCCCTTCGCTCTCAGCATAAGATTGGACCGCTTCATCAATAATTGTTTCTTGATCCGCCTTCAGCTGGTCGAGTTCCTCTTTTACCCTGGCTGTCTCTTCCTTCGCTGCAGACACCTCCACCGCCGAAGTCGGGACATGCTCAAGACGAGAAATTAAACCTCGAGGAACGGGTAGAAGAGGAATATCCGGGTGCATTCCTCCCTTTATTAGAAACCATTTATCGTGCCACCTCTTGTCCTGGACTTTGTTCGGCCTAGCAGAAATGGTGGTCCCAGATGCCTTCGCAGAAAATGTTAACAGAGAATTTGTCCGATGTACTATCGAGTAATTCTCCTTAAACAAGGCCACCGTCGGATCTATTTGGACCCGACGGCAACCTACTTGGAAAATGGTCAGAAGAAGCCAAGAATTGGGGTGTATTTGACAGGGGGCAACCGGCAAAGCTAAGAGAAGGTTTTCTACAAATTTAGAGAAGGGCAGACGCATTCCTAGGGCGAAACTTTCTACATAAATAGGCGTCCACCCTTCAGGATAAGAGGATAATGTATCCGCATCAGAGGCGGCCCTCATTTCAAGAAAGTCAGGAATTGAAAAATATGTACGCAAACCAGGAAGATGGGAGTCGTATACAGTCCCGGGTCGAGAATTTCGTATGTACATAGGGGAAGAGTTTGGATCTTTACCTCGGGCCGCCCCACTGGAGGTCCCGACTTCCTCTGTAGAGGCAAAGGATCTCCCCGTAGGAGGATGTTCCTCCATCGCCCCTTCCGCCAGCAACTGATCCAACGATAGATCCTGCGAAAGGACAAACTTAAGCAATGGACGCACATATACTAATCCCAGCGCTTAAGATGGGGATTACCTCAGATGATTCGTGGGGATGTGGTGGTACGTCCACCAAAGACGCGTCTGTTACATTCGCAGGGGCCTGTTGATCTTGAGACATAGTGAAGAGTTCTACAAAACATGCGACAAGGTGTTAAAACACGCGCCAAAGTATCAAAACACGCGTCAAAAAGGACCTAAGAGGATTCCCTCCAAAACTCTGAATATTTCTGACAGTGACAGGCTGTTAGGTAGAAACTCAACCGTCACCCCGGGAAACCGAACGTCCCAACCTTTCATTTCCTGGCACCCCAATCATATTCCGACCAAAATTCAGAGTTCCTTAAGGATATCAACATGATGCACAAGGACTCTAAAATTGTACAAGTCCTAAAGAGGCAGAAAGTCCAAACAAACTAGGGGATGCCCACAATTCTCACAAAGATGGTAGAGTTCAAAATAAGCCAAAGGTTCAAAGCATAAAGGAAAATGTTCAAATAAACTCGAAGAATCCCTAGCCCCAGTGCACACAAGCATATGAAAATAACTTAAAGTGCATGATACTATCTCCTTCATTACACTATTCAAGCCTTCAAAGCTCCTATCACTACGTAGAAAGACACTAAAACAACAGGAAGCCGTGAAAAGAAAAGGAGAAATACATGCAACCGCGGAAAAGTAAATAGATGATAGTACAGCCATACTTACCGGTGAGAAATGAAAAGGCACCGTCTTTGTTTGCAAGAGAATGATGCAGTTGGGTAAAAGGGTAAAAGTAAAATGAAAGGTTCAAATATGCCTTTTATAGACACCTCAGTGGGTCCCACGAGAGGAGACGGAGACGCGCAAGGACACGCGCAAAATCATCTGCGAACGTTTAAGAAAACGGGAACCAGTTGTTTCGAAAGAAGAGACACGCGTCGCTTCCCTGATCTTAAAGAAGAAACACGCGTCAATCCCCCGATCTTCTCCTTAAGTTTAAACTAAGGAATGACTCGACAGATTGAGGGGGCAATGATGTGGGCCTCGGCCCCACCTAAATACGTATATCTTAAATGCATTACGTATATATTAAATGCATAAACGTATATCTTAAATACGCTACGTATATGTGCATTAAATGCATAAGCCCACGAGAAGGACGGACATGATCCGTAATTTAGCCCATACTTTCTAGGGTTTGTGGCAGCACCAATTAAAGCTGGACATGTGTCCACAAGAAGCAAAACCCTAGGGTCTCACTTCATTATAAATAGGACAGCTCAGTCACCCTAAGAGGTATTCTGTTCCCACTCCTTATTATTCTTTTCTCAGACATCTTTGACTGACTTGATCGTCGGAGTGTCTGTGGCCAAACCCCGGCCACACTTTCAGGTAAATGGCTCCAAGAAAAACAAATACTTCCAAGGCTGGCCCTTCAAAGCAACCTTCCAAACACCCTATGGAGGATAGGGTGGCAACTAGAGCCATCACACAACAACAATCCCGTTTGGATCTCCGTAGTCAATTAAACCAACGAAGGGACGGAGACCCATCTGCCAGGCAGTCAAACTCAGATCGGGATGGAGATCCAAGGAGAGACCATTCTCCCAGGAAATCGCCTTCACGAAGGCGTGAGGATTATCACGGCAAATCAAACTCCACAACCACAAGCACTATTTGAGTATTGAGTTTGCAGATTCTCTAGGCGTCCGATGGCTGAAAATACTGATCGGCCTTTCTACAGCTGCAAGACATGCCGGAACCCGATTGCAACTGCTAAAGACCTTCTTTCTAAGAAGTTTGTGGTGAGAGATGATCAACTTTTTATTAACTTCGAAGCGTATGTTAGTATAATCTTGTGCCATACTTTCTGTTACTTTTAGTTAATTTTGCATATTGTTTTAATTTTTCGAGTTGATGCAGGCATGTTTCTATTGATATATATTAGTATATTTAATTTAAAATAATTGATATATGTGATTTTCGATGTAAATATTTGGTTATATATAATTATGACCATTAAAAATTGAAAAATATAAAATTTTGTTATGAGTAATAAAAATAACAAATTACTTGAAGTAAAAGTAATAGCAAAAATGATTGTTCAGATGCAAATATTTGACTATCAATAACTACGACCATTAAAATTGAGAAAAATATAAATTTTATCTCGTGATATTTGTTGGATTTCCCAGCTTCATTCGTCTTTATATCATATGAGAGTCAATAACTTATCATCACGTACAGACGTACGGATATAATAACGGATAAGATCATCTATCTCATTTTGATATCAAGGTATATATCCCAAATTACTATTAATACTCGGCTACCACATTGTTAGCCGGATTTTAAAAGCACCCAAGCAAGGAAGTAGATATTTGAAGTCTACATATATTTTACATATAATTTGCAAGCCAAATAATAATCTAGATCCGATGGTGGAGAATTAAGCATTTTTTCGGTTACTTTCACTTCATATTTTAAAAGAAAAATTGAACTTTTAATCTTTTGTCCCCTCTTCGTTTTCGTTTTAGTTCCACCTTTGGCCGGCCAAGACTAACTTCAAGTCTCCCTAGTCAATATTATTTAATGCTTATACGTTCTTTCGTTATTCTTTCTTTGACAAATTCTCAGGCAAAAACAGGGCAAGCATATATGTTCGAACATGCCATGAACATAGTTATGGGGCAAAAGGAAGACAAACAACTTCTAACAGGTTATTTCACTATTGCTAACGTCGATTGTGGCAAATGTGGTGCCTCTATGGGATGGTACTATGTTCGAGCATGGGATGCAAGACAGAAATATAAACAAGGGAATTTCATTATCGAGAAGGCGAAGATTTTGAAAGAATATTGATTAATATGGGCACTTGGTAAAAAATATATAGCCTGGGACAAACATACAAGTTACAACTTACAACCCTTCAAGTTATGAATGTATCTAATTACCAAAGAGTTTCTGAGTTCTGTATATCATTGTATTATGCTATGTGAACTTAAGAATTTGTCGCTAATAATTGTATATGACTTCTACACGTTTATATGCAAGAACTAGAAATGAAAGTGTTAAGATGCACATCCCACATCGAAACATGTGGGATGTGCATCTTAACAGAAAGTATTCAGATCAGATGTTATATTTGATGTGGCGTTATCTGGTACACTTAAGGCATGATCAAAATCGCCAGGAGCCTAGTGTTGAGATTCTTACATAACTGAAGAGAAGCAGGGGGGTATCGATATTCAGGGGTTTGGACCCCCTCTTCTTCCTCTTCGATCATGCTTCGGATTTGGTCCTGCATCGTCGTAATCTAGATTGACATCAAGAATCCAAAGCTTCCTTCCATGCACCCTTGCTTCCACCATTCCTCTGAAAATTATATCAGAGTAAGCGAGAAACACGTTACTCCTATCCAGTGATGTCTAAGTTATTGATCATGTTGCAGGCAGTGTTTACTGTTTCCACCGCATAAGAAACCTTATTCAATTATACAGTTTAGTATGCATTTACACCAACTCCAAAAACGTCTATTAAAAAAATGGAGGAAGTAAATAAGTCTTTTTTATCAGTTGGCTCATAAACTATCATTTTCTTTTTCATGTGCCCCTGAACTTTCGCTCTTTTCTGGGTTGCCAACTGAGCCGTTTTTTCAGTTTTACACAATTGTCATTTTATTGTTTAAAAAAGAACGGCTCAGGGGAAATTCCGCGAAAAAACGAGAGTTCAGAGGAGAAAAGAAGATGTTATATATGTTGGGATTTTATACATGTTTTGCATATCAAATTATACAAAAACGTATAAACGATCGAATACAAAGTTCTAAATTCACATTTAACTACGAGTTTCGAGTATACCTCTTCGAGCGTGATCGAGTGCGTAGCGGAAGAGCAACGTCCGTTCCTCTCTCTAGTTAGTCCACACCAATGCGTGATTGATTCCTCCCTTGAAGCAACTAGAGCTTGAAGCGTATATGTCAAGAATGAACCAAGAGAAAAACGATTTCTTCTATTGGTTTGTGTGTATATTTTCGGCCAAAAACTAGAGGAAGGAGGGAGTATTTTTCTTTTGCTGTTTTTTCCTTGTCTTACAAAGTGTACAAAAAGAATGATAAACATTGTCATCAAATGTGGTCTTAATATGGTGTTAATCACATTAACATCCATATGTAACCCCCCCTTTTTCAAGCTCCCATTCAAGACTAGCATTAGTGCATTTGAATTCAAAAAGTCAAATGCATTCTTATGCATCATTTTTGGACGGTTAATGGGGTGGAAATTCCACTTTGGAATTTCCTCCCCTTTATTCTTTGACGTTTACACTTTTAACCCGGAAGTTTCAATCGTATTGAAAATCAAGCGCATTGTTTGTGTGTGACCTTCTAGGATCGAAATAACATTAGTCATATGTTAATAAAATATCGACAAGTATTTTACTATCATATAAATCATGAGCGGGTCCTAGTAAAACCATCAAGACCCCTAATGTATTTCGAATTCATTCCCAGCTCATATATTATTGTCAAACAAATAATATAAGTATGAACTTAACCTTAAATAAGTAATCACTTCGAACAATCAAATTGTTCAATGGGCACTAATTATGACGTGTCAAACATCTCATAATTCCAACACTCCCACTTGCCCTTGGACGATTACTTGTGAAGTGATTCTTTCGCATCGCGATTCTCACAGTCAAGCTATGGTAAGATATGTGTCACCATACTCTTGCACCTGTACTGTCTCGGATACATAGAATTAATGTGATACCCAGTACTGCTACTGGAGATGGCCATCTTAATCACCATTAATCTACCGAGATTTTATGAATCAATCGACATAACCGATTTGTGCGAATCCCCTCTGATGTACAACCAATGTACCAACATGTTCCAAGTATGCCCAACATATGCCTTTATAGCCTCCCTTCTACAGGAGACGATTTACATAGTCAAGACACGCAAGTCTCATGCTAACGCATTCCTGCCATACAGGTCTAAGAATCACCATTTAACATAAGTTCGATGAGAAACACTTAGGACACAGATATGTCATCTTCTAAGTTCTCATGGCGGTCGAATCCAGTATCATAGCTTGGACTAGTTCCAAGATATATACCCATGTACATGACTAGAGTACACTTACTCCCTTTCTTGTCTAAGAAACGTGACCAAGACAATCATGTGCATGCTGATCATTACAATGTTCGATTCCAATCAGTGAACATTTGATCAGAGATAAGTTATCCCCTTGCTTCTAGGCTTAGTAGAGGGTTTCTCATTTGGAATCCTCAACCCCAAAGACCTCTCTAGAAGCCATGGATAACAATGGAATCAAAATAAAGATATATGTATGAAAGACAGTAAAACTGAAAATAAACATACATATATTTGAATCAATTATTCAACATAATCTTATCAGGACTAAACTATGACAAAATACAGACAATACAGCTCCCACTAAACCTAACGCCATTCAAGCATATATCTAAGTCCTGCACCAGATACGTGCTTGTCATGTTTGCTCTGAGGCAAAGGTTTGGTCAATGGGTCGGCCAGGTTATCGTCTGTATGTATCTTGCATACACTCACATCGCCTCGTTCCGTGATGTCACGAATGATGTGATACTTTCTGAGCACATGCTTGGAGCGGTGATGTGATCTTGGTTCCTTGGCTTGAGCAATTGCACCAGTGTTATCACAGTATAACACTACTGGCTCGTCAATGCTAGGTACAACACCAAGCTCACTCACAAACTTCTTGATCCAGCATGCTTCCTTTGCAGCTTCAGATGCTGCAACATATTCTGCCTCTGTCGTAGAATCAGCCACAGTGCCTTGCTTGCTACTGCACCAAGACACTGCGCCACCATTGATGCAAAACACATAACCAGACTGAGATCTAGAATCATCTTTGTCGGTTTGAAAGCTCGCATCGGTGTAGCCTACAACCTGTAACTCTTTATCTCCCCCATAGACAAGACACATGTCTTTAGTATTTCTCAAATACTTAAGAACGGCCTTTACGGCCTTCCAGTGCTCTTGTCCTGGACACGATTGATAACGACTTGTTACACTCAAAGCGTAAGAAACGTCAGGTCGTGTACAAAGCATGGCATACATGATAGATCCTATGGCTGAGGCATAAGGGATCTTGTTCATCTTCTCTATTTCGATGCTGTCTGTGGGACTGTCAGCACGACTAATAGAAATGCCATGTCTCATAGGGAGATTACCTTTCTTGGAATTTTCCATATGGAATCTAAGTAATACCTTATCAATATAAGTGTTTTGACTCAGTCCAATGAGTCTCTTAGATCGTTCCCTATGGATCTTAATTCCAAGAATGTACTGAGCCTCTCCTAGGTCTTTCATAGAGAAACATTTGCACAACCATGCCTTGACTGATTCAAGCATGGGTATGTCGTTTCCTATGAGAAGAATGTCGTCTACATATAGCACGACAAATGCAATGTTGCTCCCACTAACCTTCTTGTATACACAAGAATCTTCTTCACATCGAATGAATCCAAACTCTTTGATTGATTCATTGAAGCGAAGATTCCAACTCCTAGATGCTTGCTTCAGACCATAAATAGATCTTTGAAGTTTGCATACTTTCTTAGGCTCTTTCGAGCTTGTGAATCCAGGAGGTTGTGTCATGTACACATCCTCTTCTAGTTTCCCGTTAAGGAAAGCTGTCTTCACATCCATTTGCCAAATTTCATAATCGTAGTATGCGGCAATGGCTAAGATAATCCGAATGGATTTAAACTTAACGACTGGAGAAAAAGTTTCATCATAGTCGATACCATGAATCTGTTTGAAACCTTTAGCCACAAGTCGAGCCTTATAAACATGGACATTTCCATCTTTATCAAGCTTTCGTTTAAATACCCATTTGCATTCGATGGGTCTATCACCCCTCGGCAAATCAATCAATGTCCATACTTTATTATGGTACATTGATTCCATCTCGGATTGCATGGCTAGGAGCCATTCATCAGCATCAGGTTGTTTCATGGCTTCCTCATAAGTTGAGGGTTCCCCGCTTTCAATCAGGAAAAATTCCCCATACCATCTATCGGGTTCCTGACGGGACCTTTCGGATCTCCGAGGGATGTTTTGAGTATCAGCAGGCTCGTCTACGGTTTCCCGTGGATCGAGTTGAACCTCTTCTTCATAAGAAGGGTCCACCTCCTGAGGTGATTCAGCTAAGGTACTAGTACCTGCTACATCACCCTCTTGAACAATTTCAAGAGTCTCATTACTCTTATATCTCTTTGTAATGTATTCTTTCTCAAGGAAAGTTCCATTACGAGCCACGAAAATCTTATTTTCGGGTTTGAGATAAAAGTAATATCCCTTGGTTTCCTTAGGATAACCAATGAAGTAACACTTGTCGGATTTAGGTCCAAGCTTATCTTTGTTAACTTTCTTAACATAGGCCTCGGATCCCCAAATCCTCAAGTACCCTAGTTTGGGAAGAGTCCCAAACCACATCTCATGTGGGGTCTTAGGTGCTGATTTGGTTGGACATTTGTTTAGTGTGGAAGCGGCAGTTTCCAATGCATAACCCCAAAAACTAGTTGGGAGTTCTAATGTGCTCATCATTGATCGAACCATATCTAATAAGGTTCGATTTCTCCTTTCGGAGACACCATTGTGTTGTGGTGTACCAGCAGGTGTGAGTTGTGATACAATACCACATTCTCTTAGGTGTTGCAAGAAGTCATGGCTCAAGTATTCTCCTCCCCTGTCGGAGCGAAGAATCTTGATTGTCCTGCCGAGTTGGTTTTCTACTTCTTTCTGAAATTCTTTGAACTTTTCAAAGGCTTCACTCTTATGTTTCAACAGATATACGTAACCATATCTGCTGAAGTCATCGGTGAAGGTAATGAAGTATGGAAAACCTCCTCTAGCGGGCGTGTTCATTGGGCCACATATATCAGTATGTATGATTCCCAACAAATCACTTGCCCTTTCACTCGTACCAGTGAAAGGTGACTTGGTCATCTTTCCTAAAAGACATGACTCGCATTTGTCATAAGATTCAAAACCAGATGACGTAAGAATTCCATTGTCATGGAGCTCTTTAATGCGTTTGTCACTTATATGACCGAGTCTGCAATGCCATAAGTATGTCGGGTTCAAGTCATTGGGCTTGTTCCTTTTCATACTGATGTTATAAGTTTCTACACTTGTTTCCAAGATATAGAGACCACTCTGCAGGGATGCAGTACAATAAACATTTCCATTTTTAGAGATAAAACAACCACTTTTATCAATAGTAACGGAAAAATCATCCAAATTTAATAAGGAAATTGATATAATGTTCCTACATAAAGTAGGAACATAGAATACATTATTCAAAACAATACAATATCCAGATGGTAAATTTAAAGACAGTGTTCCTACAGCAAGAGCTACAACTTTTGCACCATTGCCTACTCGTAGGTCCACTTCATCCCTTGTGAGCTTCCTTCTATTCTGCAGGTGCTGCATATTTCGACAAATATGAGTACCACATCCAGTGTCTAACACCCAAGAATTAGAATCAGAAGGTAAATCAGTTATAACATGAATACCTGTTGGCGGAGTAGTAGTGGTCAAACCACTTTTCTTGTCTGCCAGGTACTTCTTGCAGTTTCTCTTCCAATGGCCAATTATTCCGCAATAATGACACTTGTCTTCCCTTTTGGCATCCTTCTTGGATGCCTTTTGAGTAGGAGCTGTTGCACGGGGGGCAACCTTAGTCTTGCCTTTGGCACCTTTCTTCCTCTTGAACTGTTTCTTGTTCTGAATGGTCAGAACAGAGGAAGAAGTGCCTTTTGCCTTCTTAATGTTTTGTTCAGCATTGTTGATCATACCATGCAGTTCAGACAACGTCTTGTCATATTGGTGCATGTTAAAGTTCAACACAAAACCACTGAAGGAATCAGGCAGCGACCTAAGAATGATATCCACAGACATCTCCTTAGAGACGGGTGCCCCCAATGAGGCCAGTCTTTCGACCAGCCCTATCATCTTGATGACATGGGGACTTGCTGGCTGTCCATTGCCTAGCTTACAGTCAACAAGAGCACAAACAGTATCGTATCTCTCATTGCGTGCCTCCCGCTGGAACAAATTTTCCAGCTGGCGGTACATATCGTAAGCGTTGACCTCTTCGAATTGAATCTGAAGATTCGATTCCATGTTGGCCAACATTAAGCACTGGACATCTGTAGCATCATTCATGTGCTGTTCATAGACATAATACTCATTCTCATCGGTGGGAACGACCTCAGGAAGTTTGGTGGTGAGCACATAATCTGTTCTCTCAGACTTGAGAATAATTCTCAAGTTGCGAGCCCAGTCATGGAAATTAGCACCATTAAGTTTGCATTTCTCCAAAGCGGAGCGGAGAGACTTAGAGTTTTTATCGTTCGTAGACATGATAACTACAGCGGTAAAAGGCGAATAAATAACTCAGATAAGCATGTCATAGTGATAATTCAAAATATCAAAATATTTGAACTCATACAATGTGTTCATAATCCTACTAAAATACACAATGTATCCGAGAACTCAGATAATTAATAATCGAACGGCAGCACGCAACATTTCGACTACCAATCATGTGAGTAGGTGAATGATCACCATTTATGCCGGGCATAATTCTCGGTGTCACCAAAAATCTTACAAGATTGCATTGGTGACAACTTTTGCCAACAGGCCCAAATCTGATTATGGGAATCACTGTTCAAGTAACCTGAGCCTACTGACGAAAGTCAGAATGAACAATCGAAGCCCGATTCTGAATCGGAAATCATTCGATTATTCCATCGGGATCAAGTCATAGGACATGTCATGTCTGCCAATCTGGCAGGTCCATGCATACGTATGTCTTATTCCGACTTTAGGGTCAGGTATGGCAAATTACTTGACTTAAGGTAGGATTAGTTATAAATATATAATCATGATCATACATGCATATATACATTCACTCAAGCAAGAATATATATCATATGAGCATGAAAATTAAGAATTATAACGCAAATAAATGGGATTAGTGATATGATCTAAAAACCGAAAAGAAAACTAGACTTAATTCTAAACTAAGTCTTCAGTCCTCCTTCAGTTCCTTCGGTGACTTCGTCTTCTATTGATTACAATCACACGTGGTGATAAATAATTGACACGCAGGTCAATGTAATAAATAATAAAATAAAAGTGACACAAGTCGTCATAAAATAGCACGCAGGCTATATTTCTTTTTGACACAAGTCGTCATATAAAAGACAGTACGCAGACTGTATTTCAAAAACCAGATCATATCACTTATCCCAACATTCATTCACAATGAAAATAAAACATCCAATATATCAAAATATATATAATACATGAATTAAGTCAATTAAAACATGTAAGGATGTCAAATAAGGTACACACAATTATAACACATATATGTAATAAATTGTACATCAAATGTAACAACCAAATCAATAACTCATAGGTTTTACATAATTAATTAAGGCCTTTAATTTTAATTAATAAGCATTTAATATTATTTATAACCAATATAAATAAAATTAACAACTAATCATATTAGTGCTATTAATTAAAATATTGTAACATTAAAATCTAATCAAATTATCATACAAGTTATAATAATTTAATTAATTTTCTTCTGACAATCAAAAGTCAAAATACTAGAATAGCCAAAATATTCACAATAATTAATAAAACAAAATCCAAAACAATTTTAGGACCATTTTAATTATGTGAACAGTCGTGAACAGTGTTTCGTGAACAGTGAAATCGGAATCACTGTTCATCTGAAAAACACTGTTCATCCGAATAGTGTTCCGAACTTTTTCGGATGAACACATGGCTATTCAAAAATCATTTTCGAGCACTTAATAAATCCAAATAAATCCAGAAAAATTACAGTAGACTCGAAAATCATTCTAGTATTTGATTTATATTTTTTCAGAATTTTAGAAAAATATATACAGCCGTTAAAACACTGTTCAACCGAATGGTATATCAAATCCGTTCTGGTGAACATATGACTGTTCAAATGTCAATTTCGAGCACTTAAGAAATCCAAAAAATTCCAGAAAAATTTCAGTAAACTCGAAATTGACTCTAATATTTTATTTATATTTTTCCAGAATTTTATAAAAATATATACAGCCTTTAAAACTGTTCAAACGAAGGGTATATCAAATCCGTTCGAATGAACATATGGCTGTTTCAAACATTTATTTCGAGCACTTAACAAATCGAAACAATTCCAGAAAAATTACAGTAAACTCGAAATTCAATGTACTGTTTGAATAATATTTTTCCAGAATTCTATAAAAATATATACAGCACTTAAAACTGTTCAAACGAAAGGTATATCAAATCCGTTCGGATGAACATATGGCTGTTTCAAACATTTATTTCGAGCACTTAACAAATCGAAACAATTCCAGAAAAATTACAGAGGTCTCAAAATTTTGTCTACTGTTCGAAACATATTTTTACAGAATTTTAGAAAAATATTTACAGGCCTTAACAATTACATAATTGCACAATACACATAATGCACAACAACCTTAATTGATGATATCAAAACATACACATATGATATTATAATTCATGAAATCAAATTTCAAGACATTTAAAGTGAATTAGAACATATGTACCGGGCTCATGATGCCACTGTTGGGATTTTATACATGTTTTGCATATCAAATTATACAAAAACGTATAAACGATCGAATACAAAGTTCTAAATTCACATTTAACTACGAGTTTCGAGTATACCTCTTCGAGCGTGATCGAGTGCGTAGCGGAAGAGCAACGTCCGTTCCTCTCTCTAGTTAGTCCACACCAATGCGTGATTGATTCCTCCCTTGAAGCAACTAGAGCTTGAAGCGTATATGTCAAGAATGAACCAAGAGAAAAACGATTTCTTCTCTTGGTTTGTGTGTATATTTTCGGCCAAAAACTAGAGGAAGGAGGGAGTATTTTTCTTTTGCTGTTTTTTCCTTGTCTTACAAAGTGTACAAAAAGAATGATAAACATTGTCATCAAATGTGGTCTTAATATGGTGTTAATCACATTAACATCCATATGTAACCCCCCCTTTTTCAAGCTCCCATTCAAGACTAGCATTAGTGCATTTGAATTCAAAAAGTCAAATGCATTCTTATGCATCATTTTTGGACGGTTAATGGGGTGGAAATTCCACTTTGGAATTTCCTCCCCTTTATTCTTTGACGTTTACACTTTTAACCCGGAAGTTTCAATCGTATTGAAAATCAAGCGCATTGTTTGTGTGTGACCTTCTAGGATCGAAATAACATTAGTCATATGTTAATAAAATATCGACAAGTATTTTACTATCATATAAATCATGAGCGGGTCCTAGTAAAACCATCAAGACCCCTAATGTATTTCGAATTCATTCCCAGCTCATATATTATTGTCAAACAAATAATATACGTATGAACTTAACCTTAAATAAGTAATCACTTCGAACAATCAAATTGTTCAATGGGCACTAATTATGACGTGTCAAACATCTCATAATTCGAGGGGCAAACGATCAGAAAAGCCTAAGTAATAAGGGCCAAACTAATCAATTTTAAAGAATGACTTAAAGTCATACTTATTATTACTAGTTAAAAGAATATTATTATTATTACTGATGATTCTCCTTCCATATATCTCACATTTCATTTTTGTAAAAATTGTATATGCACCACCAACAATTTGGCCAATATATAAACTTAACAATGTCCTTTTAGATCATGAAAATAAGACGAAACATTCCATTCCATAAAACATTCTCCGAAATGTTTCTTCCATTTTCACCTTAGAGTAATAATTACATTGTCTAGGGGAGAACTATTACATAAATATATATTCATCAAGTTATCTCAATTCGCCCAATTTAATCTCCATTTTCGTCAATATGGAGAATTCATCAAATACATCTGTTAATTTGGCAACATGGTTTGGTATGAGCGTCGCCTATGCCTTCTTCGCCTCATTGGAGCGTTGTTCCTGCGTCGATCTTACCACTTTTGAATCTGACGACGAAGATCTCGAAGATGCCAATGGCCGTCCTTTCATGTTCACAAATTCAAAACGTTCGTGTTCTTTCTCCTCCACCACCACCACCGCCCCTAAGTTAAACACCGTCGAGGACATCCCTGTCTAAATCCTGCATGCCATTTTGTTAGACATCAATGTATAAGCAGTGCAATTATATTCATGATAATAAATTTTTGTTGTAGGTTGCATTGATATACATGCATGAATGATACATTATTGTTTTGTTGTCCGTAGGATTTCTATAAACGCGCTCAAAAGAGCCCCGAGCAAGGCTCTCCCCGCCCGTTCACTGAGGCATCATCCTCGACTCCATAACATTTTTACGACAAAGACAGAATTTGAATAGGTCTCATGTACTTTCATGTGAGGAAATGAGGAATGAATCCTTAAATTTAGCATTATTCTATCTATGATTTATTATTGCAGATATTGTATATGCAAAAGAATATAAAAATGTACATGTGCATAACGTAAACATGTCAAAAACATTGTGTTTCATATCCTAGTAATCCAACTATATACATTATGTAAACTGCATATATATATGCCTCAACACCATTACATTGCCATGGTGTCCTTACATTACGACCATATCGACAAAACTTGGCTTATCGAGCCACCTATCTATCTATGAGAAGTTAAAGTAGATGTTCTTTATACATGATACATGCAAGAGAGAGCGGTAATTGGCCCACGCTCACTTGGCATGACTCTCGAGGTTGACAAAACACCAGCCGGCAGTTGCCCCATCTCGAATACTGAGTTTGATCAAAGCCTGCTTTTGTTAAACAAATTTGGGTGACAATTCCAACATGTTGAAGCTCCATGAACTAAGTTTCCTGACAAGAGATGGACAACTTTTAACAAGCCTTTCATCAGAATCATACAGGCACAGGTAGAATACCAGCAAGCAGTTACCACAGCTCGAATGAATACTGACTTCGACCAAAGCCTGCTTTGTAGAACAAATTTTGAATGACTAGTCAAGCATGCTGAAGCTCCATGAACTAAGTTTCCTAACAGGACATGGCAAATTTTTAAGATGCCTTCCATCACACGGTCACTGGTAAGCCGTAATTGTGAAATGACTGAATTCGTCCATCTCTACTTGCAGTAACTATGACGAGACCCCAGGCATGAGAATTAGATAGACTTTTGCACGAACTTTCCAGAAACCTATATTGAGATTTACACATAACTGACCGCTGATTTAATGCACGGAGCTTTTCCTCTGGCCATGTTGCAGAAGCCCTAAAATTAGTGTCTAAGTAGTAATCGTTAGCCAAAGAGAAGGACAGACTGTCGGCTGCAATTGAATGCAATTTGTTCACTGAGTTATTTGAATTCATGCCACACCAAGGTATTGCAATAGATGCATCATTAGGGAAGCACTCGAATGATTTGATGGATTTTGTTTCAATTATTGATGGTTCTTCAGGACCGGTACAGTTCCAGACATACACGTTACCGTCACTGGAAGCCGATATAATATAATTCCCATTCGAGGTGAAAGAAGCAGACATAAAATTTCCTCCACTTCGCAGACCTATAAATTGGACATAATAATGTTAGAAAAATAATTTAAAGTGAGCAATGCTAAAAACAAGGCTGGCATTGGTAATTTCAGTATCTTTAAAAATAAGTACCATTCGGACAATAATATATGTAAAAAACACATGCATAAGCAGTCAACAAATACAAATATTTCATAGAAAACTCATAAGAACAACAGAAACTATTTCGTAGGAAACGAAGGATCATAAGTACCTTTACATTTTGTGACAACATCGAGCCCACTCAAAATTCGGACTTGAGCATCAGCAGAAGTTACCAATACTTTGTTTGGATCTTCTGAAAAAAACTGTTTATCAAGCCAGTTAGGGAACCATAGAATGAAGGAATACATGGTCATATTACACAAAAATAAAGCGGGAAAGGATTAATTACCTGAAATCCTGTTATCCTTTTGCTAGTTGATTTCTTTTTACTGTTAATGTACACTTTTTCTTCCACTTGCAAATCATTGCCTAATAAGAACAAGCAATTAGAAAGAGTACACAAATTATTACATTAACATGTAGGAACAATGGATGGCCAAGTCACTCTGACAAAATAATTTAAAGAAAAGGTGCTCCTATCATGCATTGCCTTTCATATTCCTCTAACTCAAAACATGTTTAAGAAATGATACCAACATGGTCTTAGGCTGCTCTTAGTTAGTAGTTAGTACCAATTAATTTGTTCGAAAAGAAAATTAAAATTTTAAGAAACTTATTGTCTATGAGACTTACTTATAATTTCCTAAGAAAACTTAGCCAAGCATTACTCAAGCACTTAAGCAGGTCCGACATGAACAAGATAAAGTATGTTTTTAACACCTTATACTGGAAGGAAAAGGTAAAAAAAAATAACTACCTGAAACATTGAAGAAGCGGCAGACACCTGTGATAGTTCCAACAACACCAACCTGTATGATAAAACCAAAAAATGAGCACTCAATATGACAATCAAAAGACAAGCAGTATAGCTCATATAAAAATTTTAGGAACAAGACAAAACAACATACCTCTCCACCAGGATGGTAAGAAACAGCGGTAACAATGTCTCTCAGGTCAATCCAACCAACAACTCGACAGTCATTTATCCCCCAAATGCGAACTTTCCCATCAATAGAACCGCTGATGAAGTTATCGTTATTCACTGGATTGAAGTGAACAGAGGTAACTGCATTGCATCATCCAAAATTATAAGGAAACAGAATAAGGATAATGTTATTTGGGCAATAAAGAACTTAGTATGAGGGAAGAGGGGCATGCCATAATTATTATGAGGGAAGACTTTGACACAGTGATCATAACCAATTTGCCATAAACGCACAGTTTTATCCACTGAAGCCGAAAGCAAACACTGCAAAAATGACATCATTAGAAATTTGTTTTATCTTGGTAATGGAGTCACAAATTAGTAATTGATATATGATACTTACATTGTTATTTGACCACGAGATATCTAATACCTCCCCAGTATGACCTTGAAACACATGACATGGACTTTCTAAAATACGGAACACTTTAGGAGGAAATATAACACAAGCCGAGTCGGATGACTTCGTCATACTGTTGAGTTTATTCACTTTCTCCTTCTCTGTAACAAGAGGTGCCAGCCCTGACTGATGATTCAGTGTAAAGTACATGCATGAAGGATCCAAATCTGGAATATCAATGTCTTTAGATCTCTCATCTTCCACGACTTTCCAGATTTTGACTATCTTATCTTCACCAGCTGTTGCTAAGTAGTGCCCGTCAAGACTGAACTTCATTGACAAGATTAATCCTTCATGCGCCTGGATATTCTGCCCTGTGAAGAGTGCAGAGAGTTCTTTCAACCTCTTGCGACAATGGCGAACTTTAACTCTGCGAACTCTCACCGCTTCGACAGGCTTTGGGTCATTGGTTTGGGAAGTGTTATCTTCTTTCTGCATATTCACAACACATGTCATTGACCTCAATCGACGTAACCACTTTGTTTGAACTTTATCCACTATTGGAAGCCTCTTCTTATCAACTCCTGCATCCATGGGTGTACAATGATGGGTGGGTGAGAATGTCGCGGATGGATTCTCAGAACCTTCAGATTTTAGCAAATGGTTCAAGCTCTTAAAACCAAGCTTTATTTCCCTATCCTCCACATCTAAATGGCATTGATTTTCATAGCCACATTTGCCGTTTCTGCACAGAAAATTTGTGGTGGAGTCAACATCTCGTGTTCCATGCGATGAATCAGAAGTCAAGCAAGACATAGAACACAGCTTGGACGAAAATTCATTCTCCAAGATTTGAGACCTCAGCACAGAAAAATCATTATCTCCAGATTTACCAATATCAAACCTAAAAAAAGCGCCATATTCATCTACAAGTACAGAGTCTCCTTTGTGAATTCTCTCTAAGCTGGGACCCATAGATTTGAAAAAATTCATACGCCGCTCTCCAACACTTACTGGAGTCCTGATCCAGACATCAGGTTGAATATTACTAGCAACACAATTATCAACTACAGAACTAACTCGGCAATCAAGGCAATCAAGGCAATCAGACTCTGAATCAGAACAGGAAGCAAAGTTTTCGCGTGCATCATAATAGCCACATTTCTCCTCATCATCATCTTCAATGAAGCTACCCATAATTCTATTTGTTCAAGATATGGACTCAAACACACGAAATCGACCTTTTAAAGCACTGTGCAATGTGCTAAACTGCTGATATATATCTCATCCTACAAAAGTGAATACCAAGTGGAGAATAAATATATCAAACAACCAAAAGAACTGTGAAACAAGTCCAAAATGTATTTGACAAAAACTATATCAAACAACCAAAGGAACTGTTATTTAATGGCAATCTGTTTAGGAATATGAACCCGATTCTTCAAAACTTTTCTACTTAAACATTTAGCATAATCCAATCCAAAGAAGCAGAGACATACAAAGGTACAAAGTCAATCATTCATCACCATGACTCTAGAAACCAAAATTTAGCTAACATTCAAGGAATTGGCATAACTGCAAGCAGATTCATATGAAAAAACAAATTTTTAACCCGAACCGAAGTCTCAAAACTTTTTAATGAAACAGTTAGCAGATTTTCATACTAAAATTGTAGTAAGCAGTGACATACACAAATACAAACACAACCATTCATCATGATCATTCCAGAAACATGATTTAGCTAACATTCAAGAAATTGACACAACTACAATCAGAAAACATAAAAATTTAACTTAGTATAATCCCCAAGTTTCAAAACTTTTTACTGAAACATTTATCAGATTTGTATATCCCAATGTGACATACACAAATACAAAGACAGCCATTCATCATGATCACTCTAGAAAAAAAAATCAGCTCCCACAATGAAATACACAAAAACCATAATCAGAAAACATAAAAATCCAATCTTTAATATATAAAAAAATTGCAAAAAAAAAGGACATAGAAAACAATGAATTGCTCACATGGGTTTGACAGAAAGGTAAATTGTGGGATTATGAGTGTGCCCACCAATGATTTTCAGAAGAACACTACACACACCACTTTATACTCTTCTTACAAGATCAAAAAGTGTATGAGACAAGGGAAAAAAATATTTGGTAATTAATGGGAAAATGGAAGGGGTTAAATTGAGGGG
>CM016567.1:8683225-8783225 GCA_003412495.2 Echium plantagineum | reverse complement strand
ATACTGACCAGTATAGGAAGGGTGGATTATCACATTGAAGATTTACCCTCATTGGAAGAAGCTGAAGTTAATATATGTTTCAACGATCGAGCGAAAAGACTCATCAATTTCAACAAAACTGGAAAATTTGACATTAGCAGTAATAAATCTTGATTAGTCCCATATATTATTTTTCTTCTTTTAACAATAATGGTGAAAGGAAACACTGTTTCCCACTAATTGTTTGTAACGTTTCAGGGTTTCGGGTGTAATAATTGGGAGGATCCGATCAGTGTTCCGCCTTGTTTGCTAACAAGTTTGAGAAATGTGTCGATTAGAGATTTCAACGGTTGTGCTCCTGAGACCCAAATGGCAAAATATATTCTAACAAATGCTAGAGTTTTGGAGAGTTTGGCTTTTGGTTGCTAAGGAAATTTCTTAGCGTCGGGTACTAAATTGATCTGAGCCTTCCAATTACTTATTTTACTTATCTAGCAGATCTAACGGTTATGATTAATGAAGGGCAATTTTGACCACAAAATATTAACTAATGATAATTTAATAACTAAAAATTATGTAACTAAAAATCTATATCCCATATTTTACTCTTCTCCATGTTCATCACGTTACACTTGAATCATGAGATGAAACTGACTTCCTAGATGTTCATTAACTATTATCTGATCACTTATCATCGGACCACTTTCTTTTCCGAAGAGCACTACATACAAACTTAAAATTTGTATGTGGTGCAACTTTATGATATTCATCCACTACCCATTTAACGACTAATTTATCATCATCTATATTAATTTGAAATGTAAACGAACATTAAAAAGTGTATGATATCGGAGTTCTTCGTTGAATAATGTGTCTCAACAGATCATGAGATTGTTAGAGCTTGCCGGTTAACCATTTCGAGAGACAAAATTCGTTCTTAGTGAAATGGTTAATTCCATGACAATAGATTTATCGGTTATTTCCATTTTGTGCCACTAAATAGTGATTCCAGAAATTTTAAACCAATGAAAAATAGCAATTCAATTGATGGAATTCATTGAAATAACATCAGAAGTTCCTGAGACATTAACCACTAGAATCTAAGTGGAATTTTTAAAGAAACTTCATAAACAATGTCATTGCACTTGACGTGGTAATAGTATGTAAGGAAAATTCAAGAGAAATTTCATAAACATGTATGTCCAATAAAATGCCCAAAAAAATATGAATGAAATTTAATCGTTTGTACTAGTTTGAATTTTTCCGCTTCTTTTCATCTTTTCCATTGGCTTTTCCACCTTTCTTCACTTTATTGTCTTTTGCAGCAGCTACCTTCTTCTTAGCAATTGGCCCATACATATCTTGTAGCTCTTTCTCGACTTTTCACATTATATATTTGCTTGTTGTAGATGGCTTGTGGTCTACACATATGTCTATATCTCGCTTTTTGATCATTAGGGCCAATAACCGGCTTCTTAGTTGTTCTTGCCATTATAATCCTGAGAAAATCATGGTTACAAACAAACTAACATTAGAATATGGTTTTAAAAGTACATTAATTACACCATGGTTATTACCATACTAAGATAACAACATTGTTATTACCACACTAAGATAATAACATGGTAATTACCACACATAGAGTTAACATGGTTAAAACCACACTAGATTACAACATGGTTATAACGACACTACGATTACAACATGATTATTACCACAATAAGATAATAACATGGCCATGACCACATAGAATATATACACGATTGCACAATTTTATATAAAAACACAAAAAATAGAGTGTCAAAACAACAATTATTAGCAGAAACTATCAATTTTTCACAAAATTACGCCAAAACTCACAACTCACTGCTAAATAAATAAGACTTACGAAATAGATCGGGATGAGGCAGGTCGGTGGGTGGACAGGAAGAAAATTCATGATATACATTCAAAAAACAAGTTCATATCACAACCTAATATTAACATAAACTATCAATTTTTCCAAATACACAATTAACCACCCACAAATTTTTGGATTTTCAGTTTCGATAACAAATTGAAAGCATTACCCATAACAAAAGTTCACAAAATTCGTATTTTTACTGAAAATTGGAACTAACCACAATCAATTACCAGATTAATCAACCAAGTTTATATCTCATACGGTTTCTTCTCCAACAAGCCACAAAATTGGAATTTTCCACAACCAGAAATCTAAATTTTACTAAAAATCGCGAGTTTCTAAAAGAGAAAATTGTCAAGTTAGTATCTTTTTCACGATTTTTAAAATATTACAATTGAAAAGTTCAAAAATTACCTTAAGTGCTGCGAGAATCCGCTTTGGTGTTCGTTTCTTGGAGGATAAATCGTAAGAGATGACTTTTAATCGGTGTTCATTGGAGTTTTTTTGAAGTTTTATTTGGAGAAGAATGGTATTAGAAGGAAACCTTTTATTAGGAGTTTTAGAGAAGAAACGTTTATGTATTGGACTTGTGGTTTTGGTTTAGGCGCCTTAATCAAATTGACAATAGTAATGGACTAAATTACCATTTAGTATTCTAGTGCTAAAAAAAATTTAGCAACGTAAGTCATAAAGATGGAAGTACGTCTCGGACGGAAGTACAGTCGCAATTGTGAGATGAATGAGTGTGAAAGGATATTCAGTTTTAGCCGAGGATCCGAGAAATGCGCAGTCCATCTAATGACTTATTTGAATAATTTGTTGGTGAATTTATTAATCGAACTGTACTTATTGCGTTCAAGTTTTGTACAGTTGGTAGTACCAAAATTGTAGTCCAACATATTCTACTTTCTAATCCATTATACAAGAAGGTGAGATGTTTTGTCATGGAAATGGTTAGGTGCATTGCAAAACTAACAAACAAACTTGTCTTTTCCCCCGAAACAGAAGAAGTATGTTCTTAATACACTACTTCGCAAGAATCGCAGCAGAAGAAGTATGCTCTAAAATATACTCCTCCACAAGAATCGGGGTATCACTAAGCTAGAAAGTCTTGAATAATTCCTTAAAATGCTGAATAATTCCTTAAAATTATTCTTTAAAATACCCAAAACAAAGGCAAATTGGTTGCTTTGTGTTGAATGGGGGTTTTCACACAATATATTTAGGCTTTTGATTTTTACACTCCACTCATTGATAACCACACTCCAACTTTTCATTTTTAACCCTCATTTCTCTTTATAAAAAGTAACATTGCAATTATACATAGGGAATAGTAAGGATATAAATGTAATATAATATCAAAAGTGGAGTGTAGTTATTAATGAATGGAGTGAAAAAATCAAAGCCCTATATTTAGGGGAAAGTAATGGGAAAAATACTGGGCTATTCGACGAGGACGTATGCAGTAGGAAAGATGATGCTGCAGACTGCAGAGTTGGCATATGCAGTAGGCATGTTGGTGCTCGATTTGCACTCACTAAGGACGTTATGTCATGGAACGATATCTTGGAGCTGAGGCGGAAAAGCGCGATAAGTGATGGGTGTAGTTAGAGCTAGGTCTGTAATCGAGTCGAATATTTGAAAATTTGAGTTTGGCTTGAACGCTTTTGAAAATTCGAGCCGAACACGTTTGGCTTGGTCAACTCTTAAACATTGGCGTTTGGTTTGAGGTTTGAGATGTCGAACCGAACTTCGAGTCAAGCCTTTCGAGCCAAATACGTCAAGTCTTTTCGAATCTTGACGTTTGTTCATAGCCCTACTAGAGTTTGAGAGATTTAGGGTTGAGGTTTAGTTTAAGTATAAAAAATCTAGGATAAATGGACTAAAATAATGGATCAGATCAGTCCTTATGTGATATACTATATAATATGTACCTATATATATATAAAAACCTATGATAAATGGACATGAATGAACGAGCCGAGCCTTTTCGCACCGTTTGGCTTAGTTTGACAAATATCAATTTTTCAGGTTTGGCTTGAAGTTTGAGAGATCCAATCAAATTTTGAGTCAAGCCTTTTCGAGACAAATACGTCAAGCCTTTTTGAATCTTGACGTTCGTTAACAGCCCTAGTTACAGCGTAAAGAAGATGCTCAATTAGAGATCTTTATAGATTAGTCTAGCTCGTTATGGCCCTCAACATTCCTAGCTCAAATACCAATCTTGTCCGGACATGATTGTTCTCCTCCAAATGGCCTCCCCTGCTCGGCTGCTCCCCCTTTACTTTTTCAGCCCCGCGTCCGCTGCTTGTCCCCCTCGACATCGACCGACACCCCTGCTCAAGGGAACGGACAACGAAGACTCCATGGCCCAAAATATTCCTTTGCATATCTCATTTTTACCCCCATTTGTCCTAAAACGATTGTCCACTAGTTATCATTAAAGGTCACATACAAATTGTTTTTGTAGTTCTAGTTTTCGTACTAAATTGTATGTTAAGCTACTTCACATAATCACATTCGAAGTTATGGGTTTCCTCTTAAATCTGAAATATCAACATAACATGAATGAGATTGAATATTACCAAGTGCAATTAACTAGAAAACAAGCCTTTGATAATAAGAGATTTTCCCTACATTTCAACCATATCCTTCCATTTTCACATAAATATACTTAACAAAATTTTGCATATACACATTGTTATTCTTTTAATTCTAAGAATAATTCAGCTCAAAATAATAAGCTATAAAAACTGATTTTAGATGGTTACTAAATAATCTATCTCTCATCATAAAATTGATGTGTCATGAGATCAAATACCTCGTCCATCACTTTACTAAATCAATGTTCCAATCTTCATGAATCACAATCATCATTGCATCACATGGTCGTCGTCGTCATCATCATCATCATCTTGAATTTGTTTCCATACCACCCTATTCTAGCTCTGCACGGAGCAATCTTTCCACCAATCCATTCATCGTCAATATTCGTGTAGAAGTTCAAGTGTTTATGTATCATGAATTGACACATCTGATATCGCATCCCATCATCATATGTATCGTTGCTCCTTACACATTTTGAGGTTCCAATCTTGTATTTAGGCATGTACATTTTGTACAACTATACATCACTCTCAATGTTCTAACAACAATCACTATTAGAAAATGCAGCAAACATCATATGTCACGTCCAACAACGTAACATCGTACTAACACTATACATTATTTAGCGTTGGTCTTCTGACTAGTCTCTTTGTTGTGTTTTCTAGTAGCGAACACTGATTACGCGTTCCAAAAAGTTTAATTATATATCACCAATATGGACATGTGTATATGTAAGTTAAATTCTTCTCCATCCACCATCATCAAATAGATGAGGCCTTCCTAACCTAATTTCTGGTATCCATTGACAAGATTCACCACATGCATCCAATGCATCAACAATAGGTTTCAAAACCAAAACTATTTCTCCTACTACCATGCAAAATGCAACATCAATAAACATTACCAACCCAATAAAACAATAAGTTGGATCTTGAGGCAAAAACAATGGCAAAATTCCAAGACAAACAACTTGCACAGGCAAACAAACCATCACCGTGAAAGATAACACATTTATCCGAACTCGAATAGATTTGTTGATCACATAAACCACCACTCTCCATGAACAAAACAAGAATGCTATAGCATAAGCAATTGCAAATCCAGCAAATATCATACAACTAAATAAAGGATACGTACACAAAACCATCTTGTTTCCTTCACCATCGCTCGATAAGATTGAGGATATGTGCATGAATTTTGGTACAATATCTTCTAAAGGAGGGTAAAATACAAAGAATGTGTGAACAAGGACAAGTGGGCAACATATTGCACAAGTTGAAGCAAAGGGCCATATGCAATATGGATTATTTTTACTAATTGATATATTTACCAAGAAAAGTAGGGTAATAAAAAAACCAGGTTGTAGAAACCCAAATGAAAAAACAACATGAATTTTACATAAATTTGATTGTTGAGTTAGGGTTAATGGAGACAAATATTTCTTTCTAAAAAACGATAGACGAACAACTTCATTGAATGCCCAAACCATTGCGAATGTTATGAGTATCAATCTTACAACCCAAAATGAGTTGAAATTTTGGAGATGATGCAATTTTCTTGATTTTAAAAAGAGGTGAAAGATGAAGGACATGCATAAAATAGATAAAATAATTAGAGAAAATATTATGAAAAGGGTTACTAAATCGAAAGTACTATTAGAGAATGGAATCAAAGAGAATATTGTTCGTGGACTATGCTCATGGCCATATTCTTGAAATGCTAATGGTGATTGTGATGGTGTTTGTGACATTAGGGTTCCTGATGATATATTTTCAAGGGAAGATGAATTTTGTGACAAAATTGTTGATGTTATTTGAGGCGATTCCATTGCATTTTGTGAATAAATTGTTGTCATGTCATTATATTTTCGTTGACTAGTAGATATGGGATAGGAATAATACTTTCACATCACTCTTTACCTCTATTGAGGTGTGGCCATATGGATATAATGTTGATCAAATATCAGACTCATAACATTTGTCCATATGTTTGAATTTAATTCATGTAAATATTCCGAAATAATATAAATAGATTACATCATATTGAAATGTGAGTAATAATTCAAGTCAAAACATCTAAAGAATATTTAATCGATTCATAACTAAAATTACTTTAAATTAATTCCTAGTTGCTATATAATGATAAGTATAAAAGGAGAAAATTCTTGTATGCTTAGGAGGTCATGCTCACATGGTGCTCACAACTATCTGAGCCGTTAGATTAAGAGTTTAAGTGATATTTTAATCCTATGGTTCATATTTAATTGGGTATTTTTGTCCTTACATCTTTAAGTGGAAAAACAATAATAGTGGTATTTTGAGTATTAATGATAGAGTAATTAGCAATTAATTGAGATTGGAGAGAGGAAGCTAAATACAATGATTACTTCAGCTCACCAATGTCGAAAATATGAATTCTAGTATTAATCTCATTTAAAATAAATTGAAGTATAACTTTTTTTCTAATTTTAATTATTTCAATAAAAAACCAATGAATTTTCTCAGTCTCATGTCAATAACACCACTGAATAATATACATTGATGTTGCATATTTCTTCAATAACACCATATAGAATTTATTTATATATCTTTACTAGTATTCATCTCATTTTAAATATATTTCTTTACTAATAAACAATTCTAGTATTAATCTCATTTTAGATATATTTTTAGTGACACCATTTACTAATACACACTGGTGTTCCGTTCTTGTTCAATAACACCACTGAATAATATATATTGGTGTTGCATATTTATTTAACAACACCACATAAAATTTATTTATATATCTTTACTAGTATAAATCTCATTTTAAATATATTTCTTCAATAATAAACAATTATAGTATTAATCTCATTTTAGATATATTTTTAGTGACACCATTTACTAATACACACTGGTGTTCCGTTCTTGTTCAATAACACCACAGAATAATATACATTGGTGTTGCATATTTCTTCAATAACACTACATAAAATTTATTTATATATCTTTACTAGTATTAATCTCATTTTAGATATATTTCTTCAATAATAAATAATTCTAGTATTAATCTCATTTTAGATATATTTTTAGTGACACCATTTACTAATACACACTGGTGTTCCATTCTTGTTCAATAACACCACTGAATAATATACATTGGTGTTGCATATTTCTTCAATAACACCACATAAAATTTATTTATATATCTTTACTAGTATAAATCTCATTTTAGATATATTTATTCAATAATAAACAATTCTAGTATTAATCTCATTTTAGATATATTTTTAGTGACACCATTTACTAATACACACTGGTGTTCCGTTCTTGTTCAATAACACCACTGAATAATATACATTGGTGTTGCATATTTCTTTAATAACACCACATAAAATTTATTTATATATCTTTACTAGTATAAATCTCATTTTAGATATATTTATTCAATAATAAACAATTCTAGTATTAATATCATTTTAGATATATTTTTAGTGACACAATTTACTAATACACACTGGTGTTCCGTTCTTGTTCAATAACACCACTGAATAATATACATTGGTGTTGCATATTTCTTCAATAACACCACATAAAATTTATTTATATATCTTTATTATTTATGCTTAAAATGTATTTTGGTATCTCTCATTATCTCTAAACACAAAATTAACTCTAACCGCTTAAGAAATTGTAATATGATTACTACCAAAATTGGTGGAATAATTAAAATACCAATTGAATTTGTCTTGACTAGACTTAATGCAATACCAAACCAAATTATATAAATCACAATAGAAAATAAAAATTTAATTTGAGTACACCAATCAAATTTATATTGTTTATATGTATTAAGTATTCAAGTTTAAAATTGTGAGTATATTTTGTAAAATTTCATAATTAAGATTCCAGATTTGGGTGTTATTTTGGTTAATAAATGGTAATAAATTTAGAGTGCAATAAATTTGGTGTTACTTTTTCACATTCCATAAAAAAAAACATTTCTTAAATGACCATGAAACCCTTGTGAGCATGGTGCTCACAAAATAGTTGTAAGCATATAAGTACAACTCGTATAAAAGATTTCTAGACACAGAAACGCAGTTAACAAAATATTTGTGGCTGACTAATCAAAATTTGATCACATTTCTAATCACTTGCATCCCATAGCCGACCTTAATAGGTTCACCGTTGTTCACTCGAACATACACTTTTAAAAAAAGAAATATATATGTATAAAGGAAAAAAATGTAAAAATTAGCGTTTAAGATTATATTTAAGTATTTTGAACAGGTACTTTAAAAATTATAACAATTTCAAACATGCGCCACTGCTCGCATCCAATTTTAATTACGTGCCAAATTAAAATATTAATTACCTTTGTAATTTTAGAAAATATGAAGTATAAGTTAAGTGTATAAGGCTCACTATCAAGTTTCACCAACACTATACACAGCAAAACAGTATTTTTATGCATCAAATTGCTATTTTACCCCTATGTAAAGCTCAATAAATTATTAGACTTATAAATATAGGGGTATAATTGTCATTTCACTCCAACATATCACTATTTGGGTGTGTATAACATATCAGTTCACCAAGCCTTCATCGGTCTATTAAACACACTGTCCATGGGGCATAGCACGAATGGTCATGGATTTCACTATAAGAGTGTGTTTCTTCACAAGTGTTTCGATCCACGGCAGGTGCAAGAGTAACTCTGCATTTGTTCAAGGGAGGACATGCTTGTGGGTGGTTACCCAAAGTATGAGAACTCTGGAGGTGGAGTACCAGACCGCTAGAGACACATCACTGATCACACATCCCATATTTACCTCATCTGTTGGACGATTGGCTAATCAAGCGGGACGATTAAAATGAGCGTATTAAACACGCTCACAGAGGCCAATAATCACAAATGAGTATAAATTCACAATTTACAAATCATAAATTTCATCATCTAATAAAAAAGTAAAACAAATACCAAAAAACATAATCAATTTACTTTCAAAATACCAATAACTAGCAATTAAAACATTCTTAAAAACCAAAACAAAAAAGCAGTGAGGCACTAGAAGATTCGATCGTGGACCGGAGCAGGTGAGGTCGGCGAGGGCAGAACCGTCTCTTCCACCCCAATGGTTTCTCTCTGCTTCACCTCCGTGACCGCCGGAGCAATCAGCAAGGTCGGCGAAGTGATCGTCGGCGGTCAGAAAATGTGGATCAGCGCCGCCGCGGGCTCCTCTCACGGTAGAGTAGCGTTAGCTGTCACTGCCTTGGCTGGTGTCGCTTTAGCCGCCGCCTTTATTTATACCTCTAGGTAATCATAATAATAATAATAATAATATGCTCTGAATTATTCACTCATGATACTATCAATGGTCGATAATTTATTGAAGGTTTTTTTTATTTGGATTAGTTGCATTAGTGTGTGTTTTCAGATTAAAAACCCTAGGTTTTTTAATTAGGTTGCTTCAGTTTCTTCAGTGCTTCCTGTAATAGAGCTGTTGATCAGTTAGAGAAGCTTGTAGGCTTTGCATTGCATATTTAGAAATTTAATAAGGTTTATAGTGACCTCTCGGATCGAAATGGCCTGTCCTGCAAGTTTGGGAGTCTAGAATAGATTACTATATGTCTATCATCTCGTCGTGTCTACGTTTAGCAATGAGTTTTCGAATGATATAGCACTTTTCCATCTGATAATGCATTCAGGAATGATATAGCACTCTAATAGATTTGTTGATCAGTGATCACATAAACCACCACTCTCCACGAACTTCGTACACAAGTGTTCAGCCATTTATTGATCTTGAAATTCCATCTTTGATGCGAGATGATTTTTCACTAACTTTGATCTTTCCCCGTAGAATGTACTTCTTGCTGCATACACTATTTCTGAAGTGGATATGTTGAGGAAAGTCTTGATCTGGTTATTTTCTCTTATGAGAATGTGTTGTGGACTAGAATGCTAATAGCATATTCGTGGTCTTCAAAGTTTATATCTACTGCTTATGGGTTTATGAAATTAACTGCATATTGATTCCAAATGATTAAAGTTGTATCTATCATCATCTTCAGGGGTCATCTGAAGTCTCCATGGTCCCGCAGAAAAAAAAAACGCCCCCTGTCAGCTGAGCAGTGGAAAAGTTTATTTAATCCTGATGGAAGATTTTCGGATGGGGGAATTAAGTTTCTGAAGAGAGTCCGAAGTGGAGTAAGTAATTCTCCTTGTAGCTCGTCTCCCTCACTGGCCAGACTATAAAATTGACCCCAACAAGTTCATATACTTTGTACTCGGCCTCATGGCCTTTCATTCGCTAACTTGGTTAATCTATTCATATAGGGTGTTGATCCAAGCATAAGGGCAGAGGTGTGGCCATTTCTACTTGGAGTGTAAGCTCTTGGTGCCATGACAGACTGCTTAGTTTAGATGAAGTTCTTGTGAAATCCATGTTGCACATAAAAAAGGAATGCTGACGTGAACATGAAATAATTGATTTGCCTCAGATTTCAGAAATCTGATTTCAACATATAATGGGTGTTACTATAGTATTTTATTACACATTTCCTTATCTTTTTGCATTATTCATCAAAGGCTGGTCATTAAAATGTGAAGTACCACCTAGGTAATAGTTTAGCAGAAAATTAGGAGTCGTTCATCCTATTGCTGAGTTTACTTGCTAAAATATTTGGCTTTTAGGCTTAATGTCAAACCTGAAGTGTAATACTCCAAGGAAGGCCTTAGTTGTAAGAACGCGACCAGTTTAGTAGCCTCACCTGCTGAAGCAGTGAGTATAGCTGTTTGTATGTTACAAGATGAGGTTCGGAAGGCATTATTATTGGTGTTGTCTTTATTTATCACGAATTCCTTTTGGGAGCATAAAGAACTTAGCATTAAATGTGTAGTTAAACCCTTAGTCAAATTCTACTTGGTTTATTGGCTAATCTCTTGGTGACTCGATCTGCAATCCTTGCATCTGGAGCTTCACACGTAGGGAATATTCTGCCTTCCAAAGCACAATTATGTGCTATGTGTTTTATGTCGTAACTATGCATTCATTTTTCAATTGTCTAGCATATTGTGAAATTAATATGTATACTTCTACAGCTATGACTTGAGCAGCTCTGAAGAAGAGAGAGATGCCATAAGAACTGAGAACAGGTATGGTTGGCTGATTAATCTACATTCTCATTCCACTATAAATTATTACGGTCCTAATGAAGAAAAACTGAACTGATGCAGGAAGGAATATGAAAGTCTTAGGCAGCAATGTCGCCTTCTGCTAAAACAAAATAGTGTAAGTTTCAAGTTAAATGGTTGTGATGGAAACAGAGATGCATCATTAACTGGTGGCACAGATACTCCCAAGTCGGAAGACATAGTTAGTGCTAGGGGATCCCTCTCTAGTGAGGAAAAGAGCCAATGTGTTGATCATTCGGATTATAATGTTGAAGTAACATCACATGAGAAGATTGAGCCCAATCATCAAGTCATAAATTCAAGTGTTGTCGCCGAGTCAAAATCATCTGACTCAGATTCCTCAGAAGATCCTGAAGTGAGCCACGCATTACCATCAGGGGAAACTGGAGAAGAGAGTGTTTCTGATGAACCTTCCAAAGAGGGATCTTCAAAGGAAGAAGTCCAGTCTGGTCTCAGGAATACAGATGAGAAGTCTGAACCCACTCAAGCAATAGAACCAAGTGTTATCTCAGGGTCAGAGTTACCCGAGTTGGATTCCTCAGCAGATTCTGAAGTGAACAACATTTTATCCTCGGGGGAAACTGGAGAAGAGAGTATTTCCGATGTGCCCTCGAAGGAGAGGCCTTCAGAGACAGAAGTCCAGTCTAGTCTCCGTAATACAGATGAGAAGTCTGAGCCCAATCAAGTCATAGATTCAAGTGTTGTCTCGGATTCAAAATCATTTGACTCAGATTCCTCAGAAGATCCTGAAGTGAGCCAAACTTTACCCTCAGGGGACACTGGAGGAGATAGTATTTCTGATGTGCCTTCCAAGAAGAGGTCTTCTACGGCAGAAGTCCAGTCTCGTCTCAAGAATTCGGAAGACTTCGATACATGGCAGAGAATAATCCGTCTAGATGCACTGCGTGCTAATGCAGAGTGGATACCATACTCCCCCATTCAAGCCAAAGTCTCCAGTGAGAGGGCTTGTCAAACTGCTGAAGCTGTTGGGCTGAACGATTATGATCACCTGGAACCAGCCAGGACATTCCATGCTTCTAGACTGGTTGCTATCCTAGAAGCTTATGCACTTCATGACACTGAGATTGGATACTGCCAAGGGATGAGTGATCTGCTTTCCCCAATAGTATCTGTCATGACTGAGGACCATGAAGCTTTCTGGTGTTTTGTAGGCTTCATGAGGAAGGCTAGACATAACTTCAGACTTGATGAAGTAGGAATCAGAAGGCAGTTGAACACGGTCTCAAAGATCATCAGAACGAAGGATTCACATCTTTATAGACACTTGGAGAAGCTCCAGGCAGAGGATTGCTTCTTTGTGTACAGAATGGTCGTGGTACTCTTCAGGAGAGAACTAACTTTTGAGCAAACACTGTGTCTTTGGGAAGTTATGTGGGCAGACCAGGCTGCAATTAGAGCTGGCATTGGGAAGTCCTCATGGAGCAAAATAATACAGGGAGCACCCCCGACAGACGATCTTCTACTATACGCTATCGCAGCTTCTGTTTTTCAAAGAAGAAAACAAATCATCGAAAAATATGATAGCATGGATGAGATCTTGAGGGAGTGCAACAGCATGGCCGGCCATCTCGATGTGTGGAGACTACTGGATGATGCTCACGATTTAGTGGTTAAACTCCATGATAAAGTAGAAACTTCATAATTTGCTTATATTTGTGATTTCTTTAACTTATTTGAAGCATACTTGTTATCTCAAGTTTCCAAGCGTTGTCTCTGAATTAGTTTACAGTGGCAGTGGGTGAACTAATATCCAACTAGAAGTTTAAGATGGTGAAAATATATGCACAATGCACGAGCAATAGCCTGAACCAGCCTACAAAATCTATCGGGTTGTGTAGAAATCGTTCATAATACGCATATGTGAAACGAAGCCCCCAGTCTCTTTGACCATTTTTCGAGCACCTAATAGCATTTTCGAGACATCCAAAGATTTAATCATTATTTTTTTTTTAAAATTACCCCTTCTAGTGAGTTTCAAAAATAAAAATTTGTTTAGTGGTCACAAAATTGACCTAGGTTTATCCATCAACTCAATGACAACAATAGAAACTACTTCCGTACAAAATTATTTGACCACGAAGTCCAATTTTATGAACTTTGATCATGAGTTCACATTAGCCGCTAACAAATAATATAGTTATATGAGATGTTAAATTCATTTCAATATATATTTAAAATATGAACTTTATAATATTGGGTTAAAGCCACGTTTGATCATACATGTTTCCTGCCGCGTCACTTTTGAATTTTGATCACTCATAAGTAGTGCTGCAAACGAGCCGGGTTCGAGCGGGTAACGGGTTACCCGGCCGGGTATCAATTTTACCGAGTCGGGTAATTACCCGGAATTAACGAGTCGAGTAGGAAATATGCTACTCGAACCCGGTCCGGGTGTCGAGCCCGGGTAACCCGGTTCATTACCCGACTCGTTGTTATCGGGTTTTCGAGTCGGGTTTTACCCGGATCGGTATACATTTTGGTTTTAACGGGTAATTTTACCCATTTTAGTATACTTTTAAATTTTAGTAGGCAGCTGTATTTTTTTGAAAATAATGATATCCATCATCCATACAACATTCTAATTATTCAATTAATTAAAACTATTATATGTATCAACAATTTTCTAAATACAAACAACAAATAGCTATAAAATTGAAATAGAAAAAGAAAATTTCATTAACACATATGACAAATAAAGTTAAATAATAATTACTAAAATGTAAGAAAAGATGCATGATGAGATTTGGTGAGAAGAAAAGATTGTGTTTTAATGGAGGATGAATTTCAAAATTTGCGAATAGTGATACTGGATTACTGGCGACATGAAGAAGAAGAAGGAGGCAAGGATGTTACTCGTTTGATTGTTTCTAGTTTAGGTATTAGACATTTAGGTTTTATTGAACTAATTTGGGCTTTAAGAGTTTTATACCGGACTATTGCCTATTGGTCCTTACTCCTTACTAAGTTAGAATATTAAAATATTAAATACTAAAAATAGTACTTATATATAAATATATAATAATAATATTATTACAAAAAATAAACGAGCGAGTAATCGAGCGGACCGGGTTTTTTTATTCGGGTATCGAGTAAAAAAATTACTCGAGTATCGCTCGATAAGGATACGAGCGGGTAACGGACCCGAGTTTTCCGAGTCGAGTAACGAGCGGTTTACGGGTTACTCGGTCCTTTAACATCACTACTCATAAGACATTCTCATGAAAGTCACATATTATAAATTTTTCAAATTTAACTTAACTAGCAATGCAAGCCGCTTTTGTAAAGATGTGTGACCAAATGGGACAAAATGAAACATGTGTGATCAAAAGATGACGTGGTAGCAAACATGTATGATCAAACGTGTCTTTAAGCTATAATATTTAAACGTGAAGGATTAGAGACATTTGCGTTTTAAGTCGTGTCTCGATGACCGTGAAAAGCAAATATCCGGAACCATTTGGGATGGAGGGAATACAGTCATACACATTTCTCTAGTTGGGTTTTGTAGCATTGATTATCTGAAGCACAATGTTTTAGCTGACAAGAAACATCGAGGAGGCGAAAATAACAGAATGTCTTATCTTAGCGCTGAGAAATACTAGATTCAATCACAACATTACAATTTAATATTCAATCATAACATTACAGTTAACGAGAAGTAAATTCTCATCATTAATATGACACAACTACAAAAATCATGGGAACACTCTTACGAGTACCTTTACGTCTCCTTGGTATAGTATCGGACTGCAAAAGCCAAACCCAAGATCAAGAGGGGTACAAGAAACTGTAGAATCTTGATCACAAATTCGGGGGTCTTGTCAGGGTTATACGAAGGTTGCTGTGGTGCTACATAAGCTCGTTTCTTTGGAACCGTTGACATGTCTATCTTTCCAATGTAGTATTTATCCAACATCTCTCTGGCAGAATCACTGTGGCCGACATCCTCAAAGTCATTTGTAGCATCCTTCCCTGAAAAATTGGATGTAAGATTGTTCAAAATAGACAAAACAAGTTACCTAAACAAAGAAAGTAAACGAAGATAGCTCGCGTTATCTAACCATTACCTGTTGCTGACAGCAGTACTTCATCGCCTCCAGGATGATCATCCATGAATGGGGTAACATCATAAACCTGTACATTTCAACCAAATGTATTTATATTCTATCAGGTTGACACGAAGGATTCTATATGTACCGTTAATCTTCAGGGGCAGTTCCTTTAGTTTCCGCACCATTATACAGAGGCATAAAGGTCATTACTGAAGCTTTAATGTCCAAAATGTATAAGAACTCCACTATCTCACATTGACCATACATACTCGTCACAGTTGTCGACTGTATGACTTAGGTAATTAGACACTTAAGAACAAGTTCAACAAAGCATCCACAAGTTGTAATGTATACCATGCCATATCTTCATTATCCATTAGGGGACCAAGGTCTCACTACCTAGTATTAAACTGAGACATTTTTCTTGGCCTCTTGATTTGTCATATTCTCAACCTACTTTATATATATATGAACGGAAACAAACACCACTTTGTTAACTATAAAGGGAAAGAAATATAAATAAACATTTGGGCAAAGATCCCTATAATCAGAACCCCTACCACGTTACATTCACCAGCCTCCAGGTCGCTTATTAAGTTGTTGAGCTTAAACTAATCTTTTTAAGCGAACACCTTATCTATCATGAAGTACGGAGTAATGGATAATTTTTGCACTTGGAGTAAATTTAAGAACAACCTCTATGTTATGACAGCACTCAGGATAATAAAGATGCCTATAATAGAATGCATACCCCGAGCCTCTTTTAGATGGGATCGTTTTGAGAGTCATTGGAGCATAACCTTGTTGTATGAACAAGTCTATTGCTAAAATCTACAACTTCTATGAATTAATAATAAGTTAGAATAATGTCTGGTGAATTGATTATAAGTCAAACCAAGAATTTCAGTCACCTTTGCTGCCATGAAGATTTATGAGCAGTAATATAATTCATTCCATTCAAATAAATCATGATCCCTCATCCCTAACACTTCAAATCCTAACAACAACTGCAATCATGACATATTATCTACTTATCTTCCATAGCTAAATTCTTTAACAATGCATTACTCTTAAACCGAACTCCGCCTTAATCCACTAACAATAACAAGTCGTCTATATGAATATAATGTCTGTCTGCATTCATCTTTATGTTGGTTGTATTATTGGGCATTAGTTTTACATCCAAAAAATGCAAAATTCGATACACAAACTTCCAGATCAGATCTAGTTTAAGGTATAGCAAAAGAGCTGAAGTTGGTAGTTGAAAAACAGAGAAACAAATTGATGGATTGTGATAAAAATGAAACCTTTCCCTCCATAATAAGCCAGCAGTCCTTAGTCTTGTTGTGCTTTGAAACCTCCTCAAATGTTAAAGATTTTGGATCCGAACCCATCTTTTCTTGATTCTGCATACACAAAATCAATTCAGCAAAAAAGATAAAAGTTGAAGATTTAGAATATAAGAAATCAAATGAATTATTTCTTACAAGAAAGAAAAGGTTTTTGTTTTGAGTAGGTGATTTTGTTGTTACCACACGCAGGTTCACAAATCACAATCACTAAGGTGATCGGTGTTGGTATTTAAAGCTCCACATGTTCATTCGTGAGTCGGAATATACATCATACATGTGTTATAATTTGGGTGAGGGCAACACTATACGCACCAAAATAGTTACCTACACCTTTGATAAATTTGAAAAACTGAAACATAAAATTTTTGATGTATTAATTTCTTCAATTTTATTTACCTGTATTTTCAGTTTTGAATATTTGAATTTTAGCTTAAAAAATTGTCATTCTACATTTTTATTGTTTTTTCACTATATTTTCTTGTTAAATACTTTCCCGTTCATTTTTATTGTCGTCCTAGTTCAATTTTCAAAGTACTTGTATTCCTAGTCTTGGAAAAAAGTCATTTTACATTATCAATGAACTTTTTTATTAGTTTTGCTCATGAAATTAATAACTAACCAATTTTCAAAATATATTTTAACTATTTTTTATTTTACTTAATCTATATATAACTTGGCGAACTCGAGTTGAATAAGCGCTTATTCCTCAAGCTAAAAGAAAAGCTTGAAACAAGAATGGATAGAGTGGACTCAGCTGTGATTGACACAACCGTGATTGCTTCCATGTCTCCTAAGTAGGATTTGAACCTTGAACCTACAATCTGAAAACCACGAGCTATTATATTAGGCCCTGAGAGAATGAATTGAATCATCTGCTCTCTTTCCTCTTGCTTTTGGTGAATTACCAGTGGAATTCACTTCTATTGAAGAAGGTGCACGAATAAGCTCTTTGCGAAAGAATAGCTTCAGGAAGTGAAGAAGAAGAGGTTCTTCACCTAAGGCAAGGTTTACCTATCCTGGAGGAAGGTGTCTCAGGAACAGAATCGGTTGTTGATTGAATCAAAATAGGCTCGGGAGCTAAGAGAGATTGAGCAAGGTATAAATGTGAGTATTATCTGGCGTCTTTCTCGGAAGATCCAGCAGTAGGATGCCTTTGAACGAAACTAAGCGTAACAACAAATGTCACACAAATTCTAAACACCATGCTTACTAAAAGTCTAAAAGCATTTGTAGTAGCTTCCTCAAATGATCTCTTAGCATAAATATGGGGAGGGAAGGTTCTAAATACAATTAAAATGTTCATTTTCAGATTTCCTATATTATGTGGAACTCATAACTAATTTTACACTCCTCTAATTCATGGTGTAAAAATGGGGACTCCCTTCAAGCTCCTCATTCTCCTTTATTACATCAATTTTTATCATTTCACTTCAAATTTTATTATTTTCATCATTGTAGAAATATAGAGGGAGATATTTTATTGATGATAATTGTTGTTGTCATATAATACACAAACCTATATTTATAGGTAAAATATAACCTAAACATAATGCTTATGTGGGTTTATGGGCTAGCCACCCATACCCTAACAACCTAACCCTAGTCTCTACTATGTGGGCTTATGGGTGTTGGAATATCCCGGGGTTGCAAGACACAATGAACTACGATAGTTCATATGTCTAGAAAACCCTAATTCGTTGATCGTTGAAACTTACACAATAGAACTAGCTCATAGAAGTATATGTTTAAAGATAGTGTGAATATGCTACAACTAACATAATCAAAGAGTGTGGCTACAAAGATATACCTTTGAAGCGTGAGCGCAAGCGATATGATCTTCAAGTGCTTATCCCCACACCTTGCTCCTTGCTTTCTTCTTGAAGAAATTTCTATCACCAAGGTGATATGGAACTACTATGAAATAGTCCACACCAATACCTTAGATAGCAATAAGACACACTTGGACTAGTGTGTGTTATTGAGGAGTGTGTAGTCTAACTACTATAGCAAACTATAGAACAATTTCTATACTCTAACACTTAGAGTTTTGCTAGAGGGTTTGAAGATGAAGTGTGTGTGTGTTTGTTTGTGTTCTCTAACAAGAGTTGTGTGTTACTTAGCTTGATCTCTACCCATTCTATATCATCTTATGATATAGAATGGATGATGAAACACATTATACACTAAACAAACACATTAACCATCCATATGGTTAATGCCTCTTGGTCCATGGAAGATTCTCTTACAAGAGTTCTTCCCAAGTCTTACAAAGCCTTCCCAAGGCATAAAGTAGCCACCAAGATGTCAACCATTCATGATGATGGAATTAATTAATCTTAATTAATTAATTAAATCATATCTTATTTAATTAATTCATTAATTAATTAAATCATTTCAATAAATGATAATATATATATATATCTAACATATATATATACATAAACCCCAAATGGTGTGTCCGGAACCAAATCCGGGCGCACCATCGGTTCGGTCGGGACACGATCTCGATCGAACCGAAATTCCTCAATATGGATCAAATCCCTTATTCACTTTCGGGTCACTACTCGAAAGTATCTTCGGTAATTGTTACGTGTGTGACCTCATAGCCCGAGTAACGAAAGCATCGGGATTCATCGTATAAGACCGTATACACGAATCCCGAAGATCATCGTGAGAGCCTAGTCTGCCATTCGATGACCCCCGGCATTATCTCGGGTGAGACTACTGATAGTTCAGATAACTATCGGTTGTTGAACCGTATACATAGATGATATAGTTCACGGGCACTAATTGAGGAAATTGACACATCAATTTCCAACACTCCCACTTGCCCTTGGACTATTACCAATGTCTTGGATGTACACTTGCATCCTTGTCACATGATTCCCTTTGTCCTCGGTTTTCGTCATAGGCTAAAGCAAGAAAGCGTGTCGCCAACTCCTATGACATAATTTCTCGGAACACGAGATAGTCACACTCCCGTTCATAACGGGTGAATTCATAAGTAAGACTCACTCTCCGAGTGGCCAGAAAAACCTTCCCTGTATACCAGGGTGGACAAAGACCCTACCAATGCATCACCGATCATCTCACCACTACATTCACATAAGACCCAACGTACCCCATTACCACCAGTAACGGATGGGTCCGGAAGTAGTCAAAGCCTCATGCTCACGTAGCATGAGAATGATATGCATGTAGGTCTCAGAACCTCTATCATATGGCTCGTGTGAAATATAGGACACAAGATCTCTTCTATAATTTCACAACGGTCACTGTCCAGTACCATGTCAAGACTCTCTTGACAATGAACCCATGTAATGATTTGGACCATCCTTTTGACTTAAGAAACAAAGTCAAACGAATCATTACACACTAGTTTGGTTGTGTCCGTTCCCAAAACGCTGGGACACACCACTAGGGACAATGTAATCACCACAGTTCTTGTCTTGAAAAAAGGGGTTCCTTAGCCAATACACTTATTGGCTCCTCTTCAAGAACTCGTGATTACATGGGAATTAAAGTATTTATCATACAACTATGATTAAATATTCAATTGTTTATTCAAGTGATATAAAAGAATAGGCAATCAATAAACAAGAAGTAATACTTTTATTCAACAATAAGAGTTTTACAAAAGTATACTTCATACATATAAATCAAATAAACTGAAATAAAGCTCCCACTAAGACTAAGACCACTCGGACCTAAGTCTAAGTCCAATAGCTGAAGTATGGAACTCATGTTTGGTCTGAGGCAATGGTTTAGTCAAGGGATCAACTGCGTTGTCGTCTGTATCTACTTTGGATACTTTGATGTCACCTCTCTGGAACATTTCACGAAAGAGGTGATACTTCCTGAGGACATGCTTAGACTTATGATGAGCCCTGGGTTCCTTAGCCTGTGCTATGGCTCCAGTGTTATCACATAACAACTCAATTGGACCATCAGCGCTAGGAACTACCCCAAGCTCAGTCATAAACTTCTTAAGCCAACATGCCTCCTTAGCTGCTTCAGAAGCTGCAATGTACTCGGCCTTCGTAGTAGAATCTGCAACTGTGTCCTGCTTGGAACTCTTCCAACAGATGGCTCCACCGTTCAGGCAGAATACAAACCCGGTTTGAGAACGAAAATCGTCTCGATCGGTTTGGAAACTGGCATCGGTGAAACCTTTTGCAATCAACTCCTCATCTCCGCCATATACCAGAAACATATCCTTAGTCCTTCTCAAGTACTTAAGGATAGATTTCACAGCGGTCCAATGGCTGTTGCCTGGATTCGCTTGATATCGGCTGGTCAGACTCAGAGCGTACGATACGTCTGGTCTAGTGCACAACATGGCATACATGATAGATCCTATGGCTGAAGCATACGGGACTCTACTCATGTTCTCCTTCTTGACGTCAGTGGTGGGGCACTGACTTTTGCCGAGAATAGTGCCAGTTGTCATAGGCAGTATTCCCTTTTTGGAATCGATCATATCGAATCGTCTCAGAACCTTATCAATATAAGTGTCCTGTCTCAGGCCAATCAACCTATTGGCTCGATCCCGATATATCTTGATTCCAAGGATATACTGCGCCTCTCCTAAGTCCTTCATCGAGAAACACTTACACAACCATCTCTTGACTGACTCAAGGAGTGGTTTGTTGTTTCCAATGATCAGTATGTCATCTACATACAGGACTATAAATGCAATGTGGCTCCCACTTACCTTCTTGTATACACAAGCATCCTCCTCATTCTGAATGAAGCCAAATTCTTTAATTGCTTCATTGAATCGGAGGTTCCAACTGCGAGAAGCTTGCTTGAGTCCATAAATGGATCTCTGAAGCTTACATACCTTCTTAGGTCCTTTTAGACATGTAAAGCCTGGAGGTTGTGTCATGTACACATCCTCCTCAAGGTTTCCATTAAGGAAAGCGGTCTTTACATCCATTTGTCATATCTCATAGTCATAATATGCGGCAATGGCTAAGAGGATCCGAATAGACTTGAACATGACTACCGGTGAGTAGGTTTCATCATAGTCAATACCATGAATTTGTTTGAAACCCTTCGCCACTAGTCTAGCCTTGTAAACATGGACATTTCCATCTTTATCAAGCTTTTTCTTAAAGACCTACTTACACTCGATAGGTCTAGCACCTTCGGGTAAGTGAACCAATGTCCAGACATCATTCTGGTACATAGAGTCTATCTCGGATTTCATGGCTTCAAGCCATGACTCGCTATCTGGCCCTTTCATTGCGGCTCCATAAGTATAAGGCTCGTCGTCTTCTATCAAGAAGGATTCCCCAGACCATCTATCGGGAACATGACGAGTCCTACTGGATTTCCTAAGGGTCGGTACTTCTTCAGGAGTTTCATCTACCGTGGATCTAGGGTCCAAGATAGGATCCATCATGAATGGAGGATCTACTTCCTGAAGTGAGCCCGCCGAGTTCGTTAACTCGACTTGCTCATTTGATGAGACACTTGGGTTCAATAACCCATCTCTCTCATTCAATGAGTTTCTTGAGTTCGACAACTCAACTTGCTCATTAAACGTGTCGAATGAGTTCATTAACTCATTCGGCTCATCATCTTGAACTTCTTCAAGTTGTACCGTATTTCTGACATTTCCTGATAAGAACTCTTTCTCAAGGAAATGTGCTGTCCTAGCCACGAAAATCTTATTTTCTGGCTTAAGGTAGAAATAATACCCTTTGGTTTCCTTTGGATAACCAATGAAATGGCACAAGTCAGCCTTTGGGCCTAGCTTGTCTACGTTCAATTTCTTGACGTAGGCCAAGCAACCCCAAACCCTGAGGAAGCTAATCTTGGGACGTTTCCCAAACCACATCTCATATGGTACTTTCTCAGCTGACTTGGTTGGACAATTATTTAAGGTAAGTGCGGCAGTCTGCAACGCGTAACCCCAGAAGCTGACATGTAGGTCGGTTCGACTCATCATGGATCGCAAACTATCTAACAGAGTGCGATTCCTCCTTTCTGACACACCATTATGCTGTGGTGTTCCGGCCGGTGTGAGTTGTGAAACAATTCCACAATCTCTAAGATGAACGTCAAACTCGTGGCTCATATATTCGCCTCCTCGATCGGATCGAAGAGTCTTAATAGTCTTGCCGAGTTGATTCTCTACTTCATTTTGGAATTCTTTGAACTTTTCAAAGGCTTCACTCTTATGCTTCATTAGATAGACATAGCCATAACGGCTAAAGTCATCCGTGAAGGTAATGAAGTAGGGAAAACCACCTCTTGCAGGAGTGTTCATTGGACCACATACATCGGTATGTATTATCCCCAATAAATCACTTGCCCTTTCACTCGTTCCAGTGAAAGGTGATTTGGTCATCTTGCCCAAAAGGCATGATTCGCATTGGTCATATGATTCAAAATCAAGTGACTCAATAATTCCACTTTCGTGGAGTTTCTTGATGCGATTTTCATTTATATGACCAAGTCTGCAATGCCATAGGTAGGCAGGATTCAAGTCGTTAGGCTTGTTCCTTTTAATATTTACGTTATATACCTCATGGTCCTCATCTAGTATGAAAAGACCATTTTGGTTTGAAGCTTTTGTATAAAGTAAACCATCACGATTAATAGAACATATATTCTTTTCCATAAGGATGGTAAAACCATCATTGTTCAAAACAGATATGGAAATAATATTTCTAGAAATAGTAGGAATACAATATACATTATTTAAAACTAAGACCTTCCCGGATGGTAGTTTTAAATCTATCTTGCCCACGGCAACTGCAGCAACCTTTGCTCCATTGCCTACCCGCAAGTCCACCTCTCCCTTCCGAAGGGCTCTACTATCATGTAGTACCTGCATATTTCGACAAATATGAGAACCACATCCTGAGTCAAGTACCCAAGTAGAGTTATTGGAGGTGATGAAAGCTTCAATAACGAATATACCTATCGAAAGACTCCCACTCTTCTTATCTTCGAGGTACTTCTTGCAGTTCCTCTTCCAGTGACCAGGTGTATTACAATAATGACACTGGTCAGTCCCCTTAGGACCTTTAGCCGGAGTTTTGGAAGTCTGGGCCTTGACTGTTCCAGTCTTGGCCTTTCCCTTCCATTTCCCCTTGCCTTTCTTAAAGGCCTTCTTGTTCTGAATCATCAGAACAGAGGGAGTAGGGGTAGAGCTCTTCCCACCCTTCAACGCAGTATCAGCCGTGCTGATCATGTTATGCAACTCCGACAAAGACTTATCGAAGTCATGCATGTTGAAGTTCATGACAAAGTTACCAAACTTGTCAGGAAGGGAACGGAGGATTATGTCAACAGCCAAATCCTTGGAAAACTGAGTTCCCAAAGACTCAAGTCTCTCGATGATCCCAATCATCTTGAGAACATGAGGACTGGCCTGTTGACCATTGGATAGTTTGCAATCCATGAGGGCACAAACAGCTTCGTACCGCTCATTTCTTGCCCGCTTCTGGAACATCTGTTCCAGTCTGCAGTACATGTCATATGCTGCCACATTTTCGAACTGAATCTGAAGATTCGGTTCCATGTTGGCCAGCATGAGACATTGGACATCCAATGCATCGTCCACGTGTACATCATATGCACCACGTTCTAGCTCATCGGCATCCTCATGGGGTGGAGGAGGAAGTTCTTCCTTAAGAACATATTCGACTCTCTCGTGCTTGAGAACGATTCTCAAGTTACGAGACCAGTCGTTGAAGTTATTGCCATTGAGTTTACACTTCTCAAGTGTAGATCGGAGTGAATTTGAAGTTGATTTCTTAGCAGTTGCCATCTAAAACATGCGAGTATGAAACGACGTTCAGTTTAATTTATATGTAAAACATACGATACAAGTAAAGCATGCTTGAAACAGTAATACGAGTACCAACAACCCCTCGAAGTGTACAAGTATACCAAGACCCCACGGACTTGGGTATGAGCGGCACACGCAATCATCCTCATAGTCCAATCCATGGGTAAGTTCTACTAGACTATCATATATCAATCATCCAATGATTATATATGACTCTTGGCGTCTATCACTAGTCGTTTTATGACACTATAGACTTCCTTTGCCAAACGGGCCGGTTCGATGGGCTAACCTGTAGCCACGTTTTAAGTAACCTTAGTTCACCATAAAGGGGTGGATTACATTTGCCGGTTCGATGGGCTAACCTGTAGCGCATGTAATCCCATTGCCTCCTATTCCTATGAATCAAAGTGCCCATCTAGGGATGATCCACCCGAAACGTAGGAAAGTTTGACAACTTTGAACTTAAGGTTTGGCAAACACTTAATTATTACGTGGAGGGGTTTAGATTAAACATGTAATCCACATTTCATGCATATCACATAAGGTATACATATACTTCAAGAAAATATATGTAAGCATGAAACATGGCATGAATAATAAACACTTTAAAGGGACGTGATATGGCCTAAAAGACATTAAATAAAACTAGTCTAACTAGTTCTAAACTAAGTCCTTGGTCTCCGTCTTCTTGGACATCGCCATGCTCCAAGTCCGTCTCTTCATGTCTTGTTACATAATCAACTTTCGCATTAAATGGCACATGTGCCGCGAAAAAGAAACAACAATACAATAATTTAAAACGACATATGCGTCGTATTTCAATATCAAGGACAGTACGCAGACTGTATTTCGAATAAATACTAGGCCATATCACATCCCCATTCCATTCAGACTACAGTTTATATATGTATAACACATTATACATAAAACACATAAACATGCTAGGAATGAAATAAAACACACAAGCAACACACAACTCACACACATACTCACATTCAAATAATGTGAATCATAGTCATATATGCATATCATAACCTTTAGTTGTCCAACAACTAACATAGCCAATTATCGGAAGTTTTACCATAAGTTCAACATTTTGAACTAATAACCCAATTACATTCAAAGAGACTTAGCATAAGTTTAAGGTTTGAAATTCATAATAACTCAACCACAAACTTCCTTTCGATACTCAATTAAACAATTTAATTAGTACCGATAGGATAAAATCAACACTTTGACATACATGCTAATTTTAAACTATTTTAAACTTCTCAAAGAATGTTTTGGACTTATAAGATTATTTCCAAAACAATCTCTAAATCACCCATAACAAACCGAAAACGTCCATAATCATCAAATGACTTTGGACTTAATTGATTCGTTTTGTTTCGAAAACATCGGGCGAAGTTATAGTCCATCGTGAGCCATAGCTCACGATGGAGCCACGATCAAACGGGGACAGGGGGGTTGCCAAGGCAGTCCGCGAGCGGACAGGGGCTGCGGACAGGGGCTGTCCAGGGAACAAAACGCGCGGACGCGCGGGGGGGGCTTCCAGGGGCGTCCAAGGACGCGTCCAGTGAAGCCGAGCCCCTCTCCGGGCCATGGCGTGCCGTGTCCAGGGCATGCCGAGGGTGCGCGTTCCAGGGGACCAGCGTCCTTGGCTTGCCGAGAAACACGCGCATCCCTGGTTTGTCAGGGAGGGTTTTCCGAAACGAAAAATTAGCTACGGTTCATATATCGACATATATACTATATGGTACTACTTTAAACACTTCTAGAACATGTTAAACGTGTAATATAGCTCTGATACCATGTTGGAATATCCCGGGGTTGCAAGACACAATGAACTACGATAGTTCATATGTCTAGAAAACCCTAATTCGTTGATCGTTGAAACTTACACAATAGAACTAGCTCATAGAAGTATATGTTTAAAGATAGTGTGAATATGCTACAACTAACATAATCAAAGAGTGTGGCTACAAAGATATACCTTTGAAGCGTGAGCGGAAGCGATATGATCTTCAAGTGCTTATCCCCACACCTTGCTCCTTGCTTTCTTCTTGAAGAAATTTCTATCACCAAGGTGATATGGAACTACTATGAAATAGTCCACACCAATACCTTAGATAGCAATAAGACACACTTGGACTAGTGTGTGTTATTGAGGAGTGTGTAGTCTAACTACTATAGCAAACTATAGAACAATTTCTATACTCTAACACTTAGAGTTTTGCTAGAGGGTTTGAAAATGAAGTGTGTGTGTGTTTGTTTGTGTTCTCTAACAAGAGTTGTGTGTTACTTAGCTTGATCTCTACCCATTCTATATCATCTTATGATATAGAATGGATGATGAAACACATTATACACTAAACAAACACATTAACCATCCATATGGTTAATGCCTCTTGGTCCATGAAAGATTCTCTTACAAGAGTTCTTCCTAAGTCTTACAAAGCCTTCCCAAGGCATAAAGTAGCCACCAAGATGTCAACCATTCATGATGATGGAATTAATTAATCTTAATTAATTAATTAAATCATATCTTATTTAATTAATTCATTAATTAATTAAATCATTTCAATAAATGATAATATATATATATATATATATCTAACATATATATATATATACATAAACCCCAAATGGTGTGTCCGGAACCAAATCCGGGCGCACCATCGGTTCGGTCGGGACACGATCTCGATCGAACCGAAATTCCTCAATATGGATCAAATCCCTTATTCACTTTCGGGTCACTACTCGAAAGTATCTTCGGTAATTGTTACGTGTGTGACCTCATAGCCCGAGTAACGAAAGCATCGGGATTCATCGTATAAGACCGTATACACGAATCCCGAAGATCATCGTGAGAGCCTAGTCTGCCATTCGATGACCCCCGGCATTATCTCGGGTGAGACTACTGATAGTTCAGATAACTATCGGTTGTTGAACCGTATACATAGATGATATAGTTCACGGGCACTAATTGAGGAAATTGACACATCAATTTCCAACAATGGGCTAGTCACCCATAACCCTAACACCCTCCCTCAAACTCATGGTAATTTTATAGAATTTCCATGAATTTCTCAAATAAAATTATACTAAAAACTCTTTCCATCCCTAAGTGATTGGTACATTTTGACTTTTCAAGGTCAACAAAATACTATTTCAAACATAAATATCTCATATTCTACATATGAAAAGATTATAAAAAGTTGATAGTTCAAAAATATATATTGAGACGAATCTAACAAGGTATCATATGACTATATTATTTTTTATTGATAATGAGAATTAAAATGTACCAATCATTTAGAGACGAAGGGAGTATTAATTTATTTTATACTATAGCTAAAAATTTATATTGGAGCTTTACATATAAATTTATTTCAAATTTTATTATTTTCTTTTTCTTTTTTTCAAATAAAATACTAATGATTTTTTTTTAAAATTTTATTATTTTCATCTTCATATTGAGTTATTTGACTTTGTCTTCAACATTTAAATAATATAAGTTCGCCTTCAACTTGGAGCTAAACAATACAAATGGTTGATTTGAGGAGTCTAAATAGAAAATCTGGTTTTGTGTAAAATTTAAAAGTAGATCCTAAATTTGATAAAGTGGCATAAGAAATTGATTTAGGGAAAAATTATGAGGAATCTGGTGTGAGTACTCTAAAGCCTCAAAATTTTTTGTCCCCACCCATTAAGGTAGATGCCACGAGAGGAACAATTAATCTAACATCTTTGCTTTTTTTCTTTTATTTGTAAATTAGTTATGAATTATGAATACAAAGATATTAACAATGAATACGGAAACTGTTGGTTTTGCTATGCATTTTACATATCAATTATGTAAAACACATAGAAACGATCGAATACAAAGTTGCGAAAAACACATTTAAACTATGAATTTAGTGAGTACCTCTTGAAGCGTGATTGAGTGCGCAGCGGAAGAGCGACGTTGTCCCTCTCTCTAGTTAGTCCACACCAACGCAAGCTTGATTCCTTCCTTGAAGCAACTAGAGCTTGAGTGTTTTTGACAAAGATTTAACCAAGAGAAAACAATTTTCTTCCCTGGTGTGCTAATTATTGCGGCCAAAAAAATAGAGAGAAAAAGGGAGGAAATTTTTTTTCTTCTTCTTTTCAATTGTCTCACAATTGATTTCTATGGAAAACTTATGATTCAATTGTCATACAATAGAACTAATTTATAGTGTCATGAAAAAGTCATGAATAAATGAGGTATTAATGGTGGTCTTAATCATATTAAAACCAAAACATAAACCATCATGACAATATAAATGAGATAATAATGTTGGTCTTAATCATATTAAAACCAAAACGTAACCTCCATGTAAATCATCATGACAACATAAACGAGATGATAATGGTGGTCTTAATCATATTAAAAACACAATGTAACGTCTTCACCATTAAGCACCACTTAATGTTGGAATTATGAGATGTTTGACACGTCATAATTAGTGCCCATTGAACAATTTGATTGTTCGAAGTGATTACTTATTTAAGGTTAAGTTCATACGTATATTATTTGTTTGACAATAATATACGAGCTGGGAATGAATTCGAAATACATTAGGGGTCTTGATGGTTTTACTAGGACCCGCTCATGATTTATATGATAGTAAAATACTTGTCGATATTTTATTAACATATGGCTAATGTTATTTCGATCCTAGAAGGTCACACACAAACAATGCGCTTGATTTTCAATACGATTGAAACTTCCGGGTTAAAAGTGTAAACGTCAAAGAATAAAGGGGAGGAAATTTCAAAGTGGAATTTCCACCCCATTAACCGTCCAAAAATGATGCATAAGAATGCATTTGACTTTTTGAATTCAAATGCACTAATGCTAGTCTTGAATGGGAGCTTGAAAAAGGGGGAGGTTACATATGGATGTTAATGTGATTAACACCATATTAAGACCACATTTGATGACAATGTTTTTCATCCTTTTTGCACACTTTGTAAGACAAGAAAAAAAAGCAAAAAAAAAAAAAATACTCCCTCCTTCCTCTAGTTTTTGGCCGAAAATATACACACAAACCAAGAGAAGAAATCGTTTTTCTCTTGGTTCATTCTTGACATATACGCTTCAAGCTCTAGTTGCTTCAAGGGAGGAATCAATCACGCATTGGTGTGGACTAACTAGAGAGAGGAACGGACGTTGTTCTTCCGCTACGCACTCGATCACGCTTCAAGAGGTATACTCGAAACTCGTAGTTAAATGTGAATTTAGAACTTTGTATTCGATCGTTTATACGTTTTTGTATAATTTGATATGCAAATCATGTATAAAATCCCAACAGTGGTATCAGAGCCCGGTACATATGTTCTAATTCACTTTAAATGTCTTGAAATTTGATTTCATGAATTATAATATCATATGTGTATGTTTTGATATCATCAATTGAGGTTGTTGTGCATTATGTGTATTGTGCAATTATGTAATTGTTAAGGCCTGTAAATATTTTTCTAAAATTCTGTAAAAATATGTTTCGAACAGTAGACAAAATTTCGAGACCACTGTAATTTTTCTGGAATTGTTTCGATTTTTTAAGTGCTCGAAATAAATGTTTGAAACAGCCATATGTTCATCCGAACGGATTTGATATACCTTTCGTTTGAACAGTTTTAAGTGCTGTATATATTTTTATAGAATTCTGGAAAAATATTATTCAAACAGTACATTGAATTTTGAGTTCACTGTAATTTTTCTGGAATTGTTTCGATTTGTTAAGTGCTCGAAATAAATGTTTGAAACAGCCATATGTTCATTCGAACGGATTTGATATACCCTTCGTTTGAACAGTTTTAAAGGCTGTATATATTTTTATAAAATTCTGGAAAAATATAAATAAAATATTAGAGTCAATTTCGAGTTTACTGAAATTTTTCTGGAATTTTTTGGATTTCTTAAGTGCTCGAAATTGACATTTGAACAGTCATATGTTCACCCGAACGGATTTGATATACCATTCGGTTGAACAGTGTTTTAACGGCTGTATATATTTTTCTAAAATTCTGAAAAATATAAATCAAATACTAGAATGATTTTCGAGTCTACTGTAATTTTTCTGGATTTATTTGGATTTATTAAGTGCTCGAAAATGATTTTTGAATAGCCATGTGTTCATCCGAAAAGTTCGGAACACTATTCGGATGAACAGTGTTTTTCGGATGAACAGTGATTCCGATTTCACTGTTCACGAAACACTGTTCACGACTGTTCACATAATTAAAATGGTCCTAAAATTGTTTTGGATTTTGTTTTATTAATTATTGTGAATATTTTGGCTATTCTAGTATTTTGACTTTTGATTGTCAGAAGAAAATTAATTAAATTATTATAACTTGTATGATAATTTGATTAGATTTTAATGTTACAATATTTTAATTAATAGCACTAATATGATTAGTTGTTAATTTTATTTATATTGGTTATAAATAATATTAAATGCTTATTAATTAAAATTAAAGGCCTTAATTAATTATGTAAAACCTATGAGTTATTGATTTGGTTGTTACATTTGATGTACAATTTATTACATATATGTGTTATAATTGTGTGTACCTTATTTGACATCCTTACATGTTTTAATTGACTTAATTCATGTATTATATATATTTTGATATATTGGATGTTTTATTTTCATTGTGAATGAATGTTGGGATAAGTGATATGATCTGGTTTTTGAAATACAGTCTGCGTACTGTCTTTTATATGACGACTTGTGTCAAAAAGAAATATAGCCTGCGTGCTATTTTATGACGACTTGTGTCACTTTTATTTTATTATTTATTACATTGACCTGCGTGTCAATTATTTATCACCACGTGTGATTGTAATCAATAGAAGACGAAGCCACCGAAGGAACTGAAGGAGGACTGAAGACTTAGTTTAGAATTAAGTCTAGTTTTCTTTTCGGTTTTTAGATCATATCACTAATCCCATTTATTTGCGTTATAATTCTTAATTTTCATGCTCATATGATATATATTCTTGCTTGAGTGAATGTATATATGCATGTATGATCATGATTATATATTTATAACTAATCCTACCTTAAGTCAAGTAATTTGCCATACCTGACCCTAAAGTCGGAATAAGACATACGTATGCATGGACCTGCCAGATTGGCAGACATGACATGTCCTATGACTTGATCCCGATGGAATAATCGAATGATTTCCGATTCAGAATCGGGCTTCGATTGTTCATTCTGACTTTCGTCAGTAGGCTCAGGTTACTTGAACAGTGATTCCCATAATCAGATTTGGGCCTGTTGGCAAAAGTTGTCACCAATGCAATCTTGTAAGATTTTTGGTGACACCGAGAATTATGCCCGGCATAAATGGTGATCATTCACCTACTCACATGATTGGTAGTCGAAATGTTGCGTGCTGCCGTTCGATTATTAATTATCTGAGTTCTCGGATACATTGTGTATTTTAGTAGGATTATGAACACATTGTATGAGTTCAAATATTTTGATATTTTGAATTATCACTATGACATGCTTATCTGAGTTATTTATTCGCTTTTTACCGCTGTAGTTATCATGTCTACGAACGATAAAAACTCTAAGTCTCTCCGCTCCGCTTTGGAGAAATGCAAACTTAATGGTGCTAATTTCCATGACTGGGCTCGCAACTTGAGAATTATTCTCAAGTCTGAGAGAACAGATTATGTGCTCACCACCAAACTTCCTGAGGTCGTTCCCACCGATGAGAATGAGTATTATGTCTATGAACAGCACATGAATGATGCTACAGATGTCCAGTGCTTAATGTTGGCCAACATGGAATCGAATCTTCAGATTCAATTCGAAGAGGTCAACGCTTACGATATGTACCGCCAGCTGGAAAATTTGTTCCAGCGGGAGGCACGCAATGAGAGATACGATACTGTTTGTGCTCTTGTTGACTGTAAGCTAGGCAATGGACAGCCAGCAAGTCCCCATGTCATCAAGATGATAGGGCTGGTCGAAAGACTGGCCTCATTGGGGGCACCCGTCTCTAAGGAGATGTCTGTGGATATCATTCTTAGGTCGCTGCCTGATTCCTTCAGTGGTTTTGTGTTGAACTTTAACATGCACCAATATGACAAGACGTTGTCTGAGCTGCATGGTATGATCAACAATGCTGAACAAAACATTAAGAAGGCAAAAGGCACTTCTTCCTCTGTTCTGACCATTCAGAACAAGAAACAGTTCAAGAGGAAGAAAGGTGTCAAAGGCAAGACTAAGGTTGCCCCCCGTGCAACAGCTCCTACTCAAAAGGCATCCAAGAAGGATGCCAAAAGGGAAGACAAGTGTCATTATTGCGGAATAATTGGCCATTGGAAGAGAAACTGCAAGAAGTACCTGGCAGACAAGAAGAGTGGTTTGACCACTACTACTCCGCCAACAGGTATTTATGTTATAACTGATTTACCTTCTGATTCTAATTCTTGGGTGTTAGACACTGGATGTGGTACTCATATTTGTCGAAATATGCAGCACCTGCAGAATAGAAGGAAGCTCACAAGGGATGAAGTGGACCTACGAGTAGGCAATGGTGCAAAAGTTGTAGCTCTTGCTGTAGGAACACTGTCTTTAAATTTACCATCTGGATATTGTATTGTTTTGAATAATGTATTCTATGTTCCTACTTTATGTAGGAACATTATATCAATTTCCTTATTAAATTTGGATGGTTTTTCCGTTACTATTGATAAAAGTGGTTGTTTTATCTCTAAAAATGGAAATGTTTATTGTACTGCATCCCTGCAGAGTGGTCTCTATATCTTGGAAACAAGTGTAGAAACTTATAACATCAGTATGAAAAGGAACAAGCCCAATGACTTGAACCCGACATACTTATGGCATTGCAGACTCGGTCATATAAGTGACAAACGCATTAAAGAGCTCCATGACAATGGAATTCTTACGTCACCTGGTTTTGAATCTTATGACAAATGCGAGTCATGTCTTTTAGGAAAGATGACCAAGTCACCTTTCACTGGTACGAGTGAAAGGGCAAGTGATTTATTGGGAATCATACATACTGATATATGTGGCCCAATGAACACGCCCGCTAGAGGAGGTTTTCCATACTTCATTACCTTCACCGATGACTTCAGCAGATATGGTTACGTATATCTGTTGAAACATAAGAGTGAAGCCTTTGAAAAGTTCAAAGAATTTCAGAAAGAAGTAGAAAACCAACTCGGCAGGACAATCAAGATTCTTCGCTCCGACAGGGGAGGAGAATACTTGAGCCATGACTTCTTGCAACACCTAAGAGAATGTGGTATTGTATCACAACTCACACCTGCTGGTACACCACAACACAATGGTGTCTCCGAAAGGAGAAATCGAACCTTATTAGATATGGTTCGATCAATGATGAGCACATCAGAACTCCCAACTAGTTTTTGGGGTTATGCATTGGAAACTGCCGCTTCCACACTAAACAAATGTCCAACCAAATCAGCACCTAAGACCCCACATGAGATGTGGTTTGGGACTCTTCCCAAACTAGGGTACTTGAGGATTTGGGGATCCGAGGCCTATGTTAAGAAAGTTAACAAAGATAAGCTTGGACCTAAATCCGACAAGTGTTACTTCATTGGTTATCCTAAGGAAACCAAGGGATATTACTTTTATCTCAAACCCGAAAATAAGATTTTCGTGGCTCGTAATGGAACTTTCCTTGAGAAAGAATACATTACAAAGAGATATAAGAGTAATGAGACTCTTGAAATTGTTCAAGAGGGTGATGTAGCAGGTACTAGTACCTTAGCTGAATCACCTCAGGAGGTGGACCCTTCTTATGAAGAAGAGGTTCAACTCGATCCACGGGAAACCGTAGACGAGCCTGCTGATACTCAAAACATCCCTCGGAGATCCGAAAGGTCCCGTCAGGAACCCGATAGATGGTATGGGGAATTTTTCCTGATTGAAAGCGGGGAACCCTCAACTTATGAGGAAGCCATGAAACAACCTGATGCTGATGAATGGCTCCTAGCCATGCAATCCGAGATGGAATCAATGTACCATAATAAAGTATGGACATTGATTGATTTGCCGAGGGGTGATAGACCCATCGAATGCAAATGGGTATTTAAACGAAAGCTTGATAAAGATGGAAATGTCCATGTTTATAAGGCTCGACTTGTGGCTAAAGGTTTCAAACAGATTCATGGTATCGACTATGATGAAACTTTTTCTCCAGTCGTTAATTTTAAATCCATTCGGATTATCTTAGCCATTGCCGCATACTACGATTATGAAATTTGGCAAATGGATGTGAAGACAGCTTTCCTTAACGGGAAACTAGAAGAGGATGTGTACATGACACAACCTCCTGGATTCACAAGCTCGAAAGAGCCTAAGAAAGTATGCAAACTTCAAAGATCTATTTATGGTCTGAAGCAAGCATCTAGGAGTTGGAATCTTCGCTTCAATGAATCAATCAAAGAGTTTGGATTCATTCGATGTGAAGAAGATTCTTGTGTATACAAGAAGGTTAGTGGGAGCAACATTGCATTTGTCGTGCTATATGTAGACGACATTCTTCTCATAGGAAACGACATACCCATGCTTGAATCAGTCAAGGCATGGTTGTGCAAATGTTTCTCTATGAAAGACCTAGGAGAGGCTCAGTACATTCTTGGAATTAAGATCCATAGGGAACGATCTAAGAGACTCATTGGACTGAGTCAAAACACTTATATTGATAAGGTATTACTTAGATTCCATATGGAAAATTCCAAGAAAGGTAATCTCCCTATGAGACATGGCATTTCTATTAGTCGTGCTGACAGTCCCACAGACAGCATCGAAATAGAGAAGATGAACAAGATCCCTTATGCCTCAGCCATAGGATCTATCATGTATGCCATGCTTTGTACACGACCTGACGTTTCTTACGCTTTGAGTGTAACAAGTCGTTATCAATCGTGTCCAGGACAAGAGCACTGGAAGGCCGTAAAGACCGTTCTTAAGTATTTGAGAAATACTAAAGACATGTGTCTTGTCTATGGGGGAGATAAAGAGTTACAGGTTGTAGGCTACACCGATGCGAGCTTTCAAACCGACAAAGATGATTCTAGATCTCAGTCTGGTTATGTGTTTTGCATCAATGGTGGCGCAGTGTCTTGGTGCAGTAGCAAGCAAGGCACTGTGGCTGATTCTACGACAGAGGCAGAATATGTTGCAGCATCTGAAGCTGCAAAGGAAGCATGCTGGATCAAGAAGTTTGTGAGTGAGCTTGGTGTTGTACCTAGCATTGACGAGCCAGTAGTGTTATACTGTGATAACACTGGTGCAATTGCTCAAGCCAAGGAACCAAGATCACATCACCGCTCCAAGCATGTGCTCAGAAAGTATCACATCATTCGTGACATCACGGAACGAGGCGATGTGAGTGTATGCAAGATACATACAGACGATAACCTGGCCGACCCATTGACCAAACCTTTGCCTCAGAGCAAACATGACAAGCACGTATCTGGTGCAGGACTTAGATATATGCTTGAATGGCGTTAGGTTTAGTGGGAGCTGTATTGTCTGTATTTTGTCATAGTTTAGTCCTGATAAGATTATGTTGAATAATTGATTCAAATATATGTATGTTTATTTTCAGTTTTACTGTCTTTCATACATATATCTTTATTTTGATTCCATTGTTATCCATGGCTTCTAGAGAGGTCTTTGGGGTTGAGGATCCCAAATGAGAAACCCTCTACTAAGCCTAGAAGCAAGGGGATAACTTATCTCTGATTAAATGTTCACTGATTGGAATCGAACATTGTAATGATCAGCATGCACATGATTGTCTTGGTCACGTTTCTTAGACAAGAAAGGGAGTAAGTGTACTCTAGTCATGTACATGGGTATATATCTTGGAACTAGTCCAAGCTATGATACTGGATTCGACCGCCATGAGAACTTAGAAGATGACATATCTGTGTCCTAAGTGTTTCTCATCGAACTTATGTTAAATGGTGATTCTTAGACCTGTATGGCAGGAATGCGTTAGCATGAGACTTGCGTGTCTTGACTATGTAAATCGTCTCCTGTAGAAGGGAGGCTATAAAGGCATATGTTGGGCATACTTGGAACATGTTGGTACATTGGTTGTACATCAGAGGGGATTCGCACAAATCGGTTATGTCGATTGATTCATAAAATCTCGGTAGATTAATGGTGATTAAGATGGCCATCTCCAGTAGCAGTACTGGGTATCACATTAATTCTATGTATCCGAGACAGTACAGGTGCAAGAGTATGGTGACACATATCTTACCATAGCTTGACTGTGAGAATCGCGATGCGAAAGAATCACTTCACAAGTAATCGTCCAAGGGCAAGTGGGAGTGTTGGAATTATGAGATGTTTGACACGTCATAATTAGTGCCCATTGAACAATTTGATTGTTCGAAGTGATTACTTATTTAAGGTTAAGTTCATACGTATATTATTTGTTTGACAATAATATACGAGCTGGGAATGAATTCGAAATACATTAGGGGTCTTGATGGTTTTACTAGGACCCGCTCATGATTTATATGATAGTAAAATACTTGTCGATATTTTATTAACATATGGCTAATGTTATTTCGATCCTAGAAGGTCACACACAAACAATGCGCTTGATTTTCAATACGATTGAAACTTCCGGGTTAAAAGTGTAAACGTCAAAGAATAAAGGGGAGGAAATTTCAAAGTGGAATTTCCACCCCATTAACCGTCCAAAAATGATGCATAAGAATGCATTTGACTTTTTGAATTCAAATGCACTAATGCTAGTCTTGAATGGGAGCTTGAAAAAGGGGGAGGTTACATATGGATGTTAATGTGATTAACACCATATTAAGACCACATTTGATGACAATGTTTTTCATCCTTTTTGCACACTTTGTAAGACAAGAAAAAAAAGCAAAAAAAGAAAAAATACTCCCTCCTTCCTCTAGTTTTTGGCCGAAAATATACACACAAACCAAGAGAAGAAATCGTTTTTCTCTTGGTTCATTCTTGACATATACGCTTCAAGCTCTAGTTGCTTCAAGGGAGGAATCAATCACGCATTGGTGTGGACTAACTAGAGAGAGGAACGGACGTTGCTCTTCCGCTACGCACTCGATCACGCTTCAAGAGGTATACTCGAAACTCGTAGTTAAATGTGAATTTAGAACTTTGTATTCGATCGTTTATACGTTTTTGTATAATTTGATATGCAAATCATGTATAAAATCCCAACACTTAATACAATATTAAGTGTGTCATTTGATTTTTCCTTCTCTCATATAAACACCACTTAATACAATATTAAGTGTGTCATTTGACCATTTAAGCACCACTCAATACAATATTAAGTGTGTGTTTTAATTCAAAAACCAAAGGTCATTTGACCTTTTCTTCTTTGACATTTACACTTTTAACCCGGAAGTTTCAATCATATTGCAAATCAAGTGCATTGTTTGTGTGTGACCTTCTAGGAGCGAAATAATATTAGCCATATGTTAATAAAATATCAACCAAGTATTTTACTAACATATAAATCATGAGCGGGCCCTAGTAAAACCATCATGACTCCTAATATATTTCGAATTCATTCCCAGCTCGTATATTATTGTCAAACATATAATATACGTATGAACTTAACTTTAAATAAGTAATCACTACGAACAATCGAATTGTTCAACGGGCATTAATTATGACGTGTCAAACACCTCATAATTCCAACAGAAACTCCTAACAAATAGAGAGTTAGATTATAATATTAGACAAATTTCTCTCCAACAAGGTTCGAACTCATGACCTCTCACAAAAAAGGTTGGATTGGATGTCACTATTCTATGGAGCCATCGGCAATATCCTTGCTTTTAATTTGAGCCACGCGAATACAATCGCGGCACCAATGAAACAACCATGCCATATGTAGGAGAAAGTGGCAAAACTAACACATTTAAAAGCATTTTTTAAACTTGGAACACTCACCATGTTTTTTTGTAAAATAATAGCACCTAACAAAATTACTATTTTACCCTTAATGAAATACACCTCTCCCTTCTTCATCTTCCTCCACCCCAGCCCTCCACGCCACCCCCACCCTAAACCTCCATAACGTCCCTTTTCCATCACCATTATCACCTTAAGCCTCCTCATCCTCTCTAACTCTTCTCGCTTCAATGAAATAGCATGATAAACAAATTCATCAAAAGAACTCCAAGCTTTCATCAATTGCCTCTCTTTTCCAATCCGAAGCCATTTCTGCAACTTCCAGACACTTTTTGGCAATATATGTCTTCGAAACAAAGCATCCGCAACAACATTGAAAGCTTTCTCACAAGGTATAAAAGGAAAATCAATGGAAAGACCTAGGATCATAATCAAGTAACAACATTGAAATACAATCGAAAGTGAACCTCCGAAATATGTCCTACATATCGAAATTAGTTTTCTAGTCACAAAACTTTCTAATAACTGGAGAAACCGGTTAATAACGGGGTAAAGGGGGGTCGAGATTACCTCCACCTTATGACCCGTTTAACAAGGAACCGGTTATAGAAGTGCCTGATGATCCGAAGAATATGCAAGAAGTGTTCCATGATATTCGATCAGATGGGTTGTTCAAGAATTGTTAGGCTAATGGGTAACCTTAGCCCATAAGCCTGTAGAGTATATTAGGGTTAGGATTAGATGAATGTGTACGTGTTCAATATTATATTCACAACAAGAATGCAGTGAAGATGTTCGATGGATTGTCTAAACAGGGTTGTCTATCTTTAATTATGCCTTTGCTAGCATCCAATCAAGAAGTTTGAGAAAAGTAGAACCCTATTTTGGTTTGGAGAGGATGAGGAGGCTTAGGGTGATGATGGTGATGGAAAAGAGCAGTTATGGAGGTTTTGGGTGGGGGTGGCGTGGAGGGGTGGGGATGGGGGAAGATGAAGAAGATGAAGAGGGGAGAGGTGTATTTCATTAAGGTGTAAAATAGTAATTTTATTAGGTGAGGGTGTTATCATTTTGTAAAAAAATAAGGTGGGCGTTTCAAGTTTAAAAAGGGCTTTCAAAGGTGCTAATTTTGCCATTTTCCTCTCACCAGTCTTGGGTGCTTTATCTCTCAACAAGTTGGCCATTATGATAAATGCAAAGACTCCATAACGAAGCTCTAATATATCCATATTCATGTTAGTTAGACGAGCGCCTTATATAGACATTAGAAAATCTCAATGAGAGTTGATAGTATAAACAACTAAGACACACTTTGGCTCCAAAAACACATATAATCTAGTTATAAGTGATAAGGTGTTTGTGACATAGATAAACGATATCATGTGAAGAGACTAGTCCTCTTGCTTGTACCATGAGAGAATAGCTCCAAACAACATTGACAAGTTCACTAGATGTCTAGATGGGAACAAATCAGTCAGGCTCCAATATGTCACACCAAAATTGAGCAATATCGATCAAAGCGAGTCAAGTTTGTCTTCGTCAAGTTTAAAATTAAGATTTTCATGTTTGAACTACATAGTTGAGCTTTGGGCTGGAGTTATCAATTAAGATTTGAGCTTTAATTTCATTCGAATTTTTTAAATTTAACTCAATTCAATTCGATAAAAGGCAAAAAACTATCTTATATGACATGATACAAAATAAGAATATTAAAATCACCGACATCAACGAAAACTTTCCCAAAGCAAGATCTATCCACTTGTCAACCCCAAATAGATCGCCCCCAACCCCCAACGACGTCGTTAGTCCTTTCACATTTCTTGCATATATATAACAAAAAATTCATCTTCTACATTGGACCTTTTTCTCTTCACTGTAACACGTAAAACCCACCATTTTTCTTAGCTTCTTGCTTCAACTGAGCAAAGAGCTGAGGACATTTCAACAATTCTTTTCATTTTTTAAAATAAAAAAATGGATCTTTTTTACTATTTGATTTTTGGGGGATTATCAGCAGTAGTATTTGTATTGGAATTCAGTAAAAGCAATAAAGATCGAGTCAATACTTCGCCTGCTTTCAATGCCTTCAAGAATAATTACCTTGTTGTTTACTCTCTTATGATGGGTACTTCTTCACTTTTTTTATTCTCTTGTGTTAATTTGATTTATAAAGAGGCTACAATTTGTTGGTTTTATTTGGTATATTGGGTTATAATCTTTTTGGTGATTTGTGTATATTTTGCTGGTAGTGTTAATATTTTTTTTAATCTGATTTGCTTGATTTATGATTTGTTTGGTTATGGTTATTAAAATCTGGATCTACATTTGCGTTTGATTTGTTTAAGAGGTGTTATAGTAAGAGGTTGTAGAATGAGGTTTAATTGTTTCATTTGTATAAGGATTTGATTTTTGGTGTATTAATAATGATATGAGGTAATTATAATTGAGGTGGTAGTATGCTAATTGTTGAGCTAATTGGCACTTTACTCTTGGGTCACTGTCGAAACAATTTCCTTGTGATTAGACGGGGTAAGACGGAGTACTATTGGACCCCACACCACCTACACCGCTTAGACGGGGTCTCTCGGGAGTATTGGGGCATGTTGATGTTATAGTATGCTAATCATTTAGAGTGAGGTAATCATTCGATGTACTTGGTTCTAGTATCAGTCACTACATTAGTTGTTAATTTTCATGTACTATTAATGATGAAAGTAAACTAAATGACTGGTCAATTGAGCTATGATGTGAGCTAACTATTACTAAGCTTGTAGTATGTTATCATTTGAAGAAAGGTAATCATACGTTGTATTTGGTTCGAGTAGCAATCACTACATTAGTTGTTACTGAATGACTGGTCAATTGAGCTATGGATAAGGCAAAGAAATCATCTCATCTACTAATTAGAATATCAGTCAAGATTTGGTAGTTCACTTTCCTGAAGCCCGATTACGTGGATCAAATTAGGTATAGTGGTTTGAGGAGATAGGAACTTGTTACTGTCTTTTGATCTTCTTAGTGATACTTTGATTTATAGTCTGAACTTGGAGCGCAGTATCCTGACTGCTTTGTTGATGACATGCTACAAAATCTTTGACGTTGTGAAATTGTACTCCATAAGGACAATAGTTTGGGATTCTATTCCATTTTTTAACTACGTGCATTATGCCATCTATCATGGTAATGCTACCTAATTTAAACTTTTGTTTCTTATAACTTGTTCCAAAATGTTCTAGACAATTACTCTTATTTCTTATATGTTAGTTTCCAGATTCTGATGATTTTTTGTTACTCGCCCACAGCTGGAGATTGGTTGCAGGGCCCTTACGTGTACTACCTTTATACTACATATGGCTATGGGAAGGGGGATATTGGACAGCTTTTTATTGCTGGTTTTGGATCTTCCATGTTATTTGGAACAATTGTTGGTTCTCTGGCTGACAAACAGTAAGATGATCCTTTCATACTATCTTATGCTCCGTCTTTTGGTATAAATTTATCTCATGCAAATTTTTGTCTACTAAGGGGTCGGAAGAGAGCATGTGTAACATATTGCATTACTTACATACTGAGCTGCATCACAAAGCACTCTCCTCAATATAAGGTTTTGCTGTTGGGTCGCGTTTTGGGTGGAGTTTCCACATCTCTTTTGTTTTCTGCATTCGAGTCTTGGCTGGTAGGGGAGCACTTCAAGGTAAGGTTCTGTATATGTAGTTTCTGATAACTTTCATATTTTACCTGATGCTTGATAGGGCATTACTTCTTTCGTTATCTTCTTGTTCTTAAAAGTTTACTGCTGTATTCTTCTTTTCTTTCTTTCTTGAACCGGTTGTTTGGCTAATTATGCATTATTCTCAGAGTTCTAATATCTGTTCATCAATTGTATGTAAATAATGAGGACAGAATAGTAAATTTGGTATATTTAATCTGAGATAGCCTTTTCTCTGCAGAGAGGTTTTGATCAACAATGGCTCTCCCTGACTTTCTCCAAGGCAATCTTTCTTGGAAATGGTTTGATTGCCATTCTTTCTGGTTTGATCGGAAATCTGCTTGTAGATTTCTTTAAACTTGGGCCTGTCTCTCCCTTCGATGCTGCTGGATGCATCCTTGCTATTGGAATGGCAATCATTTTATCTTCATGGTCAGAGAATTATGGAGACCCTTCAGAGAACAAAGACCTACTTGCTCAGTTTAAATCTGCCGCACTGGCTATTGCTGCAGGTATATTGCAAAACCTACTCCTTCCAAAAAAAACCGAATGATGTGACTAAATGCACTTATTTTGTGTGTATGGAAGTTTCGCGATATCTTAGAACATACATTCTGATTAAGTGTTATCTTTTGCTTAAGTAGTTCTCTAAGTGGCTGTCCCAACTCCCAACTAATGATTGTCATTGTACTTCTGCTACGCCATGGTGATTCATCAATTCCCTGGTCTCTAGTTCACTATTAATTTATGTACTTGATTGTTACCCTTATCTATCAGATGAGAAAATCGCATTGCTTGGAGCAATTCAGTCCCTCTTTGAAGGTTCCATGTACACTTTTGTGTTCCTCTGGACCCCTGCTTTGAGTCCAAATGATGAAGACATTCCTCATGGTTTTATATTTGCTACTTTTATGCTGTCGTCAATGTTGGGGAGTTCGTTTGCATCACGTCTTATGGCTCGCAACACTCCTAGAGTTGAGAGCTACATGCAAATAGTCTTTGTAGTTTCTTCTGCTTCACTGCTGCTACCCCTTGTATCAAACGTATGAAGATCTCCTCTACTAGACTCTTTCTTTTGGGTTTTCATCATATCCATTTCTAACTAACTCATTCCTATGATGGCAGTTCTTCTCATCTCCTTCGGAGGCAGTTGGGGGAAGTATCTCATTTATAGGTCGTGTGCAGCTTCTTGGGTTTTGCACCTTTGAGTCTTGTGTGGGTATTTTCTGGCCATCTATGATGAAGATGAGATCTCAGTACATCCCGGAGGAGGCTAGAAGCACGATCATGAACTTCTTCCGCGTTCCACTGAACATTTTTGTGTGCATTGTTCTGTACAATGTAGGTTTTTTCTTCCTACTCTCTTTAGCACACTTCAAGTTCACTCACATCTATTATCTGCACGCATAGCTAATAAGTTCAACTCCGCAAACTGCTTAGGCATGATCTGTCTTTCCATAAAGTGATACGGTATCTTATAAAAGCTAATTCTCGCCTAATATTCCTCCTTTGGTTCTGGTATTAAGGTTGATGCATTTCCCATCACTATCATGTTTGGTATGTGCTCGATCTTCCTATTTGTGGCTTCCATCTTGCAGAGACGGCTCTGTGTTATTTCTGAGAAGCCAAGTGAGTGATTCCATCAACTAAGCATTTTATATTTATTTTGTTTTTCTTGATTCATATCCCTGCTTGACTCTAAACTATCTGCAGAGTCCCAAGACAGGACACCACTAACCCAGAGAGATGCTGACAACAAGGATCGGAACGATCCTTGATTCAACAAAGAACACGAACAATTAATTTTTTTTTGAAAGCTACACCCTGCTGTTACAGCGCTATATTAGGCAATCAAGCGAAGGAGCCAGCACGGGAAGAAGTTGATAGAACTGAAAGTTGCTATCATGAGTATTACTATTCAGATATCCGTTGGTACTAATAATTTTGTTTTTCCTTTTAACCTGAGATCGTTATTCAATTTAATTAAAATTCTGTAGAATTTAGGTGTACCAAGTATAGCCATTAGCTCTATTATCACATCATTAGCATTTACCTCTTGTAAGTGGAAAACTCTTTGGAAGCTTCATCATTAAATTCATGTGTTGATTTCCTTCACTAAATCGAACGACTACTTGTAGTTCACATTTGGTATTTAGGGATATGATTTTCTTTGATCGTACTACATTATTGGCGTTTGTAATTTTATATGATTTCGTATCGTAGAGGAAAAGAGATCGAATTACTTACATTAATAGGCCACCACTTCGAGATTGAATCGACATTTTTTGCAAGAGAATTGAAATTATTTACTCATTTAATTTTAGAAATTAAAAAAGGAAAACCATAGAAAAGGAAGCAACATGTTTCATGTCCTATTGTAGGAATGTCAAACCCTATTGACTATTGAGTATTCGATACTCTAATTTATTTTCCTTTTTCTAAATCTCAACACATTCTCTTAAGATTAGATTCTTGCATCTCTCAAATTAGATGCTCAAAATCCATGTGGTTTTTTCAATTTCTATAATTTACTAAAAATAATAGTTTAAGCACATGACTCAATAATAGCAATTAAATGCATGCATTATATATTTTGTGGATAAATTTTAAAAATTGTCAACCACTTGGAGATAAGATGCAAATCACATATTCAAATGGAATCAAATTCAAGTTTTTACAACCCCTCAAACTTTTCCTATATAATGTGAGGAAATGTTGAGTGCCTTCATCACAACAATACGCTTTGTTCAGTAGAAGGAAAGAAGCCATTTCGAGAAGCAGACATGGCGTGGTATTGATTTCGGCTCATTCGCTAAATGCATTGCAGAGCCTTGTAAATGAGCCGAATCAATATCACTCTTGTATACTTCTTGTTGAGTTGATTTTCCTCCAAGCAAACCACATATCCAGCTCCACTAAAGCATTCAGGTGAAAGAAAGGAGGGCATTGAAGGACGAAACAGCCATCAACCTATATCCCTTTGGCGGTGGGGCAATCATCGAGTAACAGGTATCCAAGTTGATTCGCTTTCAATTAACCCACATCTCTTTGGATTGCAGGGTAACAAAGATCAGTGCGGCCACAAATGCAGCTAATAGCATCAAGACCACTAGACAAACATAGTTGTAGAGCTGCCACCACTTTGTCAGTACCTGAAAACACCTGGTACACATCCTTTGATCAACCAACAGGGGTAGTTGACAACGGAAGCTGGATGCGGTTTGCTGAAGAACAGATACCAGCATATAAGGATGAGGCAGATCCACTTTAGAATAGGGAACCTCATCAGTTTCCTGGTCTCAACTACTAACTTACCCTACTTCCAACGGAAAGCAAGTGGGGTAAGTAGGCAAGAGGGAGACAGAAGATTCAACAAGAGACGATGCATAATAGTTTTTTTTTAATCTAACGAAGCAACACAATAAGTACCATGTCAATAGCTCATAAAAGTCACATTATATATACCCAACTGAACACAATCCCCCCATCTAATTACTATAGTTCTTACATATATATACTACATTAAGAAGGTACATATGAAATTATGTTAGTAAATCAAAATATGCAAGCACAATAATCACAAGAAAACATTATGGCGAAAGTGCTCCACAACTGCCAATTCATTCCCCCTCTCACGCATAATAAGATGAGAGTACAGTTGATTCATAGGTGGTCAAGTGGTGCGCGTTAATAGAGAAACTGCTTTGCCGCGAAAGGCTGCTCAAGCACGACGGCATAACAAATTCCCAGCTGAACGATCAAGGCGTATGAGGTACACTAGACACCACCGGTGCTTTAAAAAGAAATAAAGCAAAAAACCCACAAGCGCCTTATATCTATGACCTAAAGCAAATGAGAGGTAGCAGGCTGTCGGCCGCAACCAAATAAAAGCGAAATTCAGATAATAGTATTCACTCAACAATATAGATAAGAGAAGCATTACACAAGCCTAACTTGACAAGTTAGATTTTCTAAATACATAAACAATCATACATGTGCATGTATAACAAGTTGGCACATGGATAATTTTACTTAAGCCACATGGGTCTATTATGAGGCGAACGTCAGGTACAAGAAAATATAAAACACATTTAATCTTGAATAACTTCCGCATGCGATACTGCACCCACGCAATTTGAGCCGTCTCTATGTTAAGCGCCAACCAATAATAACTATAAATCGCGAAATCCATAGCTTTGATATTGTCTCATATATCTCCCAAGATGTGTGAATCCTACAAGTGTCGTTCCACAATTTAGAGCCCCCCTAATTATAATCGCGATTTTAGAAAACCTAATCTACACGAAGAACCAAGCGCATGGAGTACAACACATCACCTGTAATCGCATAACTCAACGCCTTCCACGATGCCCACCCCCTGGCCTCGCACCAGAATGGCGAGCAAATTGCAGCCTTAAGTAGGCTGAATCACGGTCATGCTCATCAAATTTATAACCTGCACGATGGAGTTTTGACTATTTTATGCCGGAAAACTAATTTTGCTGGCACGATGAATGACAAGCAGTGCAGGTGGTATTAGCTTCAGAAGAACAACCCACTAAAATGTCTACTGCAGCTCTTTACTGCACGAAGCAATATGATTTGCTTGTCTATAGCTTAACTGGAGATAATGAGCGCAACCACCAACAGCTTAATGGGGTCAGTTCTGCCCACAGATTTCTTGGCAAGTCGTCCGATGAACTAAGAATATAATTTGTGGTCAATAAATTATTCATAGGACAGTCAGATTACTAGCACAATAAGATGGTATATATATGGATCCTGATTCTTTTCTTCAAATCCCTTTATAAATATAAGGTAGTTATGGCATCAGAAGAATAAAAATGCATCAACAACCCCCCCACCCCCTCCCATTGCTTAACGACCCGTTGAAGAACAAGAATTCTATCTATTGAGTCCGCACAAACACGAGCGTGATAATCCTGGGAGCACGATCCGCAAGATTTTGAATGTGGCCAAGGAAAAAAGGGTTATTATCGCAAGTTCTATTGCAGGCTTAAATGGATTAACAGGAAAGCAACTGCATAGGATATGGCTCTACTACTGCCATAAAATATGTAATCGATTCCACGATATTACACTCACTATGAAGAAATTACTTCAATGACGAGCTTTCCACGTCCCAAAAGTACCATAATCCATGCTCGCAAGATACGCAAGCACAGTGTATTTTATGTATGCTTGATCTCTGCAAGGAAACAATGAAAGATGTTCGCTGGATTGATGGTGAGGAAAGCTGTAAGCAAGGGTATAACCCACAAGCCACAACCATCCAGTGGTTAACACTCATCATCAAAATCACATGTTTCCTCGATTCCTCATTCTAACCTGACCACACTAAGATTTAACAAGGTTCATGTAGTGTATATGTTCAAAAGTTCAGTAATGACATACCTTGTAGCGCATCCATTGCAGTAGCAGCATGTGCTGGACTAGCAAAATCAACAAAACAGAGCACCAACGGATCACCTCCACGCTGCATACTCAATGATAATAACGCAAGTAAATTATAAATTTATAAATAGGAGGGCAAAAAAGAATGAGTCAGAGCTCTCAATATCAGCTACAAAGTGGTTGCTTACATGTCTTGCTTCTTTGGTGACAAGCCTCACTTCCTTGTAGCCCACAAAAGGTCGAAAAATATCTGAAAAACTAGCTTAAGGAAGGCAAACAACTTAAAATATGACAAGTTAACAACAGTACAATAAGACAGATATAAAAGGATACGGGACACTTCCCGACGGGTACAGTTGGAGGGCAAGGCCTCCACGAAGAGTGTATTACTAGCATCCGAGGGGAGAGGAATATCTGGTCGTCCACCTCCAGCTGCAACTGTTAGGCTCTTTGCTGTCAAAGACTGATCCGAACGGCCCATACTCATCGCACGAGGATCATTCATTGGACGTTCATTAAAGCCACCACTCATAGATCTCACTGGTTCACTCATACCATAAGATGGCATTTGCTGCAACAATAATCTGGTATATTAGGCGATGGGACACAAAAAATCCAAAAAGTAACATTTGAAGAACGAATACCGAGCTACGTAGATAACGGTCGTATGATGCATTGATGGAGTCCGTGTCTCTCGCGACATGTTGAGCACTGCGGTCATCTTCATGACCGTAATAGCCTGCCGTTTCATGTGCACTCGGCATATCTACAAGGTAAAAGTATGAGAATCAATAAGATCTAGCTAATAACACCAAGCCACGCAACAAAATTAGTAGCTCATAAGCTTTAACATCACAGGCCATAAAAAGTATCACCAAACCTGATGAAAAGAGTCCCTATTTCATACTCCCTCCATTTCAATTTAATAAACCTTTTGGGGTTCGTGTCAAACTTTGATCACAAATTGTTTTTTATTCATTAATCCGAAAATATAAGATTGATATCATTGAATTCGAATTTAATATTATTATTATTTTAATTGTCTATTAAAATGAAATGGAGAGGTGATATAATATCTTCTTAAATTTCATCCATTTCTTCTTTCCTCTAAACAATAACAAGGGTAGGATTTTAACAGCTCAATTCTTGAAAAATTACCTTACCCCCAGAAGCATAGTTCAAATTTCAACTTAGACTTATAATTTTGTAATATATACTATAGAAATTTATGGACTCGCGTATCAAAGATTGCAACTCTTTTGTTTATTTCTCTTCCAATTACATTGCTACAAAAACTTCCATAACTTGTGACTCGAACACAGACCTCCTCATTGCAACTAACATCACTTGTGACTTGCCCACTAGTCTGACCGTTTAGATTAAATTTTACAGTCTTAATTGACACACATAAAATTGATTTTAATCAAAATCACTATGTAATAGTAAAATATGCTAAAAATTCATCTTTTTCATATATATTACCAGATATCATACAACATATCAAAAAATATTCAAAATTTAAGAAAACCCACCATAAAAAAATCAAAACTTGACAACATTTTTGGGGATGCAGGGAGAAAACCCTTAAAAACCCAACTATAATAAAAATCAAAAGTTGACAATCTTTTTGGGACAGAAAGAGCAAAAACATTACCATATTCAGTACGAGGTCGTTTGGCGAGGACAGGTGGGGGAAGAGCTGCAGGTTGCTGCAGGTTGTCATTATACCTCCAATACCCATCAGCCATTATTGTCTGAATTCCAAGATAAAACTGGACAAACAAATTGGGACAAAGGTTTATTACAAATTTGTTGTTCTTTGTCGGCTCAGTGGACTTGATTGGTTAGGCCGTTAGGGCAACTAGTTTGGTTTACTTATGTTGAACGGGCTAGTCAATTTTATTGAGTCTCCATTCTATGTTACAAACTTACAAACTTACAATCAAGTCAATTTTAAGTTGTGCTTTATTTTTTATTTTATTTTTGACACAAAGTTTTCAAAACTAACGATGCATGAAATAGGTTGTTATATTTTGTTAGAAACTATTTTGTTATAACGGCGAAAACGAATTAATAATTGGATGTGAATCTTAGACAAAGAATCACGTAAAATGCACGAAAGTAAAGAAGACAAGTTATAGAGTTGATCAATCTATGATCTCCGATTAATAGAATTATCACCTTGTACTGTTCCTAGAATAGGATTATAAGACTCATTATTCAAATATTTGTAACCTATACTTTTTGTCTCTTCTCTATAGTTTATCAACTACATCTAAATTGTATGAACAAGTGCCCTATAAATAAGTAATTAGAAAACTTTAAAAAAATTAGGAGAGAAAGTCCAAAACCCAAAGCCCAACTTCTTCATCTTCTTTTAGGAAACTTTGAGTAATTTTAATTGCTAAAGTCATATAGTTTATACAATTATACCGTTAGAATTGAAGCTAAATGTTAATTAGGAAACAAGAAATCTTTTCGAATTAAATTCTTGTGTCTTCATTGCAAGTAACAACACATACATTAAATACTTCCATAATTGAGGCTAGATGTAATAAGGACACAAAATCATTATTATTATTACTTCTTGAATCGCAAGTTTCACATATTAGTTTCCATAATTATTAATTTTAGAAAGAAATTATAATAGGCAACAAAAAGATCCGTATGTAGTCCCACTTCCTTTTTTTATATAAACTCTGTTTCACGTTGCATAAATTAATAAAGATTTTAAAAGTGTAACACGTGATTCAGACTCGATAATGTCGGAGGACAAAGCCAAAGGTAAGAGATGGAGCAAGGGTAAGCAAAAGATAGAAATCAAGAAGATTGAAAGCAAAGCCAGTTTGCAAGTTACATTCACAAGGCGCCGTGCAGGTTTGTTCAAAAAGGCTGCTGATCTCTGCTCGCTCTACGGCGTGGATGCTGCCGTGCTGATGCAATCTCCCGGTGGAAAACTCCATACATTCGGGCACTCGTCGGTCGAACACGTCATTAACCGCTATCGTGAGTCGAGTAGTAAAGTGAATGAGAATGAGAATGAGAATGGGTTGTTTTGGTGGAGGAGGTCTATTGATAATATGGAGTTGCAAGAACTTGAAGAATTTAAGAGAGCTTTGGAAGTTTTGAGGAGTAATGTAGGGATTAGAGCTAATGAGATGGCTAATGGAGATGATTATGGAGATTGCCATTCTTGAGAATAATGTTGAGGGTGTTTTTTTATCATCAAATTCTTCTGATGAGATTGATCAATATAGATCAACTAGCTAGTTAATCGAATTGGTTGCGATTCTCCTAACCATTTTTCTCTTAAGATTTTCTCTTAATACATTAATTATACTATTTGATTCATAAATTGTGTATAAATAACATTATAGGGATTTAGAGAAATTTTAAGCAAACAAATCTAAGGGGTGTTTAATAAAAAGTTTCAGAACTTAATCTAGATGGTTCATACTTTTTTTTATTAAGTTTGTTTGTTGACTATTTTTTTAAGGACTAAATCAAATCAGATCTGGTCAAAATCCTTAATAGAATTTTAAGTTAAAAATCTTAACTTAATTTTTTTTGTCTAAATCAATTCAAAATGTACTAATATTAATTTTCCATATCGGTCGTCTCCCAATCTTTTTCACGTCTTTCTTTTTCTTCTCTTCTATCACGTTTGTTTATCTTCCCCTCATCTTTCTCAATTCGTTCTCTATAAACCTTCTTATTCTCCAAAAAAAAATTAAACTTTTATTCATAGATACCAAGCAAAAAAGCAAGTCACCCAATCAAAGAAGGGGAAAATTTAACCCTTTCTATTTATTCTATATAAAATCAATATTGTAAAAATATTTAAATATTTATATTTTCAATTTTATATATTTCTTCAATAAGAATTATTTGATTATAATGTTCATGCTGTAAAATTGATTGGAGCTTGATTCTATAAATTTTTATTATCTGAATGATTTATTTGAGAAAATGTTCACTTGTGTGCTCAAATAATGATATTTGTTGTAGTTGTGGCAAACAATTTGTTTATACCTTGCAGCAAACAGTGAATTCTTTTTCAAATATGAGATATTCAATTCTTTGGAAACAAACAAAATCATTCATCCAATATTCGTATATAGATACCAAAATAAATCAAGAATGCAGAATTCAGCAATTCAGCATTCAATCACTTATAATAAGAGTTCAGAATTCACATTTCAGTTTTTCAGATTTATCAAACAGGCCTTTAGAAGACCCATAACTTTCTTGAGTAATCATTAGTAACCATAACTTACTTGTACGGGGTCAATGGGTGATAAAAAAGGCTCATGGTCTAGGTTGGTGACCTCCATTGCACTTTGGATGGGTGCCCGCCTAAGGCCCGTCCAAAAAAAAATGCTCTCTCCATCCCTAAAAGATTGGTACATGTTGACTTTTGGTGGTCAAACCTTAAAAAATTTGATCAAGAATTCTCATTAAATAATAAGAAATAATATAGTCATGTGGGACCTCGTTAGATTCATCTCAATATATATTTTTGAAATATCAAATTTTTTATTTTTTGGGGATGTAATATAAAAGATATTTATGTTTTAAATTGTGTTTTGTTGACCACCAAAAGTCAAAATATACCAATTTTTTATGGACGAAGGGAGTAATAATTAGTAATCATAGTTATTACGTAATTACATAAGGATTAGTCCCAAGTTATATACTGCATTATTTTACTTGCATGGAACTAAATTTACGGAGGGAGATATTTATGTCCTCAGTTTTGGTTGTTTAAACTAATCCCTTTATTTTATTTCATTATTGGAAAGTTTTTGCAGTTCTGCTTTGGTAATAAATTGGTTGTCAAATTTCATTGTTACTACATCTATTTGCTAATGGTCTTATTATAGTTCAAACGAAATATGTATCCAAAGTAATTAAATTAGTGACTTGAATTATGTTCGTAAGGGTGGCCAAGATAGTTGAGTATATATGTCAGTCCGAGGTCTATTCAGTGCGTACTCTATAGATAGTGGATAGTGGATATCGATTACAAGAGTTAATATGCAAATTCATTCATTTAAGTAATAACCAATAACTCGTTGACCAATAAAGACAATTATATTGGATTATGTTAAAATGTATTAAATAACCACTATTTTAGATTGGAGGTAGTGTTTGATTGCTAGTCATGCATTTTCACTGAGAAACACTATACACACCCAAATTGTGTGTTTTAGATGGAAAATGACTATTTTGACCCTTCTTGAAATTTCCTAAAGTACCACACTTGAAAATAGGAGGTTATAGTTGTATTTTCACACCACAAGACTTTGTGGCATAAGTCTCTTCACCTCTTGCATTATTGCAACAAATAATTTGCATTGACTTTTAGTCATCCTTATTTTTATTTATTTATAACTCCACAACCACAAGCATTATTTGAGTATTGAGTTTGCAGATTCTCTAGGCGTCCGATGGCTGAAAATACTGATCGGCCTTTCTACAGCTGCAAGACATGCCGGAACCCTATTGCAACTGCTAAAGACCTTCTTTCTAAGAAGTTTGTGGTGAGAGATGATCAACTTTTTATTAACTTCGAATCGTATGTTAGTATAATCTTGTGCGATACTCTCTGTTACTTTTATTTAATTTTGTATATTGTTTTAATTTTTCGAGTTGATGCAGGCATGTTTCTATTGATATATATTAGTATATTTAATTCAAAATAATTGATATTTATGTTTTTCGATGTAAATATTTGGTTATTTATAATTATGACCATTAAAAATTGAAAAATATAAAATTTTGTTATGAGTAATAAAAATAACAAATTACTTGAAGTAAAAGTAATAGCAAAAATTATTGTTCTGATGCAAATATTTGGCTATTCATAATTACGACCATTAAAATTTAGAAAAATATAAATTTTGTCTCGTGATATTTGTTGGATTTCCCAGCTTCATTCGTTAGTCAATAGCTTATCATCATGTACTGATGTACGAATATAATAACATATAAGATCATCTATCTCATTTTGTATCAAGGTATATATATATCCCGAATTACTATTAATACTCGGCTACCACATTGTTAGCCGGATTTAATAAGCACCCAAGCAAGGAAGTAGATATTTGAAGTTTACATATATTTTACATATAATTTGCAAGCCAAATAATAATCTAGATCCGATGGTGGAGAATTAAGCATTTTTTCGGTTACTTTCACTTCATATTTTAAAAGAAAAATTGAACTTTTAATCGTTTGTCCCCTCTTCGTTTTCATTCTAGTTCCACCTTTGGCCGGCCAAGACTAACTTCAAGTCTACCTAGTCAATGTTATTAAATGCTTATACGTTCGTTCGTTATTCTTTCTTTGACAAATTCTCAGGCAAAAACAGGGCAAGCATATATGTTCGAACATGCCATGAACATAGTTATGGGGCAAAAGGAAGACAAACAACTTCTAACAGGTTATTTCACTATTGCTAACGTCGATTGTGGCAAATGTGGTGCCTCTATGGGATGGTACTATGTTCGAGCATGGGATGCAAGACAGAAATATAAACAAGGGAATTTCATTATCGAGAAGGCGAAGATTTTGAAGGAATATTGATTAATGTGGGCACTTGGTAAAAAATATATAGCCTGGGACAAACATACAAGTTACAACTTACAACCCTTCCAGTTATGAATGTATCTAATTACCAAAGAGTTTCTGAGTTCTGTATATCATTGTATTATGCTATGTGAACTTAAGAATTTGTGGCTAATAATTGCATATAACTTCTACACGTTTATATGCAAGAACTAGAAATGAAAGTGTTAAACCACATCTAGATGTGGGATGTGCATCTTAACAGAAAGTATTCGTATCAGATGTTATATTTGATGTGGCGTTATCTGGTACACTTAAGGCATGATCAAAATCGTCAGGAGCCTAGTGTTGAGATTCTTACATAACTGAAGAGAAGCAGGGGGGTATCGATATTCAGGGGTTTGGACCCCCTCTTCTTCCTCTTCGATCATGCTTCGGATTTGGTCCTGCATCGTCGTAATCTAGATTTACATCAAGAATCCAAAGCTTCCTTCCATGCACCCTTCCACCATTCCTCTGAAAATTATATCAGAGTAAGCGAGAAACACGTTACTCCTATCCAGTGATGTCTAAGTTATTGATAATGTTGCAGGCAGTGTTTACTGTTTCCACCGCATAAGAAACCTTATTCAATTATACAGTTTAGTATGCATTTACACCAACTCCAAAAACGTCTATTAAAAAAATGGAGGAAGTAAATAAGTCTTTTTTATCAGTTGGCTCATAAACTATCATTTTCTTTTCCATGTGCCCCTGAACTTTCGCTCTTTTCTGGGTTGCCAACTGAGCCGTTTTTTCAGTTTTACACAATTGTCATTTTATTGTTTAAAAAAGAACGGCTCAGGGGAAATGAACGAGAGTTCAGAGGAGAAAAGAAGATGTTATATAGTTTGAGGGGCAAACGATCAGAAAAGCCTAAGTAATAAGGGCCAAACTAATCAATTTTTAAGAATGACTTAAATTCATACTTATTATTACTAGTTAAAAGAATATTATTATTATTATTACTGATGATTCTCCTTCCATATATCTCACATTTCATTTTTGTAAAAATTGTATATGCACCACCAACAATTTGGCCAATATATAAACTTAACAATGTCCTTTTAGATCATGAAAATAAGACGAAACATTCCATTCCATAAAACATTCTCCGAAATGTTTCTTCCATTTTCACCTTAGAGTAATAATTACATTGTCTAGGGGAGAACTATTACATAAATATATATTCATCAAGTTATCTCAATTCGCCCAATTTAATCTCCATTTTCGTCAGTATGGAGAATTCATCAAACACATCTGTTAATTTGGCAACATGGTTTGGTATGAGCGTCGCCTATGCCTTCTTCGCCTCATTGGAGCGTTGTTCCTGCGTCGATCTTACCACTTTTGAATCTGACGACGAAGATCTCGAAGATGCCAATGGCCGTCCTTTCATGTTCACAAATTCAAAACGTTCGTGTTCTTTCTCCTCCACCACCACCACCGCCCCTAAGTTAAACACCGTCGAGGACATCCCTGTCTAAATCCTGCATGCCATTTTGTTAGACATCAATGTATAAGCCGTGCAATTATATTCATGATGATAAATTTTTGTTGTAGGTTGCATTGATATACATGCATGAATGATATATTATTGTTTTGTTGTCCGTAGGATTTCTATAAACGCGCTCAAAAGAGCCCCGAGCAAGGCTCTCCCCGCCCGTTCACTGAGGCATCATCCTCGACTCCATAACATTTTTACGACAAAGGCAGAATTTGAATAGGTCTCATGTACTTTCATGTGAGGAAATGAGGAATGAATTCTTAAATTTAGCATTATTCTATCTATGATGTATTGTTGCAGATATAGTATATGCAAAAGAAAATAAAAAATGTACATGTGCATAACGTAAACATGTCAAAAACATTGTGTTTCATATCCTAGTAATCCAACTATATACATTATGTAAACTGCATTTATATGCCTCAACCATTACATTGCCATGGTGTCCTTACATTACGACCATATCGACAAAACTTGGCTTATCGAGCCACCTATCTATCTATGAGAAGTTAAAGTAGATGTTCTTTATACATGATGCATGCAAGAGAGAGCGGTAATTGGCCCACGCTCACTTGGCATGACTCTCGAGGTTGACAAAACACCAGCCGGCAGTTGCCCCATCTCGAATACTGAGTTTGATCAAAGCCTGCTTTTGTTAAACAAATTTGGGCTACAATTCAAACATGTTGAAGCTCCATGAACTAAGTTTCCTGACAAGAGATGGCCAACTTTTAACAAGCCTTCCATCAGAATCATACAGGCACAGGTAGAATACCAGCCGGCAGTTACCACAGCTCTAATGAATACTGACTTCGACCAAAGCCTGCTTTGTAGAACAAATTTTGAATGACTAGTCAAGCATGCTGAAGCTCCATGAACTAAGTTTCCTAACAGGACATGGCAAATTTTTAAGATGCCTTCCATCACACTGTCACTGGTAAGCCGTAATTGTGAAATGACTGAATTCGTCCATCTCTACTTGCAGTAACTATGACGAGACCCCAGGCATGAGAATTAGATAGACTTTTGCACGAACTTTCCAGAAACCTATACTGAGATTTACACATAACTGACCGCTGATTTAATGCACGGAGCTTTTCCTCTGGCCATGTTGCAGAACCCCTAAAATTAGTGTCTAAGTAGTAATCGTTAGCCAAAGAGAAGGACAGACTGTCGGCTGCAATTGAATGCAGTTTGTTTACTGAGTTATTAGAATTCATGCCACACCAAGGTATTGCAATAGAGGCATCATTAGGGAAGCACTCGAATGATTTGATGGATTTTGTTTCAATTATGGATGGTTCTTCAGGACCAGCACAGTTCCAGACATACACATTACCGTCACTGGAAGCCGATATAATATAATTCCCATTCGAGGTGAAAGAAGCAGACATAAAATTTCCTCCACTTCGCAGGCCTATAAATTGGACATAATAATGTTAGAAAAATAATTTAAGTGAGCAATGCTAAAAACAAGGCTGGCAGCCTGGCATTGGTAATTTCAGTATCTTCAAGAATAAGTACCATTCAGACAACAATATATATGTAAGAAACACATGCATAAGCAGTCAACAAATACAAATATTTCAAAGAAAACTCATAAGAACAACAGAAAATATTTCGTAGGAAACGAAGGATAATAAGTACCTTTACATTTTGTGACAACATCGAGCCCACTCAAAATTCGGACTTGAGCATCAGCAGAAGTTACCAATACTTTGTTTGGGTCTTCTGAAAAAAACTGTTTATCAAGCCAGTTAGGGAACCATAGAATGAAGGAATACATGGTCATATTACACAAAAATAAAGCGGGAAAGGATTAATTACCTGAAATCCTGTTATCCTTTTGCTAGTTGATTTTTTTTTACTGTTAATGTACACTTTTTCTTCCACTTGCAAATCATTGCCTAATAAGAACAAGCAATTAGAAAGAGTACACAAATTATTACATTAACATGTAGGAACAATGGATGGCCAAGTCACTCTGACAAAATAATTTAAAGAAAAGGTGCTCCTATCATGCATTGCCTCTCATATTCCTCTAACTCAAAACATGTTTAAGAAATGATACCAACATGGTCTTAGGCTGCTCTTAGTTAGTAGTTAGTACCAATTAATTTGTTCGAAAAGAAAATTAAAATTTTAAGAAACTTATTGTCTATGAGACTTACTTATAATTTCCTAAGAAAACTTAGCCAAGCATTACTCAAGCACTTAAGCAGGTCCGACACGAACAAGATAAAGTATGTTTTTAACACCTTATCCTGGAAGGAAAAGGTAAAAAAAGTAACTACCTGAAACATTGAAGAAGCGGCAGACACCTGTGATGGTTCCAACAACACCAACCTGTATGATAAAACCCAAAAATGAGCACTCTATATGACAATCAAAAGACAAGCAGTATACCTCATATAAAAATTTTAGGAACAAGACAAAACAACATACCTCTCCACCAGGATGGTAAGAAACAGCGGTAACAATGTCTCTCAGGTCAATCCAACCAACAACTCGACAGTCATTTATCCCCCAAATGCGAACTTTCCCATCAATAGAACCGCTGATGAAGTTATCATTATTCACTGGATTGAAGTGAACAGAGGTAACTGCATTGCATCATCCAAAATTATTAGGAAACAGAATAAGGATAATGTTATTTGGGCAATAAAGAACTTAGTATGAGGGAAGAGGGGCATGCCATAATTATTATGAGGGAAGACTTTGACACAGTGATCATAACCAATTTGCCATAAACGCACAGTTTTATCCACTGAAGCCGAAAGCAAACACTGCAAAAATGACATCATTAGAAATTTGTTTTATCTTGGTAATGGAGTCACAAATTAGTAATTGATATATGATACTTACATTGTTATTTGACCACGAGATATCTAATACCTCCCCAGTATGACCTTGAAACACATGACATGGACTTTCTAAAATACGGAACACTTTAGGAGGAAATAAAACACAAGCCGAGTCGGATGACTTCGTCATACTGTTCAGTTTATTCACTTTCTCCTTCTCTGTAACAAGAGGTGCCAGCCCTGACTGATGATTCAGTGTAAAGTACATGCATGAAGGATCCAAATCTGGAATATCAATGTCTTTAGATCTCTCATCTTCCACGACTTTCCAGATTTTGACTATCTTATCTTCACCAGCTGTTGCTAAGTAGTGCCCGTCAAGACTGAACTTCATTGACAAGATTAATCCTTCATGCGCCTGGATATTCTGCCCTGTGAAGAGTGCAGAGAGTTCTTTCAACCTCTTGCGACAATGGCGAACTTTAACTCTGCGAACTCTCACCGCTTCGACAGGCTTTGGGTCATTGGTTTGGGAAGTGTTATCTTCTTTCTGCATATTCACAACACATGTCATTGACCTCAATCGACGTAACCACTTTGTTTGAACTTTATCCACTATTGGAAGCCTCTTCTTATCAACTCCTGCATCCATGGGTATACAATGATGGGTGGGTGAGAATGTCGCGGATGGATTCTCAGAACCTTCATATTTTAGCAAATGGTTCAAGCTCTTAAAACCAAGCTTTATTTCCCTATCCTCCACATCTAAATGGCATTGATTTTCATAGCCACATTTGCCGTTTCTGCACAGAAAATTTGTGGTGGAGTCAACATCTCGTGTTCCATGCGATGAATCACAAGTCAAGCAAGACATAGAACACAGCTTGGACGAAAATTCATTCTCCAAGATTTGAGACCTCAGCACAGAAAAATCATTATCTCCAGATTTACCAATATCAAACCTAAAAAAAGCGCCAAATTCATCTACAAGTACAGAGTCTCCTTTGTGAATTCTCTCTAAGCTGGGACCCATAGATTTGAAAAAATTCATACGCCGCTCTTCAACACTTACTGGAGTCCTGATCCAGACATCAGGTTGAAAATTACTAGCAACACAATTATCAACTACAGAACTAACTCGGCAATCAAGGCAATCAGACTCTGAATCAGAACAGGAAGCAAAGTTTTCGTGTGCATCATAATAGCCACATTTCTCCTCATCATCATCTTCAATGAAGCTACCCATAATTCTATTTGTTCAAGATATGGACTCAAACACAAGAAATCGACCTTTTAAGCACTGTGCAATGTGCTAAACTGCTGATATATATCTCATCCTACAAAAGTGAATACCAAGTGGAGAATAAATATATCAAACAACCAAAAGAACTGTGAAACAAGTCCAAAATGTATTTGACAAAAACTATATCAAACAACCAAAGGAACTGTTATTTAATGGCAATCTGTTTAGGAATATGAACCCGATTCTTCAAAACTTTTCTACTTAAACATTTAGCATAATCCAATCCAAAGAAGCAGAGACATACAAAGGTACAAAGTCAATCATTCATCATCATGACTCTAGAAACCAAAATTTAGCTAACATTCAAGGAATTGGCATAACTGCAAGCAGATTCACATGAAAATTTTTTTTTTTAACACGAACCGATGTCTCAAAACTTTTTAATGAAACAGTTAGCAGATTTTCATACTAAAATTGTAGTAAGCAGTGACATACACAAATACAAACACAACCATTCATCATGATCATTCCAGAAACATGATTTAGCTAACATTCAAGAAATTGACACAACTACAATCAGAAAACATAAAAACTTAACTTAGTATAATCCCCAAGTTTTAAAACTTTTTACTGAAACATTTATCAGATTTGTATATCCCAATGTGACATATACAAATACAAAGTCAGCCATTCATCATGATCACTCTAGAAAAAAAATCAGCTCCCACAATGAAATACACAAAAACCATAATCAGAAAACATAAAAATCCAATCTTTAATATATAAAAAATTGCAAAAAAAGGACATAGAAAACAATGAATTGCTCACATGGGTTTGACAGAAAGGTAAATTATGGGATTATGAGTGTGCCCACCAATGATTTTCAGAAGAACACTACACACACCACTTTATACTCTTCTTACAAGATCAAAAAGTGTATGAGACAAGGGAAAGAAATATTTGGTAATTAATGGGAAAATGGAAGGGGTTAAATTGAGGGGGGAAGTTGCAGGAAAAAGGAAAATTGAAGGAGAAGAAGGAAATTTATTGATATTCTTGATTGAAGATGGCTAGAGTGTAGCCTTCTTAGGCCGTGTGGTACGCTATGATGTTGTTGTGTAATAACTCATCATCTAATCATCTTACTCCAATCTAAACTAAGGTGTCATTACTTCTCTATTTTCGATCGGATTTTGACCTTCAATTTTTAATTATTTATTATATTAATAATATAAATTTATATAATGAATTTTTTTTTGATAGTATTATTTTCTTTTAATTTCTTCACATGACACAGTTTAAAATAGTTGAAGATCAAACATATTTAGTAATATACGACAGCATTAACCTTTTTGAATTAAATATACTACTTTCATTAAAAAAAACAAGTAGGTAAAAGGCTTATTTTTCTAAAATATGTCGCAAGTAAATAAATTGAGATGTCAATGTAGTAAATATGGAGTAATACTTCCTATTCATTGAAATATCTTACTAGTTAAATGTAGTATATATTTTTAAAACATGTTAAGATATTAATATAAAGAGTAATATTTTGTATTCAACCAAATATTTTACTATGAAAATTGTTATAAAAAAATTCAAAGATATTTCGTTGTGTATTGTCACATTTTATTTCATTTATATCTTTAAGGATATATATATGATAGAAACAAAAATCTTTTTTATGTTTAATATTTTCTACTATAATTACCATATAATAATATTCGTTTTTGGATCATTTTGGAACCAAATTTCTCATTATTATTGTCACAGACTCACACCAGAAACTTTACATTCTATCAGACCCTTAATAGTAAATTCTAACCAAATTTATATACCAGTGCGTTAAGAAACAAAATTATGTGTATATATTGGAGCATGTTGATATTGATGTTGATGTCTATAACTCTAAATAGTAAATATCAAATAATAAGCACAAAAAATAAATGAAGTTCAAATTTGTACAAAAAATATAGTGATACTATTATAGGTATAGCAACTATTATAAATTTCTATAATATTTTCTTTTCATTCTATTATTAAGTTTAAGTTCGTAAATGAATTGTACCGAATTAACACGTTTGTTCAACAATCTAGATTATAAGAGAAAATGTACAACACGACGAAAAAATGTGTGTACTATATATATTTGAATGCAAAAAAAGCTAAACATACCTTTTTGAAATGAACTTCTATTGTTCTGTGGAAATAAATAGTAAAATAATAATGAAGTTATAATTTTAAGACATACTCAAGTAAAGATTTAAGATAGATGCAATTATGCAAATGTTAATTATCAAAAGAGAAAAGACGTGAGTTAATCGAATGACCTAGTGGAAAAGGCTCTTATCAGTGACCAGAAGGTCCTGGATTCGATACTCACCTCATTGTTAATTTACAAAAAGAGAAAGAGAAAAAGATCTGGTCGAATAGTTTCATGCATGGTAATCGAAGGAAATATATTGTTTCATAATTACATTAAATATATATGGTTGATATGGTTGATAACTTGTGGTTTTGGTTTAGTGATTAGCGACTCAGCCTCTATGTTGGAGGTATTGGGTTCAAGTTCTGTAAAACATTCTAACAAATCATGTCTCTGCCCTCGTCCCTTCCTATTTTCAAGCAATTATACCGGTTTTTCAAAAATGTCACCTTATTACGGCATGTTAAGAGATTGAGATGGAAATAAAATGTGACATACGTAAGTTCTATATTTAAACAATCTTTCCATATCAAATTTGAAATTCAAAATTTCAATTTTCCAGCAATTATATCAGTAATGCACCTTAATACGGCATGTTAAGAGGTTGAGATGGAAAACATTTGTAAGCATATAAGGAGACATATTTAAACAATATTTTTATATCAAATTTTCAATCAAATATTTTTCTTTATCACCATCTTAATTTATGAATTAATAAGGACACATTATAGAAAAATCGTATATATATATATATATATATATATACCCTTTCCTTTTCCATTGTACCTAACAAACCACTAGTGCTCGATCGATTTTCTTTTCCTTTCTATGATGTGATATGAATAAATGCTTTTATCACAAATTGTTCCATTACTATATATTATGAGTAATCTCTTTGGATGATAATATTATTGTTGAGATGCATGCATATGAAATTCCGTCAATTATGGCAATGGACTACTAAAAAGGGAAACCAATAAACCACTACGCTAAAATAAGGTGTCATTGGTAGTTTTTAAACTCGTCCCAATCTAGCCGGTTGACTAGATGAATATAGCCATAGCTAACTAAATTGGATTAGATTAGATTTGATTGATCATTAGATTAACTAAGAAATAAATTAACTAGATAATCGGATGATGCAGTGGTTGAGTTAGTTAAAGTTCGAATCTCATTATAGAATGAGGGGTTGAAAATTATTGTAGTATATATATATATATATATATATATATATATATATATATATATATATATATATATATATATATATATATATATATATAAATGTAATTATAAAAGATAATAATAATTTGATGAAACTTGATGACTAATTAATTTAGAGGTCAAAACACTAAACTAGTGTGACTTTTGACTACCAACTAGTAACAATTAAAAAAAGTGTAAATAAAACCAATGAAATCACTTGTTAGATTGCTTGTGTTTCTTAGATTGCTTGTGTTTGTAATTTACTATAAGGGGTCTTTTGGAAAACTTTTTTGCATATAAAAATAATTTTGCTCATCTAGAAATAATCTTATTAATGTTTATAAATAAAGAAATAATCTTAGTAATAATGATTCATATCTCCTTAGAGTCATTATTGCAAGTTTGCAACAGGTTATATTAGCATATATAAATATACAATATTATTGTTAAGTAATAAGACGAATAAATAAATTTCTATATCAACATAGGTAATCATTGTTAATTAAACTTAAGTATTAATCACTTTATACAATAATGAAATACTTATAATTATAAATCTAATTAATTTTGATTAATTATTTTTAAAATAGTTTTTTTTTTATAAATTAATGATGAGGTGAGTTTCGAATTCAGGTTTTCTGATTACTGAGAAAAGCTCTTTTCATTAGATTATTCGATTAACTCTAAAAATAGTTAGTTTTTTAATGGAGGCATTAACAATGATTAGCTTGCTAGGCCTCCAAGGAGGAACATAGAGCATCTATATAATCGAGAAATTCGTTTTATGCCGTGCTTCCATGTGGGAATAAGCTGTAAGAGATTGATTAAAAAATGAGTTAAGTAAGTAATAATTAGGTTGTCCAAATAGAGTCCGTACATATAATATTGATTTAATGATATGTGTGCATGAGCTTCTGCTAATTAATTTGCCTCTTGTCTAAGCAACCAAATCATTCCCTCTACTCTCTTCTCCTACCTCCATCGATCTTAGATCCAGACTTTCCATTTTTGATATTGCCCTTACATTAACATCAAACGACATATTACGTAGTTTAATGTATTTAAATAATATAGCTTATGTTGAGAATCGATACTTGTTATCGGTTGATTCTTGGCTCAGTTCTCCTTCTAATGTCGATTCCTATCGATGTCGATTGCGTCACCAATCGGTCAAGGGGCAACCCAATACCAATATAACGATCTCGAGCACAAAGCTCTATCGATGTAGGATGCGAAGTGGAATGAAAGAGTTGTTGTACAAAACAACCAGGAGAAGAAGATAGAACCAGAACTATTCACTCTATCTGTTCTACTGTTTTCTTCTAATCGAGAGAAAGAAGAAAGGCAACAATAGTTTTTAGGTTTCTTAGACAAGAGCAAGTGGACCAGATCTGTCTAAGGTAAATGGGCATTGGTATTGGGCCGATTGGGCTCTTGGGCCAACAATAGATATCAACAATCTCCACCTTGGACCAAGGCATCGCATTTGACATAGGAATCAAGGAACTCATCATCGCCAAACCATACTTGTAAAATCACAAAGACTATACAAGTATTGGAGGGTACACAAATCGGGACAAGGGAAACAAATAACCAAGTCCACAAGGGACCGAACTCTACCATAAGGTCATCGAGTTCTCCACGCGTTACGGGTCACTAACCTTTGTCAAAGTTCAGAATTCTTTGACATGACAGGAGCTTCTCAGCAGGCAAACACTTCGTACCCATATCAGCAGGATTAAATTCCGAAGGAATTTTCTCCAACATAACAATGCCCTTATTAACAATATCACGAATATAATGAAACCTAACATCAATATGTTTAGTCCTATCATGGAAAACAGGATTTTTACATAATTGAATAGCAGATTGACTATCAGAAAACACAACCACATTCTTGTCAAGAAAACCAATTTCAGACAACACAACCCTAAGCCAGATAGCTTCTTTATAAGCTTCAGTGGCAGCTACATACTCAGATTCAGTAGTAGATAAAGCAACAATGGGTTGAAGTTGAGACTTCCAACTAATGCAGGAACCACACAAAGTGAACACATAGGAAGTAGTAGATCTTCTATTATCCCTATCATTAGCATAATTAGAATCAACATAGCCAATTAACTTAGTACCATCATGATATTTAGAGAAACTCAAACCAACATCAACAGTCGATTTCAAATACCGTAACAACCACTTTAAAGCATTCCAATGAGGCATACCAGGATTAGACATGTATCTACTCAAACAACTAACAGCATATGCAATATCAGGCCTAGTGCTAACCATGAGATACATAACAGATCCTATAGCATTGGAATATGGCACCTTCTTCATATCATCAATTTCAGTTTCAGTCTTGGGAGACTGATCCTTACTTAACACAAAATGAGAAGCAAGAGGCACATTAACAGGTTTAGCATCAGACATAGAAAATTTACTCAAAATCTTTTCAACATATGCCTTTTGATTCAAAACAAGAGTTGATTTACGTCTATCTCTTATAATGTTCATGCCCAAAATCTTCTTAGCATCACCTAAGTCTTTCATGTCAAAATTTTCACAAAGACATTTTTGCACATTTTTAATAGACTTCAAACAAGGACTAACAATCAGCATGTCATCCACATAAATCAAAAGGAATATAGGCACAGAGTCTATGTTCTTGAAATAAAGGCAATGGTCAGAAGAACTTTTTTGAAACTTCAAAGATTGCATACAATTGTCAAATTTAATATTCCATTGCCTAGGAGATTGTTTTAAACCATACAAGGCCTTTTTTAACAAACACACATCATCAGGCAATTTAGGGTCAACAAAGCCCTCAGGTTGATGCATATGGATATTTTTGTCAAGTTCACCATGCAAGAAAGCAGTCGTAACATCCATTTGTTTTAATTCCCAATCAAAATGAGCAACTAAAGCAAGCATAATACGCACAGTAGTAAACTTAACCACAGGAGCAAAAATCTCAGCATAATCAATTCCCTCCTTTTGAGTAAATCCCTTAGCTACTAACCTAGCTTTAAATCTAACCTTATCAGATTCTTGCTTCACCTTAAACAACCACTTACAGTCTACCACAGAGCAACTAGGGGGTCTAGGAACAAGTTTCCAGGTTTCATTAATCCTTAGGGATTCCATCTCATTATTCATAGCATCAATCCACTCATTGGAATATTTAGACTTTAACGCTTCTTTGTAAGTTCTAGGCTCATCATACTCAACGGCTTCAAACACATTAAAAGCAAACTCAGATATGTTACAATCATTCAGATATCTATCAGGCATTTTAATGGTTCTTTTAGTTCTATCCCTCGTGAGTTGATAGTCATTCAAATCAGGCATAACATCAGAAGTATGCACAACATCAGAAGCAGGTAAATCATCATTCACATCATGCTCCACCTCATTTGGAGTAATATCATCTTGATTATCAGTAACAAAGTTATGCACTTTCATCTTAGACAAAGAGGATTCAGGTTGATCAGTAGTAACAGGCAATTGCTCCACCTCAACGGGAGCATCAATACTAGGAGAAGCAGGCACAGACAAGCAAGGAAACTCATTTTCATTAAAAATAACATCCCTGCTAATAACAATTTTTAACCCCGTTTCACTCCTATCCCATAGCCTATAACCTTTAACACCTTCAGGATACCCCAAGAAAACGCATTTCTTAGACCTAGGTTCCAACTTATCAACTTTTTGATGAACATAACCGACACAACCAAAGGTTCTCAAGTTACTTAAATCAAGAGGTTTACCCGTAAAAACAGATTCAGGAACTTTCCCTCCTAAAGGGACACTAGGGGACCTATTAATCAGATAAGCAGCGGTAGTAACAGCTTCCCCCCAAAACTTCTTAGAAAGACCAGACATGGCTCTAAGAGCCCTCACTTTTTCTAGAAGAGTCCTATTCATCCTCTCAGCTACCCCATTCTGCTGGGGTGTATAAGGAACAGACTTATGCCTTTTAATACCCCAAGTAGCACATAAATCATTCATCTGTTTATTGCAAAACTCAAGACCGTTATCAGTTCTAAGGGTCTTAATTTTCTTTCCAGTTTGGTTTTCAATAAACACTTTCCAGTTTTTAAACTTATCAAAAACATCAGATTTTTGTTTCAAAAGCAAAACCCAAACTTTACGCGAATAATCATCAATTATCGAAAGAAAATATTGGTTCCCACCATGTGTAGAAATATTAGAGGGCCCCCACACATCAGCATGCAAATACTCAAGCACATCAGCAGACTTAGTCAGATTCGGATATGGGGAAGTGGGAAAACTCACTTTATGTTGCTTCCCTAACACACAACATTCACAGAAAGGGATGGGGGACATTTTATCCTTACCAAAATGACCATTTTTATGCAAAATTTCTAAGCCCTTATTACTCATATGACCCAATCTATTATGCCATAAAACAGATTTGCATTCAGTCACAGAGTTCACAGAAGCATAAGCAGGTTCAGCATGACAAACATACAGGTTATTTATCTTTTTAGCAGTAAAGACAACCAAAGAACCTTTCAAAATTTTCATAACACCCTTTCCCCATTTTCCCTCCAAACCATCATCTTCAAGAGCAGCACATGAAAGCAAATTATAACGCAAATCAGGAACATGCCTAACATTCTTCAAAGTAAACACAGAACCAGAAGAAAAACGAAGACATACATCTCCTATTCCTAACACTTTGCAGTTTTTAGAATTCGCCATAGACACAAAGCCATTATTAACATGCTTATAGTTTGAAAACAGGTTTTTAAAGGGACTCATATGAAAAGTACAACCCGAATCAACCAACCAATCAGAATCACGAAGAGAATCAGATAACACAGAGTTCAACAAACCATAATCACATATAGTAGTAGCCATAAAAACATCACCCATGTTACCCTCATATTCAGCCACATTAGCATGCTCATTTCTCTGATTCTTATTTACCTTAGGGCAATTCTTAATAAAGTGACCATGTTCATGACAATTATAACACTTCTTCATATTAGGCCTAGATTTAGATCTACCCTTTTTATTATAAGTGTTCTTGTTATAATTGCCATTGTTACCACTTTTATGCGCATTATACCTGTTCTGAGATCTACCCCTCACATGCATAACCTCCCCAGAATTCTTACTACCCCCAGAGTGTTTCAAATCCTGTTCTTTACTTTTGAGACCATTAATCACACAGTCTAACGACACGTCATCTCTACCATACTTAATCGCAGATTTAACATCACCAAAAGAGTCAGGTATAGCATTCAACAAAGCAATGGGAGCATAATCATCAATGTTTTTATCACCGGACAACTTAATATCCGCTATCAGTTTAGTGAATACATCTAGATTGGCTTCAATATCCTTAGACATATCCAATTTAAACTTAAAAAACTTCTCAAGTAAGAACATTTTACTGGGCAACGAGGTTTCAGTATACAAAGTATTCAACTTATCCCAAACAGTTTTAGCACATTCCGAAATCCCAACTTTTCTAATCACATTAGGAGATAAGTTCAAATAGATTGTCGAACATGCATTTTCATTCATTTCAGTTTTCTTATCCTCAGATTCAGTGGCCACATAGCTTTTAGTGATAGCTTTAACACATTTTTGTTGAATTAAAACACATTTAATTTGTTGTTTCCAAATGCTAAAATCAGATTTTCCATCAAAAGGAACCAAACCATATTGATTAGGAAAAGACATAATTAAACAATTATAATCAATTCAAAATATAATATGGGCCAAATACACAAAGTAATTGAATTTTAGCAATTTTAAAACACACAATCAAAATATACACAACAAAAATACAAAATTAAAGCAGCACATAATGCCAGATACACAGATCCGGACCCCAATACAGAAAATAAAAACTGAAATTTAAAAGGGATTAAGCCTCTTTACCATTGCGAAAATTTCGGCAAAATTTTCGACCTTACCCACCTCGCTCGAGGATTTTTTAAGCTCCAAATAAATCAAATGGTCAACTCCCTGGTCAAGGTCAACTGGTCAAGGTCAACTGGTCAACTCAAGCAGCCTTCTTCTTCACCGCGAGCTCAGGCAGCGAATCGGCAGCCTTCTTCTTCGCAGCTACTCCGGCGACCTTCACTCTGTGCTCCAGCTCCGGCGACCTTCGGTTCCAGCAGCTGCGAGCAGACCTGATGCCACGAACTCAGCAGCTCCAAGCGGCAACTCCAGTTCGTCACCTCCAGGCAGCAGCTCCGGCGACTCCAAGCAGCAGCTCCGGCGACTCCAAGCAGCAGCTTCACGCAACACCAAGCAGCTGCTTCGACGGCTCCAGCAGCACGAACACAGCTCCTTCTCGACCTTCAACCTTCTGCAGCAGCTCCGGTTCGTCTCTCGATCAGCTCCCTCTCTCGATCCAAGCAGCTCCGCGAGCACGGCAGCTCCGCGAACACAGCAGCTCCACCAGCAGCCACGAACAGATCCGACAAACGGATCTTCAACTTCGACGAACAAATCGACGAACAAGAGGCAACTCCAACAAGTTTAACACAAGCTCTGATACCACTGTTGAGAATCGATACTTGTTATCGGTTGATTTTTGGCTCAGTTCTCCTTCTAATGTCGATTCCTATCGATGTCGATTGCGTCACCAATCGGTCAAGGGGCAACCCAATACCAATATAACGATCTCGAGCACAAAGCTCTATCGATGTAGGATGCGAAGTGGAATGAAAGAGTTGTTGTACAAAACAACCAGGAGAAGAAGATAGAACCAGAACTATTCACTCTATCTGTTCTACTGTTTTCTTCTAATCGAGAGAAAGAAGAAAGGCAACAATAGTTTTTAGGTTTCTTAGACAAGAGCAAGTGGACCAGATCTGTCTAAGGTAAATGGGCATTGGTATTGGGCCGATTGGGCTCTTGGGCCAACAATAGATATCAACAGCTTAATTGCACAACTAATGTGTTGGAAAATATCCCAATAAATATTGTGGAGGAAAAAGAGGAGTATAGTATTATCTAATAGGTAGTATAAATTTGCATTAACAGAGATTTAAGGATTAAGATTTGGGCTTTGGTAAAACCCGATGTTTATTTAATTTCTTTTTAGGGTGAAAAAGGTTAATCTCTCCCTCACCTGTGTTAGAAATTATTGATCAAACGAATTGTTAATATAGAAATGTGTCTCATGATAACAACGGTTATATAAGGGAGAGAAGTCAGAAAAACATACAACAGAACATAAAGCTACAAACAACCCAGAGTCAATCGGATAGCCTAGTGGAAAAGGCTCTTGCTAGTGACCAGAAGGTCTTGGGTTCAATATTCATCTCATCGCTAATTTACAAAAAAAAAAAAAAAAAACTATAAACAACCCTTACAATATTTTAATAAAGTAGTGTTTTCTTTTACAGAACCCACTAGGCTCGGGGAAGGAGGGATGGTCTGCTCCTGATAGGCAGGGTGAGGGTGGGTTCTATTTTCAATTTGACTTAGCCATCCAAGTTATTACTTAAATGACATTTCACTGAGAGCAAGATGCCGCGTTTTTGTTCGCATGTGTTGTGTAAGTAGTGTCTTCTAAGACATATTTTGTAATAGTATATGTGAGGTAATTGTCAAAATTATCCCCATAAATGGGCTACCATTACATTTTGGTCTCTATAAGTGTGTAACGGGTGTAAAAATGGTAAACTAATATATCCGTTAATTGTTAATGGTTATATATTAAATTTGAGTCATTTATTCAATTTTAAAAAATATTAGAGACGAATAATACAATTTTGAAATTTGGTCATCTTACCCACCTTCCTCCAGCAGCTCCCACATCACCTCCTCTTCCCCGATGCTTTCAAGCCCCCTCCCCCCACTGTCTCCTCCCAATTGCTTTCCCCTTCCTAGCACCCTCTCCCTCACGGTTCCCTCTCCCCCTTCTTCCTCGACATTCTCTCCCCCTCCCCCCGATTAGATCTCCCTTCTGTGGCTCGACCTTGACCTCGATCATCCCACCTCCTGATTCGATCTAACCTCATGTTGCCCATCATGTCACCGCACATATTGCAAAAATTGTTCATCTTGATCATTCTGTGATGACGGACTTTAAGTTTTACTTTTAAGAACAATTTGGCAGGGGCAAAATTTTCCAACCACAAATTTTAAGATTATTTTTCAATTATAATATTATATACAGACAAATATTTATGTTTGAACCTATTTCTTAAAAAAACAAAAAACTAATGTTATAATAATAAATTTGTTTGAATAAAGAAATAATAATATCATCAATATCTCAAAAATGTGTTTTGAGAACTTTACCCATTCTTTATCCAAAAAGGTCATAGTTAACGTCCGTTATAATGGAAATGATCAAATGAGTCAATTTTTGAAATATATGTGATCCAGTGGGACATATATTGAAACATATGTGGTCAAATGGTGACATGGTGTGAAACATATATGTGATTTGGCTTTAACCTAATTAATTTTGTAAACAATAAACCTAGAGTTTTAGACTTAATTTCTCGCAGATTTTTTAGGTGTGATTAAGACTGTTAACAAGCCGAATCAATTTGGTTTTGAGTCAAACGGTTCGATCGGTTGATAGAATCGATTGTAAATCAACTCATTAATCAATCGGATCGTTAATCGAATCACAATAATTTACACAAATTCGGCTCTTTATTCGCATAACCTTTCAAATCATTCATATTCACTCATAATTCTATCCGCTAATAAATCCTTACTATATATTTTACTCGAATTCCCTTATAATCGCTTATGATTATCTAGTACTAGACTAAAGTAGGACATGTTTGGTATCTATTTAGTCTTAGATGGTTAGGACATGTTTTGTAATACATAATTTAGTAAATGGATAGTAAAAATGAATTTAACGATTAATTAATAAAGAACAAGTTTAACCGAACTATGAATCGTAGCAACAAATACATAATTTAGTAAAAGAAAAATAAAACGAATGCGATAAGCAATTATCGATCAAATCGACCATAATTATGAATCATAGTAATGATTAATGAAGCATAACTAGATCATTACATGAACTGAACAAATTAACGGCGGTGTTAAGGAACCAATTTACGAGTGATCACTCTTACAATTTTTGCATGGACAATACTAAAACAATCAATTAGACGACACAAAGACCGCCATAATAAGAGGGATTGTCTACATAAGTGTTGTGTAAGTGCTAAAATATATGATAATATGATACCACAAATGATTGGAAGTGATGGAACAAGAGTCGGTCCGCTGACTTGAACTAGCACTATATCATATTCATACGTACAAATCTTGAAATGATTAAACTACAAATAATACTATCAAAGAATGAGTCATATGTATTATCTTCCACTAATTTTGACATTGAAATGTAGCCAACAAAAAAGACAAGTGGATATATTACACAAAACGATGAAATCATAATCATATTTTTGCGTTTGTACATTATGCAGATGGGACTCCATTTGTTGTTTATCCAGTGTCGATGGAGCGAGTACTATATATCTATAGCTTTTACTCCTTCCATCCATTTTTCTTACAAACTCTTTTTATTTTTGAAATCAAATCTTCAAATTTTTTATTATAAGTTTTCATTAATCAATACGAAATAATATTATTGCTTGTGATCTTTTTAGATTCATTTTGTTATATATTTTTGAGATATTATCCTTTTATAAATATTAGGTATGTCAAATTGAAAATATTTATATTTTAAATTGTATCTCGATGACTATAAAAATTTAAATGATCTTATAAAAAAGACGGAGGAATGGTTCTTATTGTGGATCGTCTCTTTATTTCTAGTTACCCATGCATGTACTCCCTCCGTTTTTTTTAACATATTGTTTGGGTTAGAATTTTTGTGTTTTCTTAAGATAGTGTTTACTATTTTCAATGTGTTTTTTCATTATACTTCATATTTTATCCTTAATAAAGTAGTATGCTTTATTTATACTTTATTGACTTCTCAACTTTCAAGGACATTAGCTAATAGTTTTATGGAGGAACCAATACAATTAAATATATATGGGTAGAAGAGTAATACTTTTATGTCTTCAATAAAGTAGATTGTTGTCAAACAATAGGTTAAAAAAAATAGAGTATTATGTATCGTCCTACTCTAATCACCATGATATGCATACTTATCACTAAATACTTGTCCCTGAGACATAGCTCAACTGGTAAAGAATTAGAGGGTAAAGTGTCAACTGCCAAACAATAATCTCGCCTCTTAGACAACCATTGTATTTTGAAGTGGTTAACGGGCAAGCTCTAGTCCCCTGATCAGGCGAGGCACATCCCGCGACAACATCTGACATCATACCCAAGGTAAGAAGCTGTCAGGGCCCTTAGTTTGAGGGTCTCAAACTTTGATCACTAAACTTTGAATTTAATTGTTTAATGTATTAGTTTTTTCCAGAAAAATTTTGACCATGAGTAAATCACAGGAATAAGAAGAAATTCATAACGAGAACTTCTACTTCAAAAATTAAAAACTTTAATTAGTTTGAATTGAAAGAATTACTTACAAAGAAAATGACATTAGTAAAGGGTTAATAGAGACAGGGGTGCAATTGAAATGCTCATGTTCTCGTGACAATTACAAATTGATTGTCATGGTGATCGGAGTCATTGGGAAAATATAGTTATAAATTAGGTGATTCTTTTTTTATTTTTTTATTTTAAATTAAGTGATTCCATAGAGGTAGTAGGAATTGCTTCAATTCAGAACAAAATAGAAAAGAATCGCTTGTATTTGATTTTATTACTCCGTTCAACTAAAAAGTTTAATACTTTTTTATTTTTATGTATTTGATTTTGATTAGCTAATAACTAATTAGTTACAATATAAAAAAATTATAAAGGTTACGTTTATGAAAATACTCTTAAATATAAATTTAATTTTGATTAGCAATACTTTTAGGAAAGTACTTTTAACTATAACTAATTGAAAAGTTTATACTTTTTCATTTTTATGTGTTTAAGTTTGATTAGCAATAACTATTAATTACAATATAAGAAATTATAAAAAGTTACTTTTATGAAAATACTCTTAAATATAAATTTATAGATATTAATTTTATGTTTATTGAACTAAAGAATAATAAGTAATTGACGGTCAAAGTTGAACATGCAAAAACGAAAAATGATATATAATTTTAATTAGAGAGAATATACTTTATTAAGTAGTGTAAAATTATGATATTCACAAATGAGCGTATCAGGTGGAGAAAAAAACGAAGGATGATTAACCATAAACCATAGTATCAACATATCTTAGACTTTATGAAATTAATAAAATGAAATTATCTAACATAAATGATAAAACCAAATGATCGACGAAGTTGTATTCGTATAACTCGATGAGAGTTGGTTCGATTTGGTTTATACGTGGCCTTTTATAATATAGGAAATTTGTAGGTGAGCTGACGTGAGGTTGTGGCGTTGACCGTTGACGGTTTCCACCAACCTAGCAGGCAGCAGCTGCTGCTAGTTGGGAGTGGGACATTTGATGGGTGCGTAGTTTCTTATTATTATGACGACTTGATGTGTTCCTATTATATCAACTTCACCTCTCGATCTAGCTAAAACACGTCTATTTTCAAAAGTTTGAATCACAATTTTAACGGTCTCATCGTCCTCTATTTTAGAGAGTCTGTCTCAGAAGGTCAGAAGACTTGAATTTGCCTGTTTATCATTCCAACACGAGATTATGTTTCTTACGGGACACGAACTCACGCAGTACGAAGAGGAAAATGTAAACAAATGGAGTGATACAGTAGAATGTCAACCCATCTTACCAGCCAATTTTGCAACTGACATACTGTACCACTGTACTTGCAAGAAGCCAATATTTAATTAAATTGATATGATTCATAATTAAATTTAGACAACTGTTTGTGGGCATATATCTCTGGTCCATAAGTAACACTGCATGGTTGTCTTCTGCTGTGTTATGAAAATGAGTGTTTTCTCAACTCACTTATGCTCTCATCTTTTAGCCAGCAGTTTCACAGTATATATGGTAATTAAATTCCCTCAATTTGGACCACCTTATTAATCTTGGATGTTTTAGCTTATTCTTACCAAAGTCTATATAGGTTGGTCCCTTGCTTCTCTTTCTTTTTGTGTCCTGTAAAGTTAATGAAAGTGGGTTTCTCAACTCACACTTTAACTAGATTTGGTTCTATATTCATAATGTGACAAAATTATGCTAAATATCATGCACATTTTTTAGCATTACCATAAAACTATACATATGACTATATGAGCTTCAATAGTTCAATTCCAATTTGCACATGTGTATTGTAAATGGGAATTGGGATTTGGGGTTGGGGGTAACCTTGGACTGGACTAGGCTCTAGCTTTCAGGGTATGCTAAATTGCTAATAGAGCAAAAAGAGAAATGAAAATACATAAGAGTTTATAAAATTAGGCAAGCCCCAGCCCAACTAGTTTCACATTGGCCTATAAGGTGGTAATCCGGTATCCGGAAATTGCAAAATTCGACTCATTTACTAACATGACGTCGAGATATTTCGTTCGTTTGACATATCACATTAAGCTGATATTGGTTAATACTAATATACTATATGATTTATTGTACCTTTTCATATTTGATGTACAAGTTGACATATTAGTCATCCTTTCGATTTATTTGACCAAAGATGACCCGACTCACGACCAATCCCTTGTGTTCAGGGTTTGATTTGAAAAATCAATTGATACCCGAATGGCTGAAACAAACTTATTACTAAACTAACTTATCCAATACTCGCTCAAATTCGACCAGTTTATCCACCAATATCTCCTAATCCAACGACCTGATCTGTTATACACCCACCAAAACCGTGGTTTTTAGGAGTGGAGTTACTATTATGCCCCCTTCCGTATTTGAAATTGTAGTAGTCAAAAAATTAAGTGCGTTAAAATAGTAATTTCATTCCAAAAGAAAACACTATTCTGGCAACAACCTTAAACTTCCCATATCCAATTCAATCTACAATAGAACAAATCAAAGAAGAAGAATAAACAAGAATATGATGACCCTTAACAACCCTCCACCAATATATTGGGTCTCCTCCACCACCTCCCCGGAGTTCAGTCACCTGAGTTATGCACTCACTCATTCAATAGTCGTCGCACTCGACGCCGAGTGGAAGCCTATATTGAAGGAGAACTCGTCCCACATTGAACACCTCGAATCAACATCACCAATTGATACAAACACAATAAAGGAACACAAATTTCCTACAGTATCACTTCTGCAAATTGCTTGTTTTTCTTCAACCAATGAGCAGAATCTTGAAACCTCAAATGGGTCACTAGTGTTTCTCCTTGATCTTGCATCCATTAATCTTCCGTCGGTTTATGGTTTATTGGAAGAGGTGTTTGTTTCTCCATTTGTGATCAAATTGGGGTTCAAATTCAAGCAAGATTTGATTTATTTGTCCTCCACTTTCTCTGCTTCCGGCTGCAGCAATGGTTTCGATAAAGTATGCATTTTTATTATCTTCTAGTGAATTTAAGTATTATGGTATTGATGCAATTTTTGCTTTGGATTCTTGCATCGGAATTAGTATTCAATTTGGCATTAATTGCTATAGATATGAATATACTAGTTAAGTTTTGCCTCTTGAGAGTAGTTAGCAGGGTCACTTGCATAATTTTGGAAGAAAGATTGCGTTTGTTGGAAATTTGGGCTCAGCATTGCTTATAAATGTTAGCAGTGTATCGATAGTTAATATTTACCAATTGGTTATAATAGTGTTGTATATTGTATCGTGTTATGTCAAAAGTGTATTGTATATATAGGCCAATTGATTCAATATATAGAACATTGTAATTGTAGCGAAGAATGGTAATTCATGTGTGCTTGCAATATGTTTATAGGTATGAGAATCTAGTGATTGACATAGTGGTTAGTGTTGCTGGTGATATGTTCAAGTGATGGAATAGTTGTTGAACTTTGTATTCCAATGTTAAGCTGTTTGGTAAACTTCAGAAGCCATCTGTTAATTTGTCACTTGTAAAGAACAATAAATGTTATTTCGATTGTGAAAGTACTTAGCTTCCTTTTCTAGGATATATTTCATCTGCACATTATTATTTAGAGTGGTCATTGATGTGTGATTGTTTTGCGGATTTGCGTCTTTGGTATGATTGCATTCTATACATTTACCCTCTTTCTTTGGTTAATAGATTGAACCATATCTAGATATTACGAGCGTATACTACCATCTATATCATAATCAATCAAGAAGTAAAGCACCAAAGCAAAACAAGAGTTTGGCGACCATTTTCAAAGAGGTGTTGGGCATTTCTCTTTCTAAGGTATGCTCCTAATTCTATTGTTTTGGTGAAAGATTCACCATTAGTTATTAGTTGATCAACAGGTATATATTCCAAAATAAAACCTAAGTCCACAACAATTTTAAGCAGTGTCAGATTGCGGCTTAAAATAATTAACTCTGGAGGAAATTTAAATTCCTTCTTGGTGAATATCTTTATGATGATGTTCACAGTGATTTTGAAAGTCATAAAGATATATGTGAACTTTTCAGGAACTCCAATGTAGTGACTGGTCACAACGTCCTCTGACCAACGAGCAACTAACATACGCAGCTAAGGATGCTTATTGTTTACTTGAAATATTCAGTGTCTTCGTTGCCAAGGTTGAGAAAGAAGGTCAGTGTTCTCTTGAAAGAATTAGGAAAAATCTGATGTGTCTATTTCTATTACTAAAATACTTGAAGTACTTCAACCAAATATTGGAAATGCTTTCAGATTTGAGATAGTGGTAGTGTAAAGCGTGGGAGTATCTAGGCTTTCTATAATCTCCTTGTACATTTTGGTTGGTATGTTTTATTATAGTAAGCTAATGGCTACATGATCACTTTAGCTGGATGCCTAATCTCTTTAAACGTCATCCTTCTGTTAAACTAGAAATATCTCATGGGTCACGAGTTGAACTAGAACTGCACTAACAATTACACCAGGTCTTCTGTTTGTGCAGGGCTTACTCCTTCTGATGATGGCAATGTTTGGTCCTCTAACTTGGATATTGGATTAAAGCAAATTTTTGAGATGCCAAGTTGTGGTGAAAAGATGGTAGTAACCAAATATGGTGAAGCTTCAGATATAATTCGCGCGACATTGTCTGAATCCATTGAAGAGATGTCCACCTTATATATTTCAGATTCTTTTAAGTCATCTAGTATCACAACAGAATTGGACAAGATGCTTCTGAACATTGCCAGAAAATATGGTGATAAAATTATATTAACAGAATCTGACAAAAAACCTAAAACGTCAAAGAAGAAGGTGAAAAAGAATTCCACATCAACTATGATCGCCAAGGAGAGGCACTTCGAAGATGTTGGTAACTGGCAAATTACCCCACCATGGGATTTGTCAATGGGTGGTGATGGGTGTCCTAAATTTCTTTGTGATATAATGGTAAGATGTAGTTCATCGATTCAACTTCGATTATCATGTAAATGATATTGCAGTCTTTTAATAAATTTCAAATCCAATGATTCCGTCATCCAGTATCCTTGTTTATCTCCTCCGAAGTGAATGCTGATTGGATTTCAGGTGGAGGGCTTAGCAAAGCAATTGCGCTGTGTGGGAATAGATGCTGCAATTCCTTACTCAAGGAAACCTGAAACCAGGTCTGATTATAACAACTATGTATAAGCTTAATGCAACCTTTTTGTCATTTCAAGTGATAATTGGATATCTTTCTTCAGGGAGTTAATAGACCAAGCATGTAGAGAGAACAGGGTGCTCTTAACCCGGGATGCAAAGATAATGAGACATGAATACTTGTTGAGAAACCAAATATACAAGGTCAACAGTCTTCATAAAAATAAACAGCTCCTTGAGGTAAATCGTAATCTCCTTAACTCCTAATATAAGGTATGAAGGATTAGTATGATGTAAGGATTTGAGCAGTTATGCACTAATGCTTAATCGTATTTTGTTTGTAAAATCAATTACATTGCAGTTATATGTTGCAGATAATTGAAACTTTTCAATTGGAAATATCCGAGGACCGGTTAATGTCAAGATGCACCAAGTGCAATGGGACGTTCATCCATAAACCGCTGTCAACTGAAGAGGCTGTGGAAGCTGCGAAGGGGTTTCAAGTGATCCCCAATTGTTTATTTAAAAAGAATTTGGAGTTTTGGCAGTGCATGGACTGCCATCAACTATACTGGGAGGTAATTTATTCAGATACACTCTTTCCTGCTTTCGATATGAGTGTCTATTGGAATATTCTCTGCTGGACTACCTTGACGAAAAGATAAACCTAAGAGTGCCCCCTTGTAAAATGATGTGAAACTTTTCTTCCCCTGTTCCATGGTGACATTTTGCGGTTTTTTGCATTCTGCCTGACATCATCAAATGGTAGATGGATCACTCTCTAATTGTTGCATTTTATGAAATATCATAGCCTATACCGACTACTGAGCATTCCTTATCCAATATTTTTTAGCTCCAAACGTCTTGCCTCTTTTCTTTTAATTGCAGTACATCACTTAACATGTCTGAGATATTTTGATTGATGTTATGCATATGCTTTTATATTGATGCTATTGCAGGGAACGCAGTACCATAATGCAGTGCAGAAATTTATTGATATATGCAAACTGGATAAGTAGCCTGGGGGTACTGGTATCATATGTTGTTGTTCTTACCTTTTTATAATGTAATGGAACATTACACCAAAATCTGAAAAATCCACCTTTTAGATGCCACTACTCGTCCTTTCTGGAATCGATTTTGTGAGCCTGAGACATCTACTTGGTTTGGAGTTTTGTGGAGGATATCCTGCATCTCTTTCTTTCACTCATTAGAATTTATATGTACATAAATATACATGGCTTTTTTGTTAATCCATGTTTCTTGTTTGCATCTTAAGCAGCTTAGATAATGATTCTAAAGCTTTTTTGTGCTCTCTTCTGGATCAAGTTCCATGCATATGTGGAAAGGTGTGAGCCACCCCCCTTTCCATCCTTCGTATCTATCGTAGTAACTCACCACATTATCAGTTATGTTATGGGGGTGACTGGTATGGTAAAGCTCGGTATTGAGTATATCCATATTGGTTTTATATCCAAAAAATGCCCCTAAACCGAAGTCGCTCCCCTACCTTATGGGTCATTATTTACACAAAAATGGCCTAAACCACGCAGCGGGTCTCACCTTTTTCTCATGGTAGTCTTAACTGAGTGTGGATGATCTATTTGTCTTTACTACATTCTTTGTTACACTCTTCTAAGACCACGACAGGTGTTCAGTTTTCGTTTCTTGAATTAATTTATACATGTACTGTATCACGATTTCAACGTAGTGTTACACGATTAAATCCGCATTAGTTCTTATGGCTCTTGGTCGAGTCAAAGAAAATGAGCAGCACCATAGGTTGTGAATTGCAGAATAATAGGGTGTCCCACAAGCACGATTAATATGGATGATGGAGCATCGAAGCTTTATTCGAACGCGTTGGACCGTTCAATAAAGATGATTTTGGCCTTTTTTGACTGGACAAAAAGGCACCTAATGAGATGGGCCATCTTCTGTTTTCCAAAAGAATATAATAAAAGGAGATGGGCCATTTTGTACGGATTATCAAACATTATTTTCCACAAGACAAAGTCAATGGAAAGACTCCTCAACAACTTTGGAGACTGTAGTAACTATTTTTCCTCTAATTTTTCCATTATATCAATTAGACAATAACCGTTTGTTTGGTTTCATGGATGTGAAATGGGAGGAAACTTAAAACTTATGAGCTTTTTGTTTTTCTATTAAATGTAGTCATTGAATAAAACAAAATAAAGACATGACGCGAGGATTCTCGACCTTCTTTCAGTATCTCATTGTATCATGTTTTACATAATTGTTATCACCGTATTGTTAGTTATAATATAGTGATTTATGATATTCACGATACATAAATACAATCATTTCAAGTAAGAAACGAGATAGGAGGTAGATGATTCTATTCGAAAACCTGAAAACATGCATATGGACAAAGTAGTAAAATGTCTCATCATTTTTGTATTTTCTCTTGAATTTATTTTTGTAGATGTGTATGATTTTGTTTAAGAAGCAAGGGCAATAGCCAACGAAGCATGTCTCCATCAAGAATATTGAGCATTATTATTATTTGAGTCATTTCCAGACATTTAGTGGGAGCCACCTGCCCCTCATTTGCTTGCCACCCACAATCCATAGTCCCTCTTTTTCTTTTTCGAAATAATTTTTTATTTTTTAGTAGACCTAATTATCGTGTCTTCACTTACATCATGCAACTACATGGAAGAATTCACATACATGTATTCTATACTAACTTCAAGCCAATTGATGAGCCAACCATGCACATTTAGGAGGCATCTTCATATGTCTACATTGAAAGATCAAAACCTTTTAATAAATTATTAATAAGGTTATTATGAGTTGGACCGCTGTTGTCAATCGATGCGTTCGTTGTTCAAATTAAAGTATAATTCCTTTATGTGACATACATGTTTTTCTCTAGTGGTGAAGTTTAAAAAAAGATTAAGAAGTACAATGTTACCCTTTATTCCGTTCTAAGAACAAAACAGTATATATACTTTAAAATTGCACGTTATTTACAGGCAAATATATCGATTATCACCTCTAAATATATTAATTGTTTTCATCAAATTTGAGTTATTTCCTTTGCACCCACATATATATATATATATATATATATATATATATTGGTTCAAGATTCTTTAAAACTTGTATCCATAAAAGGCCATGCATATTGAAATGCATGTAGCCAACAAAAAACCCTAATATGTAAAATGAAAGCAATATATTGAAATGTCACTTTCTGGTTCTTTAATGAAGTAATAAGAGAAGCAAGAAAGAAAGACACAAACATACCGAATGTAGGATATGGGAAGAATATGAAATTGGCGAGTAATAAATAAACGAGTCAGAAAGAATCCAGTCTCTACAACCATTCAATTATCAATATCAAGGCAGAGTGAGTCAGGGAGAGTCAAACTATTAGATATTGTTGTCCTATATGGATTTTAACAAATAAATATTCAATTTTAATTTGTTAAATACAATTTTAAATTAAGGTGTCCTCAACTCTTTTTTTTCATTTGATGTTTGTAGGTTCGATGTTATATATGTATACTCATTAATTGAAGAGCATATCGAACAATAACTTGTAGACATCTTTATTAAGGCGTTAGGCAAGGGAAAGTTTGTGCATTTATTTGATAAGTTTGAAAGATAATTGTTAAAATGATTCCACAGATTGAATATGTGTAAGTTGCATTATCGTCCCTCTAAATGTGAGGTATGCTCAAATGATTATTGGTATATTGATCGAAAATGTATATACTTTAGTCCTAATGTGACGGAAGCGTTAAGTTTTGATGAAAAGTTGGACTCAATAAGCTGCACTTTTTCAACAATATTAATGACTAAAGTTTACATTTTTGACTATGATTATCAGCAAAATATTAAGTTTTGAAAATTTTATTTTGGATAAAATTGTGTTACACTCTTTTCTTTCAGTCAAATTTAACGTCTTCGTTGAATTGAATGCACATATTCGACCAATATCAAGAATCATTTATATATAATAAAAACAAACGTATAGCTTACACATATTATATATCCCGTACGAAAAAATATTAGATAGTAAGCATCGTGCTTACTTCATTCTTGGCCATTGGATGTGGTAAGAAAAACCACGAGATAATCCAATGGCAAGAAATGAAGTAAGCACCATGTTTATTACAATAATTGGTAATAAGCATCTAAATAAGAATCATTCGAGGGCATTTCTACCATTGTCTCTAAATTTAGAGTATGAAGATTGAGCGTTCGTGATCTTCATATATACGCCAATACTTAAGGGTATGTTTAGGATCACGGCTTGAAGTTGGTGATTTGATATGACTTGATTGGTAATACTTATATCATCAAAATGTATTTTTTTTTCGGAAGCTTATCTCATAGCTAAGAACTCCAATGTTATGCGTACTTGATCTGAAGCAATTCTGAATGAGTGACCTACTAGGAAATTTCCTTTTAATTACGTGAATGAGGACAAAACTTGTTTAAAATATTCGTGATAATTTATGATACTAGTCTATCAAATCTAATAACGTACCAACTCGTTGTTCTCAGATAGGCGTTGCAACATTAATAATTAAAAAGGCAATACTACTTAACCCTATATATTTAATTACCTCCTGTATTGACCTAGTAGTGTGTATATGACTATGCTCTTGAACTAAGTAAAAAGTCCCCATTAGGTCAACTTAGCAATGTAAAAATACAATGAAAATATCATACCTAATCTTAAGAAGTTTCACTCAAGAAAAATACCCTTAACTACTTCCTATAGTATTTCAATTCATAAGTACATATAATTGTAGAATACTTCTCCTTTTGATAAAGTTGTATGTAGATGTGTTTGTGGATATTAAACAAAGAATTACTTTTCCCTCTTGCAACATAAAGAATGCCAACACATGTAACCCCATACATACATACATACATTCATATTATTCATAATATCATCCATCTCTAAGTGGTTTTCTTGCTTTAGCACTAGCTCATAGAAAGTATTGATTTTCTTCTTTCTCAGTCTCAAACCTCTCATCTCTTTGCTTTTTTCTCCTAACTTTTTCTTTCTTTCTTTTGCCTCTTTTTCTCTATGGATGCTGCTCAGTGGCCACAGGTAAAGGAGCATGTTTTCTCCATCATCATAACTTCTTTCTAGGTTTGGTTGGGGTTTCAAGGCTAATTTATAATTATTTTATTATGTCTTGCTTTGGTTATTGAAATCAAAGATAACATTAATTTCCTAGCTTTTTTTAGACAAATCTATGTTAACTTTGGTTTCATTTTGAGATGATCTGCCCCCACTAAATCTTTGAATTTGTATGCTTATGACCATCTCCTCATATGTTCAACTCATATCTTCTTGCAAGCCCTAAATATAGAGTTTAAATTACACTTTATTTGTTTTTTGATAGTTAATATTGTAATAATTCCCAACCCTTCTTCCTCGACGATGAGATTCGAACCCTTGATGACCTCATGAATCAAGGGATAGTAGTTTACCTGCTAGATCATCCGATTATCTGCTTTGTTTAATTATTACATATCCATATAAGAAACATTTGAATTATTGTTCTTATTATGTTTCTTGTTTGTTTAATTTCTATTTTTGTTCTTGAATTTTGTTAGGGTATTGGATTGTCAAGTAACCTTGTTGAAGAAGCAAGACCACAAGCAACAAGTGAAAAGAAGCCAAGGCCACAAAAGGCACAAGCTGTGAATTGCCCTAGGTGCAATTCAACAAACACAAAGTTTTGTTACTACAACAATTACAACCTCTCTCAACCTAGGTATTTTTGCAAGACTTGTAGAAGATATTGGACAGAAGGAGGAACATTAAGAAATGTTCCTGTTGGTGGAGGTTCAAGAAAAAACAAAAGATCCATTTCAACTTCATCATCAACTTCATCATCATCTTCATTATCAAAAAAACCCATCATCCCAGATCTCTCAATACCAACTTTCTCTAGGCTCCCTCCTCATCAAAACCCTAAAATAACTCATCATGGAATATCTTCTCAAGATCTTAATTTAGCCTATCCACCTATATCATCCAACAATTATACTTCCTTTTCTAACCTTGTTTCCTTACAACCAAATCCAAACAATATGGATTTTCTCAAGGATAATGGAGTCACTTCAACATCAAAGGGTTTGCATACTTTTATGTCTATGCCAATTTCAGATGGTAATAACACAATATATTCATCAGGAGGAATCCATTTGCATGCTTTCAAACCAACCCTTAATTTTTCTTTAGATGGTTTTGAGAATCCTCAAAATGTGTTTGGTGGTAATAATCTTACAAGTGGGGCCACTCATCAAGAAACAAGTGAGAAGATGTTCCTTCCTCCAAGTCCTTTGGATGATTTGAAGCAAGTCTCAAGTGCAACTCAATTTGATCAAAGTAGAGGACAAGGAGGGCAAGATAGTAATAATGCATATTGGAATAATGGTATGTATGGAGGATACTCATCATGGTAAATACTCTATATATTTAAATGGTAAAGAGGATGGAGGCTATGCATATGGGAATGTTGTTAATTTCATGTCAACTTATTTAATTTCTTTTTAATTATTTAGCTAAGGTAGCTAGTATGAGTGACTACTACTACTACTTTTAATTTTTCTTAAATTGTGTGTCAAGATTAGGAGTTTGATAACAATTAGGGGGGTGAATGTGTTTTCTTTAATTTCTAATTTGTTTGTTTTGTAAACTTGTGTAACTTCTTGATTATCTCTTTTTATTGCTGCCACTTTATCATATGTATGTAAATGTTCGTTTAAAGCTTACATTTAATTTCTTTCATGTCTTTGATTGAGAGCTTATCATAAACTTGTACATACATATATATGCTTGATTGTCTGCGTTTTTATTTTTCCATTTCAATATCATCATTCCATATGAGTAAGTTAATTAAATTCATATTATATATATATTTATGTATACTATATATCACCATATAGATCCATTGGTGATCGATGCTATGGTTTTGGAGTACTTAATTAGATCAATATGGCCTCCATCTATACTTTCGTTGAAGAAGACAAGAACAAATGCCAATTATCAAGCCTTTTAAGACAACAAGGTCGACGGGATTACACTAGACCCTCGTTTAGGAAATGTCAAAATCTTCAGAAAATGTGTTATTGTTATATGTTAGTCTATATGAAATATTGATCCTAATTTTTTTAAAAATTGTGTCATTACATTAGGCATTTATTGTCTATTTATATATCAAATTTCATCAGTACTGAGTTATTAAAAATTTAAATTCGTTATTCTCGATTAAAAATTACATGTTTAGTTTTTGCACTAGACTCCGAATATGTCTTGGGTTATTATATGATAGATGACTTGCACTAGAGCATATATGTTGTGGAGATTCTCCAAAGCAGTAAATAACTTGTGTAAGTAAGTAAAGCATAGAAGTAAGATATGGGAGTTTGATAGATTATCTGTTAGTGAGTCAGTCAATTCATATGTGAGAAAGTACAAGTGAGTAATAATTTATTCTACTTTTTTAATGTCACTTACTGACTTGCCCATAACAATTTTATGGAGATGTATGTGGGCAACTGGGCATGCATTTCAACTCATCATTTCTACTAGACCACCAACTTACTTTTTTAAAGCTAAAAACAACATAATCATTTGATGTATTGATCGATTAAACTTCACGACATATACATAATCATCATCAAAAACTACATATGTCAAAGACACTACAAATGCAAATCAATGTTTAACGGAATCCGCATTTATTACTTATAGAGTATGCACTGATCGACCTCGAGCTAATGCAATAGCCTACAGATCACGTCAAGCATGTAAACGGGATAGTCAAACTCACGACTTGTCGCTAACTCACCTACTTCATCAAATTGACCACCTTACGACTGAACTAAATTGTAATTTAATTTTACTATATGTGATCAAATTAGCAATTAAGTTACCTAAGAAGGGTTCTTCATGTAGACGCCGACACCTACGAACATTCTTCTAGCATATTGCGCTAAGAATAATAATGTCACAAATTTCAGTAGGGTCCCCATTCCACGATGATCTAGACTAATATGTCGTTGGAGAGGGAAAGTAGCATAATTTCACATTTTTAATATAACTATCTTCAATTGTTTATATTTTAAAGTACGATTTTCTAAACAAAATCAAATTTCTCGATTAAATTAACTTATGAATAGAACTCGAAATAATATCCGCTCTAAGATTCACTCATTTACGGATCTCAGTGGAGATTATAAAAAGAAACATAATCAAGAACAATAAACTTGTTTTATTAACATTATTATATTTTCGACATAATATTATTAAGAGCTACAACAACATTACCATAACACTCATTAACAAGGACCAAATCCTTATCTCTTGCTGCATAATCTAATCTTGTAACACTATTGAATAAATTTGAGTACAATTTTCTGAGCAGAGTCCTTTGTATCCCAGGTTTTGAATTAATTATAGTATACATGTCTTGTTTAAGGTATGATGAGCTCTTCCTTAATGCCTTTTGAGCTTCCTTTAACGTTTCCACCTCTGATAACAACTCCTTCACTTGAAGCAAACTTTGTGCATGGAATTTTAGGCCATCCTCTGCCTCTTCCAGTGTTTGATCAGGCGTTGTCATTAGTCGAAAATCGATTTCTGCCTTCGCGGGTGATGATGTTGTTGCTAGTGCTATGGCTATTGTCTGTAATGCTCTTCTTCTAGTATGTTGCATAGCCATTTTTGGAGGGGTGTTAGATTTTCTTCTTACGTATTGGACAACGATTTTGAAATGGAAATGTTTGTGAAAAGGGAGAAGTGTTGGTTTTGGACGCGAAACATTCCGGCTTTGGAGCGGAGGGACTAATGCCATGAAGAAACTGTTGTCTGAGTGAAAACTATCAGTTTGAGGTTGATGAAGAAGACAAAATGTTGAAGGTTTGGTTAGATAAGGAAAAGGATAAGGTGAGAATTTGTGTATCCTCTATTCCTCTGCCTCTTCCAGTGTATCACAAGTCCAATATCAAGATTAGATTTAGTTGGACGACCAAATGGGTTGGTTTGGGCTGAATAAGCTATCTCCCGATGGGCGATGGCCATACCAGAAAGTCGGAAAATATCAACTACCTCCTTTGATATCACCCATATCTTCGTTCATGCTTCCCTGCTTTAAAATTTGTACATCATGAGGTCTCCAAACATGACGTACAACATTTTAAAACGGAATACATACCAAAATAAAACAAGTAAAAGAGGTAGAGGCCAAAAGTATTGCAGTCTGATTCAAAACTTAATATGGCTTCCAATATCTTGTATTTGAAGGATAAAATGGACAAAATAATTATGGCTTCTACAAAATGTGTTTTGTATTTAGATTTGTCCAGAATCATCTATTACTGAAAATTTGCAGTAGACAAATCTCATGAGAGCCTTTCAGAGGGAGAAAATAAACCTAGAATACTTAAACACACTGATGAAGTTATTACAGTTATACATCCAAAGCTTTTCTACAAGCTATATTATGGACATAACCCTTGATGCGTATCTCCCAGGGTCGAATTTGTACACGTGTGGCAGAAATCATGATGAGCCCAGGGCTTGAATGTGTAGAGCGTTCAACACATTTTACAGCAACATAAAATAGTCTTGGGTCTGTATTTAGTAAAGGTCTATGGATTCTATCACCCTACGAGCTTGAATGTGTAGAGCAGTCAATCTCTGTTCCGGATCAAGTGTTGAACCGAATTGACTTGCTGCCCATATCAATGAAGCGGACTTTTCGCCTAAAAATTTCCTAATATCTTCATGTATTGATGCCATGGGAGCCCTTTCCCTCCCATTTACATGCCCAATTAGAAGTAACAAGAACTCCCCGCACTTCAGTCTAGTAAAACAGAATGATAATGTCAAAACAAGATATAGAGTGGCTCCATGTGAAAGGCTTCGAAGTTCACTTCTCCAAATATGCTAAGAGTGTTGCTAAGAGCCTACAAAGTTTTCTGTAAAGGAAATTGAAGTGTACCTGAGGTTTTCATCTACTTGTTTATCCCGTATCAGAATAGCTACTTCCTCGATGCCATTGCAAGCCTCAAAATCCTAATTAAGATGATAAAGTAATACTTGTCCAAGGTGAGTGCATGGTTAAGGTCACAAAACTCTCAAAGGAAAAACAACTCAAAAAGTAGGAACACAATAAACGAAGAGTCTAGTTGCTGTTACCCCTCCCCCCCTCAATACACACACATCCACTGCCACGGTGCCACCCACCTTGGGCCAAGTTTACATAGATAAATCAAATGGGAAAAGGTGACTTAACTTTTACAATGGATTTGCACTTTTAAATTGCAAAAGAAAGAAGAGAACTTTGTTCTCCAGTTCTCGTTATTAGAAACCTAAGTTCCTCATAATCAGTAATCTCTCAGAAAACATCAACCATTAAGCAGCGATAAACTAATTAAAAATGAAAAATAGTGCTCATCACAAGCAGCTCAAACAATGGATAACAATAGTAGTTAAGCACAACAACTATTACCATTTGATTGACCGATGAATCTAGCATTATAGAGATCAAAGCATCTAGGCACGCTCCTTGCTCAAGAACTCCTCGAGTAGATAGTATGTTCATTAAGACCTGCTCCACGTCAATACTTCATTACATCTTGTATCACAATGGTATAGCATAAATAGAAGGTAAGAAACTAAATTAAATTTACACCAGAGATGTTTTTATCACTTAAATTTTTTTTTTCAGCTACATTGAATTCCTAAAGAAGCCAAACCTTTTCCTATATAGTAACCTTTGCTATTCTAAGAACAAATATCTACTCCGATAAAAACAAAATACATACAAGAATTTAAAAAGATCCTTCCATTTATCATACAACAAAGCAATTCCATGTAACAGTGTATACCGGAATAGCTTTGTACTGGTGGGCGAAGTTATTGCTCTCTCTGTGCAGCAGACAACATCCTTCCAGAACTCTAAGTGCAAGCGCGACTTCGGCGTCAGTAGCAGGACTTGTGATTGTCAGTGGTTCCACTGTAAGAATATGGGTCAAACTAGTTACTCTCTGATCCTCAGTTTCCTTTAGCGAGTGCTGAAACAATACTGGCACAACTGTTGAAACAAATTTAAAATCTCCAATTATTTCACTGCCCCAATCACACGTTTTTTTTAACGAATACATACTAGATAATTACCCTTATTAGTCATTACTCAATTAAACTGAGAGCCATAAACATCCAAATGACCAACTGCCAAATCCCAACAATTAAGCTTCCATTCCTCTACCACCTCAAACTCATTCTCTCAAAGTAAACGAGTAAATTGTTCACTCCGGTGCAATAAATATCAGTTAACAACTAACTAATGTAAAACAACCAACTAAATTTCTCTTCTAACACCAACAAAAATGGTTATTCTAACCTATTGTGCTTCCCAAAAAACACAGTCAGCAGTAACATATTGGTACAAAATAGTGATTCATAATCCGAGCTCATCCCAAATACAGGCCAGTAATACCCCCTCCATCTCGCAAAGATTGTCTACTCTTTTAAAATATCAACTCAAATATTCTTGTAAAATATAGTACTCAATATTTGGTGAAATATATCAATGGATAGTAGTTTCAACCTACATTACTATTAACATGATGATTTTGATTGAAATCTAACTCATGCGAGTCACCCAAAGCCTGGGTACGAAGTTTGTTAACTTTGAAAATCTTAAGTCGAACTAGACAATCTTTTCGGAATACAAGTAATATAGAAAATTGTCTTTTTCTAATTGATTATTCAATCTATCAGTTAAATTAAGATATAATAGTAATAGGCATCCATATCGAAAAACTGCAGTTAAACCTTGGAAGTCATGTACATATTTGGGATGGCAGCTAATCCATCTCTGAATAAATTCGTCCTCCGTCTCAGAATTATTGTCAACTTCAATTGATATTTTTCGAACTTAATAAACTTTACGGTCTTAACTGACACAAAAGACTTAAAAATACCATCTTTTATATACTTCTCATCAAATATATACAACATATATGCAGATATTTGACACCCATCAAAACTCAAAACTGGACACTCATGACCTCTAGAGATGTTGGTAGAATCAAAATAGAATCTTGTTTCGATAAACCAATCAAAATACCAATTAAACAAACAAAATGCAGCAATAAACATACAAATTGATGTTGGTAGTATCAAAATTGAATCTTTTTTCAATTTGTTCAATCAAATAGACCAATTAAATAAACAAAATGTACTAATAGACTAATAAATTTATAAATAAATAAATAAAAATGAATGAGACCTTGGAGGTGGGGTAGTGATTGGGTATGGGAAAAAAGGTTGATGGTGGTGTCTGAGTCAGCAACGGAGCGGAGGAATTTGAGGAGTGTACGGAGGCCACGTAGGCGGAGGAACGAGAACTCTGCTCGTACATCTACTAGTCCATTACGCAGTGCGAGTGTGACCTCTCTGTACAACCTCTGTGCTTCAAGTGATTGTACCAGATCTGAAACTGGTGCTGTTTGTGGTTGTGATGGTGATGGTGATGATTGGTCTTGGTTTGTGGAGGTGGAGGTGGAGGTGGAGGTGGAGTTGGGTTCTTCTCTCCAAAATGGCTTCTTCAAATGCATCATGGCTATGGTTGAATCAAGAATGAACAACCTATCTCTGTTGATCTTGATGAAACAAGGTTGGACATGGTGGGGTAACGTGTTTAGAAGCGGGAATCGGGTAATTCGATCCCAAGGGGTAATCGAGTCATACAATTATCGAGTAATATAAGATCATGCATCTCTAGTAGGAGATAATTTATCTCGTTAATATTTTATATCATCGGATTCTTCTTTTTTCATATCTTCAAGTATCTTTAATTATATTTGAAATACTTTCAAACTCTACAATATGAATTTTCTTTCCCTTTAACATTGTTTTTCTTATAAAAGACCGAATATTACAAAAATAAAAAGGTGTTCAAATCACATAAGCCTAGTCAAATATTAATGAAAAAAGAAAAATTTAATTTGATGAAATTATATGTCCAAAATGCAAAATAAATACTCCATCCGTCCCCAAATCTAACATCCATTTACCCAAAATAGAAATCTGTTTTTTGATTTTTTTTTTTTTTCTTTTTTTTTCCAAATTAAGTAAAAATCTTGGAGGGAAAATTAAGGTTATGAAAGAAATTTGAATTTGCATTAATTTTTTTGCAAAAGTAAATGAGTTCATGACAAAAGTAGACCCTACTAGTACTTTGTGTCATAATAATTTAGTTATTCAATAATTCTCTATTTTCTTTTGGCCTCCTAAACTATCCAGACGCTAACGAAGGAGGGGTCCGAACTTTTGTTCTTTTCAAGTAAGGGACTGAACTATGCATCTTTCAATTTGCCTCTTGAAACGGCAAATTCAAATGAAATTTTTATATTAAAAGAAGGGAAAATATGGAATAATACATTTATTAACTTTTTGGTAACTTATAATAACAAAACTATAAATTACAAATTAACCTCACCCCTTTATCTTCTTCCTCACACCTTACCCCACCCTCACACCGCCCCCCCCCCCCATCGACTTGTTGCACCAGTCTAGGGCTGTAAACGAGCCGAATAATACCGAACATCGGAAGATTCTAGTTCGGCTCTATCGTTCTCGAGTCGAACTGTAAACGAGCCGAATAATTGTCGAACATCAAAATGAGAAGCTCGGCTCTAAGTTTGTCGGACGAATTCGAGCCGAACTCTTGCCGAACTGGCCGAATAATTTGGTTTGAAGGTGATGAAACAAAACTAAATTCGACTAAATATGCTAAATCTACCAAAGAAAATAAAAGTAAAACTAAAGTATATATCTTTACCTCAAAATTCAACCAAATATGCTAGATCTATCAAAGAAATGGACGATTAATCGATCTCATACAAATCTATATTACAATATTATTACATAATTTCACATGGTGAGTCGAGCCGAGCTTTTGCGAACCGTTTGCGAATCGAGCCAAATATTAATTTTCAAGATTTGGCTCTACGTTTGCTATTCCGAATCGAGCAACGAACCGAACTTTTTCGAGTCAAATACCCTGAGCTGGGTCGAGCTTCCAGGTTCATTTACAGCCCTATGCACCACCTACCAAGAATCCCTAATTTTGATAAGTAATCATTCACCATTAAATTTTTTTTTGGGTTAATGGCAGAGATGATCACCTATGTTTCACAAATATTACAAGTCGATCACCTATGTTTTAAACCTTTTCAGTCGATCACCTATGACCTAAAATGTTCTAGTCGATCACCCAATCTGCTAACCGGACGTTAACTGTTGCACGTGAGTAACATGTGACTTCTCATTAAGGGCATTTTAGTCATTTAATAAATAAACTTGAAGGGCTAACAAAATCATATAATCATCCTTTAAATTCCCAAATCCTATTTCAATTATAAACCCTAACATTCTAATTGAAGAACTACACTGAAAATTTGGGAGGTTCTTGCACAAATTGGGGAGGTTCTTGGACAAATTGAGGAGGTCGATTTCATGGAGATGAATGGATGAATGATCTACTGCAACTATTGTGCCCAATTGTGCCTAACAATCTAATTGAAGAACTACACTGAAAATTTGGGAGGTTCTTGCACAAATTGGGTAGGTTATTGGACAAATTGGGGAGGTCGATTTCATGGAGATGAATGGATGAATGATCTGCTGCAACTATTGTGCCCAATTTCAAACAAGCATTGAAGAGTACCATTACGCTTACAAAGTGTTTGAAGATATTCCTTAGAGACATAGTTGTGATTTTGTTCTTATTTCTTGTGGTTGTATTCTTTGGTAATACAAATGGTAACAATGTAGCTTTGGGTTGAATTGTTTGGAGCTTAATGTATGAAGAATTTGTATTGTAAGACATTTGGCGAAGTTGCGGAATAAAATTGATTATGTATGTAGATTTGGAATGTAATGTTTGTTTGTTGAATGAAGATTCGATTCGAGTATTATAGCATGAAAAATGTAAATATTGCAAAAGGATTTCCGGCCGAAGTAGTTTTATATTGAACTACAAAATTGTTGAACCTATTGTCAACTTGTACAAAATATTGTTCTTCACTTTGTGGCATGCCTTAGTAGTTCATAAAAAGCATGACCGTGGAACTAAAGGCTACCCAGTACCCATACACAAAATAATGTTGTTAAAATGTTGTCAACACCTACTCATACACAAAATATTGATGTTAAAATGACCAAAATAATGGGTTAACAAACTAGAGGCTATTGTTGGCGTCTTTTTTTGTTGCTTTGTTCGGCCTTGTATCTGACCATGTTGCGCTTGGCCCTTCTAGTCTCTCTTTGTATGATAGTAGGATCGACAGTAGGATCTCTACCCACCTTCACTATTTCAATGTCGCTATCAGACTTTTCTGGTACTTCAGGAGCTGCTCTTGGAGCTACAAAAGGTCTGCCGCCTCTTCTCGTAACAGTTCGACCCCCCCTCCTTGCAGCCCTTTGTCTTATCCTTGTTGCTAAAATATCCTCGACCTGATCAACAGCAACTTTTTCGGCTTGGACTGAACATGATGTCTCGCCTTTATTAACTTTGTTCTTCTTCCTTAAATTCTTCTTTTTTGTCTTTTCAGCAGGCTGTAACATTAATGACAGCATCGTTCACATCAATTCTTCAAAAAACAAAAGAACACAAGGAAGAGTATTGAAATTATACCTTCACAGTATCATGTCCAGGTGGTTTTGTATGGCATTTCCTGATGTTGTGTCCTGCTTCTTTACACCAACTACAGTGTCCAACAACCCACCTCTTCAATTTGTCAGTCCTACATTTCTTGACTACCTCAGCTTTGTCCCTTTTTCTAAGCTTCTTCGGCCTTCCAACTACAGTGTCCAACAACCCACCTCTTCCATGCCACTACTAGTGTCCCAAAGATGTGCACCACTCATAGGACTGAGGGCATGGGAGTATGTTGACATGAAGGTTTCAATCTTATAACAATCACTCACATAGTCTGTCAGTTCCTTTTTGAGGTGATGTATACATGGGATGGCATGTGAACAAGGTATACCACTTAACTGCCAACTCCCACAACTACAACTCATCTTCTTCATGTCTATTGTATATTGCTCACTGTGTGCTTTAACCTCAAAACCTTCTCTCCCATTCCATTTGTATGTATACCCAACACAGTCCTTAACATGATTGTCTAAAATTCTCTTAATTTTCACACACAGTTGTCCCTTTTTCCTAGACATAGCCATTGATCTGTTTTTTATCCTTTCCATGACTTTGGATCTTATTAACTCTAGCATAGTGATCAAAGGCTTATCCCTAGCCTCTAAAATGAAGGCATTAAATGATTCACTCCCATTATTACACAAAGTATCACTATAAACATTTAAGGGAAAAAATGCTCTACACCACCTAGGAGGGTTACCTGCATTCTGTACTACCCAACCATGTGCTGCCTCATTAAAATCTTTTAATTTTTGCATAACCCTCTTGAAATCTGCTTTGTTGCTTGACTTTGCAACCTCTCATAATCTGTCTCTAAGATAGTCACCACCTCCATGGGCTTTCTTTAGGTTCATGTAGATGTGTTGCACGCAATTTCTTTTTGCAGCTCCTGGTAACAAGTCATAAATGACCTGCTCTAACCCCTGAAATTAATAAAATAAATGATGATCAATACTATCATTAAAGCAACAAATAGTAGTTAGATTATGTACCTTTTGCTTGTCAGAAATGATCACATAGCTCTTCTGATCCACAATCTTCAAATCAGAAATGAGGCCTTCTAAGAACCACTTCCAGGTGTGATAGTTTTCTTTCTCTACAACTGCCCATGCTAAGGGATAGAAGCCATTATTGCTGTCGAGGGCCACTGCTGTCAAAATCTGCTGTTTATAGAACCCCTTGGTGTGACAACCATCTAGTCCTATGACCTTCCTACAACCACTACAAAATCCATCAACTAGAGGTTTAAGACAGACATACAATCTCCTAAAAATTGGGGGATGTCCTAGAATTTCTGGATCAGTGTAATTAACATAGCATGAACTCCCAGGTTCTGCTTTCATCAATTCTTTACAGTATGCCACAGCTAGATTGAATTGCTCTAAGTTATCTCCATTAATTTTTTTCAAGGCTTTCTCCTTAGTTCTTCTTGCACAAGTAGTACTGATCTTTATGTGGAATATCTCATCAACAAAAACCTGTAGCAATATTATAGAATTAGAGACAGTTTAAAGATAAGAAATAACAAGTTAAAAAAAGGAAAATGACATAACCTGAATAGCAGCCAGTGTGATGTCAGGAATCACTCTAAATTTTCCTTCCATTGCACCAGCTAGGAAAGTACTATTAACAAGGGAAAGCCTGGCATCTGGACAACCAGTGTGTGCAATATGAACTCTCCTCACTGACCAATCTGTTGGTCCTAATATCTTGTCTCTTCCAAACTAAATTCTGAAGTTACAGGGATATTCACACTTCACAGATATCCTCTTGTCATCATTGGTAGCTAACCATAAAGGTTTGTGATGCAATACAGAATACCAAGTCAAAGCATCCCTCACTTGTTTCTTACTAGAAAAAATCAACCCAGGAAAAAACTTAGGATCTCTCATGTATTCATCCTTAAAGTGCACATACCTCAAGTTTTTTCTTGACTGTATCTCAATTGTTTCATCATCACTACTAGAAACTATACTTTTTATGCCATCACTAACATCACTCTCACTTAGAATATTTTGACCATCTTCTTCACTACTACTTTCTACATAGCCTTGAGCTTTTCTCTCTTTGAACTGTAGCCCATGCCTTGCATAAGGTCCTGGCTTCTTAGTCTTGGAAGAAGATCCCATCTCAAAGGTTTTTGATTCATTTTCTGTCTCCTTCTCACACTGCCTAGCCATTTCCTCTAATTCCTCAACTTCTTTCTCAAATAAGGCTATATTTTCTGCTATGATTTCATTATCCAAATCATCATCAAATAGATCAGCCTCTCTAAAATATGCACCATCATCTTCATGTGTCCTATTTCCTTCCAAAATTTGTACATCTGATTCTTCATCTGAATCTTCATTTAGTTCCTTAATATGTGCATCCCTTTCTGCCATAAGAGTCTCCCATATATCTTTGTTGTATTCAAAGTCAGTAAGCAATGCGATAGTCCTGGTTCTACTTCTTACATCAACAATTCTGTCACTAGGTTCACCAACTATAAAACTAGCATATGAAATCCTAGGAACTAGAGTTCTTGTAGGATTATTACTACAATACAACCTCAAAAACTCAGGGTCAGGATTACAGTCAATGTAAACATCCATATAATTTTCTGTGGTTGCTAACTTTTTGAACTCAGCCATATCATCCTCACTCAACAGTGGCTTCAACCACCCAAAACCCTTACCCTCCACTTTGTAAACATATATCATCTTACCACCCACTGGACAACCAGTCCTCATCGCATACTCATCTATATCCCTCATGTCAAAATCCCCTACATCCATCCAGTCAAAGTTTCTAATGCTCCCTCCCACATAATCTAATACAGGTTTCAATTTAAAACTGCCCCCAAAGTGAACTATTGTTGAGAAATATTCTTCATATATCTCTGCAACATAAAAAGAAAATGAAGACAACATTAGCTCTGAAATAATCGAAATTGAAAAAAATCCCAATTGAAAACCCTAATTAAAAAGCCCCAATTTTTTAATAACCTGAAACCCTAATTGAAAAAAATCCCAATTGAAAACCCTAATTAAAAAGCCCCAATTTTTTAATAACCTGAAACCCTAATTGAAAAAAATCCCAATTGAAAACCCTAATTCAAAAGCCCCAATTTTTTAATAACCTGAAACCCTAATTGAAAAAAATCCCAATTGAAAACCCTAATTAAAAAGCCCCAAATATTTTAATAACGTGGGCAGTATCTTTTAATAACAATTGTTTCACATTCCCTAAGCTATATTATAATCCACAATAGAAAAGCCCCAAATATTTTAATATTAGGGTTCGAAACCCAAAATTGTAACAATTGTTTCACAATCCCTAAGCCCCAACTATTTTAATATTTTCATACACTAATTTCGACACATAACCCAGAATCAAATACACTTTTTTACTCAAAAAACTACAAAGCAACTAACCATAAAAATCTAGCAAACTCCGCTTCGGGGCTCGCCGACGTTGATTACATAATCCCCAAGGCATTGTTTTCGAATCTGAAGACTAATTACAGCCAACCCCGTAATGAAACCCTTAATTTGGATTTGAGAGTGTTTGAGGCAAGATTTTTGCTAAATGTTTCAATTGTGTTATGATTTGGGGGTTAGGTCAAACTTAATTGGGGGATAAAAGAAGTAAAGTGACCAAAATACCCTTCCCCAATTGGCATTCACTTGTCACATGCCTAGCACGTGATAAACTTAACGGAACGTTGACGGAAACTTTAACGGGGTGACCAACTGATAAACATTTTAGGTCATAGGTGATCGACTGAAAAGGTTTAAAACATAGGTGATCGACTTGTAACATTTGTGAAACATAGGTGATCATCTCTGCCATTAACCCTTTTTTTTTTTGAAACTTGCCAAAGAGGCAAGGTCTTGTGTTAATCCAAACAAGTTCATATTTACATGGAGGAAAACAATAAAGACGAAAAATATTGGGGTCAAATCCCAAAAAATAAACAAAAAGAAAAATTAGATTATTTCAACCCTTAATCGATCGAAATTGGCTTCATTGTTTCTCATAAAGGGTACTTCTTGTCTCTCGAATTCTACAATTGCCCTTCAATCTTTTAGGGATTTGATCATAATTCCAGTTGATGTTTCTTTACTGGATTCTTGCTTCCTTAGTCACAAAGTCCGCTGCTTGATTTGTATTTCTATATCCATGTTAGATTGTGGAGTTGTTTGCTTTTATCAAGTAAGTAATTTTTTGAATATTCCTCATGTAGTTCCATTTTCCTTTGTTTGAGTTGATCATTTGTATAACTTGTTTTGAATCGATTTTCAAAACAGTGTTTTGAAAGTGCTTCTCTTTATACCAATTGAGAGCGAACTCTGTTGCCGATAGCTCTGTGTGAAGTGGATCCTCTGCCTACATGTGTGCTCCAATTGCTTCAATCACCTGAACCAGGTGATCTCCAATAATACCACCAATATTATTTTGATTCTTCCCACTGTTGGTTTGTTTCATGTAAGGATCATTGATGGCGTCCTTTTAGTCTCAGAAGTTTTGCCTTGTCCACTTTGACAATATACATTACCCCTTATACCAACATCATTAAACTTTTAGAAATTCCATGCGTTGATCCTCCAAAATCCTATCACCATCATAAAAATTTAATCTTTGATGAACTCGAGATATTTATATTTAAAATCATGTTTTATCGACATTGAAAATTCAAAATGTACCAATCATTTAGGTACGGATAGAGTACTTTTCATAAGTAACACATACTTTGAAATACAGTACTTTATTCTAATCATACTCCATTATTTTATTTTATTCATGTGGTTGCCTTGATTGTTGTCAAATTTGACAAGACATCATTTTAATTCACAACCACCCTTCAAACTACAAAATTTGACTTAAAAAGTAGCTGCCAAAGCCGACCATCACCCTCTTCTTATCCGACACGTCCTACCATTACCAATCATCATCATCACATTTACCCGCGTTTTTTTGCACCTTAAAAAAAAACAATATCAAGAATTTTCATATTCTTCTACATATCTGCTCCACATCATTTTCCTCCTATTTCTT
>CM016567.1:8540821-8683125 GCA_003412495.2 Echium plantagineum | reverse complement strand
TTGGAACAGGTAGATGGTCAAATTGATGGTCAAATTGTCACCGACTCGAGGAAGAAGAGGACACTGATGAAGAAGGAGATGGGAGGGAAATGTTTGATTCTGCAGCTTTGGCTGCCTTTAAAAAAGCGGCAACTGGCTCCGAGTCTGATGGTGGTAACATCACAATTAACTCGCAAGACAGGTCCAGAATTTCTCAGTAGAGGGCCTGCAGGTTTGGGATCTTCTATTCGATCTCTGAGGCCTGCTCCCCGACCACTCAGTCCAGCATATATAATCCGATCACTGCCCTCTCAGGAAGCGCTGAATCTGAAAGTAACTGAGTGAAGAAGAGAAGAAGAACTGGAGAAGTTACAGGAAATCAGAGTGAAATTTCTAAGGCTCATTCAAAGGTTAGGCCTTTCTACTGATGAACCTATTGCTGCTCAGGTTCTCTACCGACGGGCACTTGTTGCAGGAAGGCAAAGCTCTCAACTTTTAACATCGATGCTGCCAGAAGTATGGCTGTGCAACTTGAGGAAGAAGGCAAAGATGATTTAGATTTCTCCCTGAACATCATGGTAATTGGGAGTGTGGAGTGGGCAAGAGTGCTACCATAAATTCTATTATTGGGGAGAATAAGTCCAGGATTGATGCCTTTGAAGCTGCAACCACTTCTGTGAAAGAAATATCTGGATGTGTGGATGGAGTTAAGATCCGAGTTCTTGATACACCTGGCCTCAAGTCCCTGTTATGGAACAGGCATTTAACAGTAAGGTTTTGTCATCTGTAAAAAAACTCACCAAGAAATCCAGTTGACATGTCCTCTATGTGGACCGTCTGGATGCAGCGACTCGGGACCTTAATGATCTGCCATTGATGAAAACTATCACAACTTCACTTGGCACTGCCATCTGGCGAAGTACTATCGTCACCCTAACTCATGCTGCTTCTGCCCCTCCTGATGGTCCCTCTGGTTCCCCTTTGAGTTACGAGGTGTTCGTTACTCAGAGGTCTCACGTGGTTCAGCAATCTATTGGACAAGCTGTAGCTGATATGCAATGATGACTCCAAGTGCCATGAATCCTGTTCTCTTGTAGAAAACCATCCTTCTTGCCGTAAGAACAGGGAAGGCCAAAAGATACTGCCTAATGGTCAAAGTTGGAAACACAGTTTGCTGCTGTTATGCTACTCGATGAAGATATTATCCGAAGCAAATTCGATTTCCAAACCTTTGGATCCGTTTGACCACCGCAAACTCTTTGGTTTCCGTGCTCGCTCACCGCCTCTACCATACATGCTCTCTTCTATGCTGCAATCTCATCCACACCCAAAGCTTTCTACTGAGCAGGACAATGTTGATTCTGATATTGACTTAGATGAGTTCTCTGATATAGATGATGACGAAGAAGATGAATATGACCAACTTCCTCCATTCAAGCCTCTGAAGAAAGTTCAACTTGCAAGGCTTAGTAGTGAACAGAAAAAGGCATATTTTGAGGAGTATGACTATCGAGTGAAGCTACTTCAAAAGAAGCAGTGGAAAGAAGAGCTGAAGAGATTGCGAGAAACCAAAAAAGGGGGCAAGGAGGCTGCAGTAGATTATGGTTATGCTGAAGAAGATGCTGATGCCGGAGCTGCAGCTCCTGTAGCAGTTCCCTTACCTGACATGGCCCTGCCACCTTCATTTGATAGTGACAATCCTGCTCATAGATACCGGTTTTAGAGCCAACTTCTCAGTTTCTGGCAAGACCTGTTCTGGACACTCATGGTTGGGACCATGATTGTGGCTATGATGGTGTCAATTTGAACACAATCTTGCAATTGCTAGTCGTTTCCCTGCATCATATACCATTCAGGTAACGAAGGATAAGAAAGATTTCACCATCAATGTAGATTCTGCTATTTCTGCCAAGCATGGAGAGAAAGGCTCCAGCATGGCAGGCTTTGACGTCCAAAGCATAGGGAAGCAACTTGCTTATATTGTAAGGGGTGAAACCAAATTTAAGAACCTGAAAAGGAACAAGACGACCGGTGGGATCTCGGTTACATTCTTGGGTGAAAATGTTGTCCCTGGTGTGAAGGTGGAAGATCAGATTGTCCTGGGCAAGCAGTATGCTTTAACTGGCAGTGCAGGGGCTGTTCGATCACAGAACGACATGGCTTATGGAGCCAACTTCGAACTCCAGCGAAGAGAGCAGGATTATCCCATTGGCCAGGTTCAATCTACACTTAGCATGTCCGTCATCAAATGGAGAGGCGACTTGGCTCTGGCCTCAACAGTCTAGCTCAGTTCTCCCTTGGACGTAGCTCGAAAGTGACGGTTCGAGCAGGACTAAACAACAAGCTTAGCGGGCAGATCTCCGTAAAGACGAGCAGCTCGGAGCACAGTCTCTTGCATTGGCCGCGGTCCTTCCCACTGCACTTGCTATCTATAGGAAGTTGTACCCTGAGGTTAGTGAGAGGTACATGTACTAGATTTTCTTGTACTAAAAGTTTTGCTGTCGTCATTTTATTTTGAGGAATTTCAGACATGGTTTATTCATAATCTATTTTGTTTTGAGATGTTTTATACTACAATTTATTCGACACTTTTGTACTGCTATCTATTGAGAGGGATACTTAATAAATCCATCATATTCCTCATATTTCACTTCTTACAAAATTCATTCACGCTTAACATAGTACGTTATTGTTGGGTCATTAGCCATTCAATTAAATAAAATAGGTAACCACACCTAGTGTTTATTTTGCCTCGAGCCAGGTTTGAGTGGGTATCTTTTAACTTGATTGGTAGACATTTTTTCTCGTGTAATTACCCGGATGTCGGTCGATCTTTCCCGTCCAATTTGGTACCTTGTCAATTACTTCGTAATAACAATTGGGATTTTAACGTGTATGTAATATATGTACATTATCGAGTAAGGTAGTACCCAACTTGTTATCTTAAACAAGTTCAGCCGGGTACTAAATTGTGCTTATTACCTATTATCCGATTCGTGATCTTATTTATCTATACCGGAGTCAACTCGTGTTGTTTTCTGCATTAAATAAGTGTGAATTTGTACGAGGGAAGCTGCTGCTAAGCAATTATAAATCCATGTTCCGGAGGACGTCGGGGTCCGTGAAAACGTGTGAACCCCACACTTCCAGGGTCACTGAACCCCAATAATCCCATGCCAAGTTGACTAGAGTATGTTGAAGCTTAAGACTTGAATACATCTAAAAAGAAGAAAGTTTCAAACCTTCAAATTAAGGCTTCGACAGCTTTTCGTTATGGGTATGATGTCAGGGGACTGGAGCTTGCCCGCTAACCACTTCAAACACAAGCGAACCTTGGTTGCATGAAGAGGCGAGATTACTTGACACTTTGCATTCTAATTATTACTAGTTGAGTTATGCTCGACTTAAATACATCTAGTATAAAAGCCACCAACTCCATCTTAGCTTAAACACAATCCTTGAATCCTATATCACATATATTGTTCGTCATATCAACACATATTTACAATTTTTACATACAAAAGAACTAGAGAACGAAAATGGCTGAAGCTTCGGTGGAATTCTTCCTAGACAACTTGAAAAATCTAGTTTTGTACAATGTCCATTTACTAGGTGACCTGAATGAGTCAATTCAAAGCCTTGAAAAAGATCTAGGGGTTTTACAAGGATTCATGGAAGATTATGCTGAAAATCCGAGTGCTAGTAGCCATCAAAAAGCTTTGGTGAACAGGATACTGGACATGGTAAACAAAGCTCAAGATGTTATTGATGATTATGTTGTTGAAAAAGCTAGACACGATGGATGGATGAAGAAGACTCATCATGTGGGATCTCTTCGGAGTATTGCTAAAGGTGTTGAAAGTATTAAACCAGATGTGAAAAGCCATTGACTTGACCAATCCTACTGGGCGAAGGCCATACCAAAAATGAGCGTCAACAACAACAACGATAACGCTCTTATGGACAGACAGGTAATGCAATCTAGCCCCCATCTGAAATCAGTCTGCAACGTCGATTGATCTAGTACGTAGTTTAACCACCAATAACTTAGTGACTTATTGAGGTATGCATTCGATTATCATGTTATAGATTATCGGGGAAGGCCTTGGAGAATATTATCTATAAAAACTACTTCGAATCTATATCAATAGATGAATAAACATACACACCTATCGGATCACGTTTTAGTATTTTAATTACTGAATACTGAATCAAATTAACTATTGAAAGAAATATAATGTACTATTTAATACAAATCAAACCCCAAACTATTTGATGTCGTCTGTTCATGGTAACGTTCAAAATTTAATGTGTTCGTGTTCCAATGACGTTTTCTTACAAGTAAAAGACATATAACAATATGTTCTTACGAAGAGTCTTGTTTAGACATTGTTTCTTGATTACTTGATACGTGTTTGCTAGGATCTTATGTGTGATAGTTAGATGGTAATGTAAGTATTTTTTTTTGCTTGACAATGGGACTGTTTGTAAAAATATTTAGGCCAAACAGGAGCCTGTAGTAGAGGAAGACGAGTCATCGGTTTTGATGGACCGGCTGCTGAGATAATGGAATTTCTCAAAGGTAGTACATTGGAGGTTGATGTTATTGGAATTGTGGGAATGGCTGGTCTTGGGAAGACGACACTGACGAATAAGGTCTACAAAGATAAAGATATCGATTATGATTTCATCCATCGTGCTTGGGCCCTATGTATCTAAGGATTGTCGAGTGGAAGACTTGTTCATCTCGATCTTGAAGCAATTGGCAGAGCCTTCAGAGGCCATAAACAAGATGAACAGGCCAAGAGTTAGTTCAAGAGGTTCGAAAATGCTTACAAAACAAGAAATATCTTATTGTTTTGGATGATGTTTGGAATACAAAGACTTGGGAAGATGTAAGAGCTGCTCTTCCAAACAACAATAAGGGTAGCAGAATTGTGCTTACTACTCGAGGACAATCTTGTCGCTGCACTGTTAATGTGAACCGGGATCCTTATGTTCTGAAATTTCTTTCGTCAGAGGAAAGCAGTGAGTTACTTGAGAAGAAGGTATTTGGTAAAGAGAATGTCCTCCAAATCTGGTGCAATTACTTGAACGTGTTGCTAACAATTGTGGGGGACTACCACTTGCCATAGTGTTATTGCAGGTACTCTGTTGCCTAGGCGTCATTTAAAAAGCACTGGTGGGACCAAGTAGCCAACAGTGTGAATGATTTTATTGTCAAAGATGAGAAGAAATTCTTGTCAGTAGTTGAACAAAGCTACAAAATTTTGCCTCGTCGTTTGAAGTTATGCTTCCTCTACTTTGGCCTTCTTCCAAGAGGCAACGTCGATGTATGGAAATTGATTGAATTGTGGATCACTGAGGGATTCATAAAAGATGAAATGAGGTCAGGCTTGGAGATAGCTGCTGCGACAAGGTTGTATGAGCTCATCGCAGAAATCTAGTTATGGCAACTCATCAAGATCCAATAACCGAGTCAAGACATGTCGTGTACATGACACACTACGTGTATTTTGTAGGGAGGAAGCTGATAGACAAAATCTTTACCAAGAAGTTACCATGTCTAATCTTGGCTCGTTTGGGAACTGTCGTCGTATATGTGTTGATTCGAATGCTGCTCTATATTTCTCTGAAATTCCATCTGGTGAACAGTTACATACATTTCTCACTTTCTCTGAACAAAAGATCACTTTGGATGCGACTCAATCAAGGGCAGTAGTCAAAGCATTTAAAAGGATCAGAGTATTGGAAGCTAGCTCCCTCAAGTTCACCCGATTCCCAAAAGAGTTGAGAAAGCTGCCACTCTTGAGATATTTGGCGTTATCTTCTGAATTTGATTCATTAGATCCATTTCCATGCTATCTAACTTGCAGACCCTCATCATATTAACAACAAAGAGTAGTCTCCAATTCGATAAAGATATATGGAAGTTGTCTCAGCTAAGGACCCTAAAGACAATGCATCTGCAAAGTTGCCAGCTCCACCATCTTCTAATGCTTCAATAATAGGGAGGGAAAACATGCACAGTCTTTCTACTATAGATCCAGAGAGCTGCACACAACAGGTACTTTTGAGGATTTCAAAATTTAAAAGTTGGGTGTTCGACGAAAATTATCCACATTATTGAAGGACGAAGATTCCGTGCTGATTCAAAACCTTGGGAAGTTACAAGAGCTCGAAAATTTGAAGCTTTTCAATGAGGTCACATCTTACTCCCAAATGTTGAGCCTTTCAAAAAGATTTCCAGAGATGCTGGCAAGTTGACGAAGCTGACTCTATCAGGTAACTGAAGATTGATAGAAACGTTGGTGGGGTAGAGGAGGCGATTGCCTCTCATCCCCGCCTTTGAATTGTTCTTATATATTAATGAAGTTTGGCATTGTTGTAGAATACTCTGCCCTCTAACTTAATGTGTATATTTTCGTGGAACTGACACCCTGGCTCCGTTAATGCAGGGACCTCCCTCGGCTGGGAGCATATGTCGACACTAGGACAATTGGAATTACTTGAGGTGCTCAAATTGAAAGAATTAGCATTCAAAGGGGACACATGGGAAGCAGACGTCGGGCTTTTCCCATCTCTCACGTTCTTGTGTATAATTAGAACAGATTTAAAGAATTGGCGAGCCAATGCTGAACAGTTTCCAAGTCTAACACGCCTAATTCTCAAGAACTGCGACAAACTTTTGACACTTCCGTCTTGCTTGGCAAACGTCGTTGGCCTCCAAGCTCTGGACATATATTGTTGCAGCAAAGAAGCTGTTAAATCTGCCAGGGAAATCCATAAGAATAAGGCGTCCGGGAGTTTAAAGCTCAATATTTATCCTCCAGATATGTGATAGGTGATAAATTAAATTCTGTCAACTTTTGATTCTTGTTTTAAGGAAGAGTGGTTCCAATGCCATATTTCATCTTTTTTCTTTATCTGTAATAAATAAGATTCATGTAGCCCTTGTATTGTTTTAAGTTGGATAGGTTTGTATTTTACAACTTTTAATTTCAATAATATTGCTTAGTTACGAGTTAATCGAATAGTTTAGTGGAAAAGTCTCTCGCTAGTGACCAGAAGGTCCTAGGTTCGAAACTCATCTCATCGCTAACTTACAAAAAAATAATATCGCTTAGTTACGAAAAAGAAAAAAAGAAAAAACCAATAAAAGATACTCATTGAGACAAAAAGATATAACTCAATCACATTTACTTAAACCAAATTGGCAAATTTTCTAAAACTACTAGATAGCTTTGAGAAAATTGGAGCTGTGCAATAATAAAGATAGATTATTGACAAGTTTAAATTCCTCATACATAATTATGAAAGTTAATGTTCATTCCAAAAGAAGATTAAGAGTACATATATTCTATATACACAACAATGGTACAAAATTATGAAAGTTATTAAAAGCACTATCACTACTAGAAAAAAGTATCAACATACATAAAAATGTTAAGAATATGAGTTTAGATCCTAATTGATGTGGGCCTCGGCCCCACCTAAATACCTATATCTTAAATGCATTACGTATATATTAAATGCATAAACGTATATCTTAAATACGTTACGTATATGTACATTAAATGCATAAGCCCACGAGAAGGACGGACATGATCCGTAATTTAGCCCATACTTTCTAGGGTTTGTGGCAGCACCAATTAAAGCTGGACATGTGTCCACAAGAAGCAAAACCCTAGGGTCTCACTTCATTATAAATAGGACAGCTCAGTCACCCTAAGAGGTATTCTGTTCCCACTCCTTATTATTCTTTTCTCAGACATCTTTGACTGACTTGATCGTCGGAGTGTCTGTGGCCAAACCCTGGCCACACTTTCAGGTCAATGGCTCCGAGAAAAACAAATACTTCCAAGGCTGGCCCTTCAAAGCAACCTTCCAAACACCCTATGGAGGATAGGGTGGCAACTAGAGCCATCACACAACAACAATCCCGTTTGGATCTCCGTAGTCAACTAAATCAACGAAGGGACGGAGATCCATCTGCCAGGCAGTCAAACTCAGATCGGGATGGAGATCCAAGGAGAGACCATTCTCCCAGGAAATCTCCTTCACGAAGGCGTGAGGATTATCACGGCAAATCAATGGCGCCGTCTGTGGGGACTAGAACAAATTTGCCGCCTCGCTCTCACAAAAGCCAAGATGAAGGACATCACCGTGATTCGGCAATTTCTCGCCTAAACTTGGGGGCAGAAATTGAGCGTGAAGTACAACGCCGTGTCGAGTTAGCTTTGCGCACCGCACAAGCTGTCCCGCCACCACCAACGGCCGCACACGCTCGCCCCAACACGGTTATTGATCTAGACGAAGGAGGGGCTACCCATCTTCCCCAAACAGCCCCCCCACCGGGCCCGACAACTGCCCCTCCCCCTGATCCAGCGTATCTCCAACTCATGAAAGACATGGAGCTTCTCAAACAGCAAATGTCTACCATGAATGCATCACGAACCCCCGCTATTGTCGCCCACACGCAGATGCCATTTTCTGACCGACTCAAGGCCAAAGTACCTCCCCCTGGCTTCGTGCTGCCCCAATTCACTCAATACGATGGCACCAGCGATCCACAAAAACATCTCAAAGGCTTTCTTACCCAGATGACTATGGCCACGAGTGAACCAGATTTCTACGCCAAGGCCTTTGCCAACAGCCTCAAAGGTAAAGCCCTAGACTGGTATATGGAGCTTCCTCCTAAGTCGCTGGACACGTACGAACAAACTGCCGCGGCATTTTTGAGCAAATTCGGCGCAGCTATCCGCGAGGAATTAGATGAAAAATCCCTGATGGAGTTAGAACAGGGCAAAAACGAGTCGCTTCGCGCTTTCCATAAGCGCTACAATGACCTCCTTCTCAATATCCCCAAGTGCGATTCAAAAACAGCCTACATGGCATTCTTCCGCGCCTTACGCTATGGGGCGTTAAAAAAGAACCTCCTCTTGGAAAAAACACTATCCAAGGACGCGCTAACGGCTCGTGTCCGCCAATTTATTGAAATGGAGGAACTAAAGACAAGGGAGAAGAAGGATGGCAAACGCGACCTCCGGCAAACATTAACCGCGAAAGACCCAGGCACGTCCAAACCCAAAGTTTGGGAACGCATCCAACGGGACCGGGGGTCCACCTTCACCGACAGCTACAAACGGCGAGCTTACTCCCCTATCACGTCGGAGCACTCTCCCGTGGCCAAATTCATTGAGCGCACACCTCTTACAAAATCTATCGCCGAGATTTTCACAGCGATAGAGGATAAGAGCTTGTTGCCCAAGCCCAAGCGTCTGAGCACGGCACCCAGTAAACGCGACCAAAATAAGTATTGTGAGTACCACCGGGAACATGGCCATGACACTGATGATTGTCGCGTCCTAAAAGCCGAGATTGAACGTCTTATTCGCCGTGGCCACTTACGCGAATACGTCCACCAAGATCGCTCAAAACGCGACGCCAACGATTACAAGCATTCGTCCACTACAAGAGATAGCTCCCCTCCCCCTCAACGCCGACGGATCGAAACTATCTCTGGGGGCATGGCTGGTGGCGGAGATTCGCGAAATGCCCGTAGAAAATATGCCCGGCGAGAAGTACATTGTACTTATCAAGTAAAGGCGGCCAGGGCCGAGCCAATCACCTTCCACGATTCAGAGCTAGAAGGGATCGAGCTACCACATGATGACCCGTTGGTCATCATGCCAATCATAGCCAATACAGAGGTCCAACGGATGTTGGTAGATACGGGAAGCTCCGTGGATGTTTTATACTTGCGTACGTTGGATGAACTACAGCTGCCCAGGTCAATAATACAACCCATCCGGACACCCCTAACGGGTTTCACCGGACATTCGATATACCCTCTAGGGGTGGCAGATCTTGACGTAACTTTGGGGACCGGGGCACTGACCTCTACGGTACGGATTTCTTTTACTATAGTCGATCTCCATGACCCCTCGTACAACGGGATTATTGGGAGACCTTCGTTAAACGAATTCAGAGCTGTAGTTTCCCCTGTGCACTTAAAACTCAAGTTTCCTACCCCCCAAGGAACGGGAGAAATGGTGGGAAAGCAAAAAAGTGCAAGAAAATGCTATTTGTCCTCAGTACCTGCGACCCATGAGGAAGAAACCCAAGTACCAGCATCTAAAAGGACAAAAGGTATGCAAAAAATGGACATTCAAACCGTCCAGAAGACAGAGGACAATTCCCCTCGAGAAAGGGAGAGTCGAAAGAAGGCCGCCCCTCACGAAGAGATAGAGGAAGTTATGTTCAATAAAGATGTCCCTGCAAAAACATTCCGTATTGGAACATGTTTAGAGGCGACACATCGGGACAAACTTATTATACTGATAAGAAGTTTCCAAGATATCTTCGCTTGGACGCCTGAGGATATGCCTGGCGTAGATGTTAGCCTGGCGAAACATCGATTACACCTTGATCCTCAGTATCGTCCTATTAAGCAGAAGAAGAGGACATTTAGCGATGAGAAAAGCGTGGCTATACGACGAGAGGTTACCGCTTTATTAGAAGCCCGGGCTATACGGGAACTCAAGTTCCCACAATGGATTGCGAATGTCGTTTTGGTGAAAAAACCTAATGGAAGTTGGCGGATGTGCACAGATTTCACTGATTTAAATAAAGCGTGCCCTAAAGATTTCTACCCCTTACCATGCTTGAACAGGTTAGTGGATGGAAGCGCGGGACACGAGATATTCGATTTCATGGACGCCTCACGGGGCTATCATCAGATACGCATGGAAGAAACAGATGCCGCCAAAACCGCGTTTATCACTGAATACGGGCTTTACTGTTGGACCGTAATGCCCTTTGGATTAAAAAATGCCGGAGCCACGTATCAACGGATGGTAAATCAGATATTTGCGAAGCAGATAGGGCGCAATATGGAGATATACGTGGACGATATGTTGGTCAAAAGTAAAAAAAGAAGCGATCACTTGGTAAACCTCAAAGAAGTTTTTGACAAGTTAAGGGAAACAAAGCTAAGGCTAAATCCGGAAAAATGTTCTTTTGGGGTCACGTCCGGCAAGTTCCTTGGATATATGATCAGCCAGCGGGGGATTGAACCTAACCCCGATAAAATTGAAGCTCTGATAAATATGAGGACCCCAGAAAGTTACAAAGATGTGCAAAAGTTGACAGGATGCCTCGCTGCTTTAAGCCGATTCATTTCCCGATCAGGAGAACGCAACTTGCCCTTCTTTAGGTTGTTGCGTCAAGCAAGGCCTTCAGAAGGTAAGTTCCGATGGGATGAGAGTAGCGCGAAAGCTTTTGAAGAACTCAAGCAATACTTAGGGTCTCCTCAGCTTCTCACACGACCCGAACCTTCTGAAACGTTATTACTTTATTTAGCTGTGTCGGAAGGAGCGGTGAGTGGGGTATTACTACGAGAAGTGGATAAAATACAAAGGCCCATATACTATGTCAGCCATGTATTAAGAGGACCCGAAGAACGCTACCCCCGGTCATAGATAAATTCGTCTTAGCCCTCATCATAGCTGCTCGTAAATTAAAGATCTATTTCGAAGCGCATCCCATCCAAGTGGTAACAGATCAACCCTTAAAACGAGTCTTAGCGCGCCCGGCCTTGTCCGGAAGATTAACAACATGGGCTTTGGAACTTAGCGAGTTCGACCTCTCATATGTGGGACGGACAAGTATCAAGGCGCAGGCCCTGGCTGATTTCGTTAACGAGTGCTCACTACCTACGGATGCGTCTGCTGAAACCTCCACACACGAAAGCTTCCCACGGTGGAACATATACGTAGATGGGGCTCGAAACGAAAAGGGTAGCGGCGCAGGAATAATTATTAAGGGGCCTGACGGGGAGTGCGCAGAATATGCTCTCCGCTTCAATTTCACTACCACCAATAATGAAGCTGAATACGAAGGACTCATCGCGGGCATGCAAATAGCCAAGGATTTAGGGCTCACCTATATACGCATCATGGCCGATTCTAAGCTAATAATAGACCAAGTCACCCATCAGGCTGACACAGTTAAGGACTCATTAGTTCAATACAAGACTATGGTGGATCAATTGAGCAAAGCATTTGCATCGGTCGAGTTTCAACATATACCACGAGCCCAGAATTCCGAGGCGGATTACCTCTCGCAATTGGCAACAGTGTTGTTCCACGACTTACCTCCTGAGGCCAAGGTTGAGATTCGAGAGGCCCCGGCGTATAAAATGTCACAGGTCACGTCTTTATCCGATATCGAGGTAGATTGGAAAACACCTCTTGTCCAATACCTGGCGAACGACGTTCTACCCACGGATAAAAACCTGGCGGGGAAAATCCAGCAACGCAGCCTACGTTTCTACATGTTAAACGGAGAGTTATATAGGAAAACTCACGAAGGACCGTTACTATACTGTGTAGCCCAAGTAGATGTTCCCCTAATTCTTAAGGAAGTACATGAAGGATGGTGTGGGAGTCATATTGGGGGCAAGTCTTTGGCCCTTAAGATAACACGGATAGGATATTATTGGCCGACACTCTTGGCAGATGCTTGCGAATATGTGAAGAGATGCGATGTTTGTCAAAAACACAGTCCCGTGTCACGAGTCCCAGCCACAAACATGGCACCAGTGGTTAGCCCTATTCCTTTCGCTAAGTGGGGCATCGATATAGTGGGAAAGCTTCCCAAGGCTAAAGGAAACCTCGAATATATTTTAGTTGCTGTTGATTATTTCAGCAAGTGGGTGGAAGCTATTCCCTTATCCCGTATCCGCGGAGAGGAGGTGGTCCAATTCTTATGGAAAAACATAGTGACCAGGTATGGCATACCTCGTATCCTCATATCTGATAATGGTACACAGTTTGAAGGACGCATCGTTGGTGATTTTTGCGAAAAATACGGTATCGAGCAGCGCTTCGCCCCGGTCTACTATCCCCAAGCCAACGGACAGGTGGAAGTCATGAACCGGGTTATAATAAATGGTATTTGTAAGAACCTCATTCAGGCAGAATCCGCGGATGGAGCTTGGGTGGACGAATTGCCAGTAGTATTATGGTCAATCAGGACTTCGGTTAATCATGCCACGGGATCCACCCCCTTTAATCTGGTGTACGGAGTTGAAGCCGTTCTTCCAGCAGAAGTAGGAATCCCTACACATAGACAACGAGGGTTCGAGGAGGATACGAATTCTGAACGTCTAAGAGAACAATCCCATTTCATAGACGAAAGTCAAGACCGGGCAGCCTGCCAACTCCTAAAATTCAAAAACCAGATGGCAAAAACATATAACCGGAGAGTCAAAGGAAGACAGTTGTCGGTAGGAGACTTGGTATTGAGGCTATTTTCCATCAGCCATCCGTAGCAGGTCAACAAACTCAGCCCTAAATGGGAAGGGCCCTATCGTGTGAAGCGGATCTTAGGACCAGGGACATACGAGTTAGAAGATATGGATGGACGAGCCATACCTCGAACCTGGCACATCACCAAGCTGCGTCTTTATTTCAGCTAAAAGTCACTTTTATAGTTATATGATATTTCCGAACAGTTATTTACTTTTACGTACTTCTTTCGTTAATAAAGTCTATTCTTAAATCCTCAATCTTAGTTACAGGCACCACCCTCGTATTTCAAGATACGAGAGAGCCTTACTCAAAGATTCGTGCGAAATATAGCGCCAATAAAATTCAACCAAAAGGAACACATCCATTTGCTCATACGCAAAGAGAAGTTCCTTCTCAAGTCTACATCATCTAAATGACACACTTTTCGAAAAAACGTCGCAAAGAACATATCCCTCGCATTTATTAGCGACCGGATGTTCAACATTACGGACACACTTTCGTATTTAGCGATACGCAAAAGTCCTAGTGCCGTGGTGACGACATACTCCCATAAGTAGACGTATGTGGAAGTCTCACCACAAAATATCAATATTCTGTCCACAAGTTTTCATACTTAAGATATGAAAATTTATATGATAAGAATATCTTAATTCTATTCACAACCTTCGTACCCCACGATACGAAGAGGTTCACAATAGAATTAACTTCTCGTTCACTACCTTCGATTCGAAGCGTACACAATGAGAAGCGTATCAACTTCCTATTCATTACTTCCGTACCTGTAATACGAAAAGTACACAATAGCAAGTACCCTTTTAGCCAGTGATTGTGAACTTCATTGATCTAGTTTCAATAAAATTCACAAGGGGGCAGATGGCATATACAGAGTCGAACAAAAATAAAACACTATAGAGCATCACCAAGTTTAATCAAAGTTAAGGTAAATGTTTTAAGCGGGCAAAATACCAGAATGTCAGATAATACGGAAAGATGATAAAAATATTCATTACAAAAGATCATTTCATAAACGCTTGGCCGCTTCATCAAACCAATCAGGGTTCAACTGGAAGGAAGCACGGAACTCATCTAGCTTGGCCGGGAGCACAGGGATTTCTTCAGCGAAAGTCTTGATAAGACGCATCAGAGACTCGGCCACATCCACCGCCGAAGTCGGGACATGCTCAAGACGAGAAATTAAACCTCAAGGAACGGGTAGAAGAGGAATATCCGGGTGCATTCCTCCCTTTATTAGAAACCATTTATCGTGCCACCTCTTGTCCTGGACTTTGTTCGGCCTAGCAGAAATGGTGGCCCCAGATGCCTTCGCAGAAAATGTTAACAGAGAATTTGTCCGATGTACTATCGAGTAATTCTCCTTAAACAAGGCCACCGTCGGATCTATTTGGACCCGACGGCAACCAACTTGGAAAATGGTCAGAAGAAGCCAAGAATTGGGGTGTATTTGACAGGGGGCAACCGGCAAAGCTAAGAGAAGGTTTTCTACAAATTTAGAGAAGGGCAGACGCATTCCTAGGGCGAAACTTTCTACATAAATAGGCGTCCACCCTTCAGGATAAGAGGATAATGTATCCGCATCAGAGGCGGCACTCATTTCAACAAAGTCAGGAATTGAAAAATATGTACGCAAACCAGGAAGATGGGAGTCGTATACAGTTACGGGTCGAGAACTTCGTATGTACATAGGGGAAGAGTTTGGATCTTTACCTCGGGCCGCCCCACTGGAGGTCCCGACTTCCTCTGTAGAGGCAGAGGATCTCCCCGTAGGAGGATGTTCCTCCATCGCCCCTTCCGCCAGCAACTGATCCAACGATAGATCCTGCGAAAGGACAAACTTAAGCAATGGACGCACATATACTAATCCCAGCGCTTAAGATGGGGATTACCTCAGATGATTCGTGGGGATGTGGTGGTACGTCCACCAAAGACGCGTCTGTTACATTCGCAGGGGCCTGTTGATCTTGAGACATAGTGAAGAGTTCTACAAAACACGCGCCAAAGTATCAAAACACGCATCAAAAAGGACCTAAGAGGATTCCCTCCAAAACTCTGAATATTTCTGACAGTGACAGGCTGTTAGGTAGAAACTCAACCGTCACCCCGGGAAACCGAACGTCCCAACCTTTCATTTCCTGGCACCCCAATCATATTCCGACCAAAATTCAGAGTTCCTTAAGGATATTAACATGATGCACAAGGACTCTAAAATTGTACAAGTCCTAAAGAGGCAGAAAGTCCAAACAAACTACGGGATGCCCACAATTCTCACAAAGATGGTAGAGTTCAAAACAAGCCAAAGGTTCAAAGCATAAAGGAAAATGTTCAAATAAACTCGAAGAATCCCTAGCCCCAGTGCACACAAGCATATGAAAATAACTTAAAGTGCATGATACTATCTCCTCCATTACACTATTCAAGCCTTCAAAGCTCCTATCACTACGTAGAAAGACACTAAAACAACAGGAAGCCGTGAAAAGAAAAGGAGAAATACATGCAATCGCGGAAAAGTAAATAGATGATAGTACAGCCATACTTACCGGTGAGAAATGAAAGGGCACCGTCTTTGTTTGCAAGAGAATGATGCAGTTGGGTAAAATGGTAAAAGTAAAAATGAAAGGTTCAAATATGCCTTTTATAGACACCTCAGTGGGTCCCACGAGAGGAGACGGAGACGCGCAAGGACACGCGCAAAATCATCTGCGAACGTTTAAGAAAACGGGAACCAGTTGTTTCGAAAGAAGAGACACGCGTCACTTCCCTGATCTTAAAGAAGAAACACGCGTCAATCCCCCGATCTTCTCCTTAAGTTTAAACTAAGGAAGGACTCGACAGATTGAGGGGGCAATGATGTGGGCCTCGGCCCCACCTAAATACGTATATCTTAAATGCATTACGTATATATTAAATGCATAAACGTATATCTTAAATACGTTACGTATATGTACATTAAATGCATAAGCCCACGAGAAGGACGGACATGATCCGTAATTTAGCCCATACTTTCTAGGGTTTGTGGCAGCACCAATTAAAGCTGGACATGTGTCCACAAGAAGCAAAACCCTAGGGTCTCACTTCATTATAAATAGGACAGCTCAGTCACCCTAAGAGGTATTCTGTTCCCACTCCTTATTATTCTTTTCTCAGACATCTTTGACTGACTTGATCGTCGGAGTGTCTGTGGCCAAACCCTGGCCACACTTTCAGGTCAATGGCTCCGAGAAAAACAAATACTTCCAAGGCTGGCCCTTCAAAGCAACCTTCCAAACACCCTATGGAGGATAGGGTGGCAACTAGAGCCATCACACAACAACAATCCCGTTTGGATCTCCGTAGTCAACTAAATCAACGAAGGGACGGAGATCCATCTGCCAGGCAGTCAAACTCAGATCGGGATGGAGATCCAAGGAGAGACCATTCTCCCAGGAAATCTCCTTCACGAAGGCGTGAGGATTATCACGGCAAATCACTAATTTTATTAATATTAAGATTTTCAAAACACTTCTTTTGACAAAATATACATAAAAACGTTAAATCATTTATCGTTCTTTTGTTAAATATGATTTGAAAAATATTTCTCATATATAAGCTTCGATAAGAATTATTCAAGAGATTTTGAGCTATGATTGAAGGCTGAACTTTACTTTTGTATATGTTTTTCATCCATAGCCTAATATCTTTAACGCATTTGATTATCATAGAGTTTGTGATTCTTTCTTCTTTGCTCTTTCATGACACATGAATATCGACTTTTTCTTTTGGTCATCGTACTTTTCTTTTAACTTCTTCAAGTCATCAATGAGTAGTGTATGGTTGATTCTATCTCTTCATCATCACACTTTAGAAATTGTTAGCCCACGTTGCACTTTGTTTTTAGGGCAAAAGGCATGCATCAACCATCACTCATGTTTCACTCAATTCACAATTCACTCACTCATGTTTCATATGGTGTCATTCACTCACTTATTTTCCATGCATCAACCATCACTCATGTTTCACTCAATTCACAATTCACTCACTCATGTTTCATATGGTGTCATTCACTCACTTATTTTCCAAAAACAGTTTCACGTGACTATTCATGTCATATAGAAATATAAAAGGGAATATTTTATTGATGAAAATTGTTGTTGTGAATATATAATAGAGATACATATATTTATAGGTAAACATTAAACTTAAACCTAACATTGCGGGCTTATGGGTTAGGGCTAGGGCTACTCGCCCATTCGCCTAACACCCTCCCTCAAACTCATGGTAATTTTATATAATTTCCATGAGTTTCTAATACAACAATAATAGTAAAAAAAGAAAAAACATAGTTTGGATCAAGCCGGATCCATGATAAGTGGTATCGGACTCGCAAGACAACGCATATCTGAATCGCCAGATAATGCGTATCATCAATCATTAATTGCCTAGAACGCCATTCTTTTCGAACCTGTCAGATCTCTTCGTATAAGACTCGCCAGACTTCGCCAATAAGTAACTGCCAGGAACACCATACTTTTCGAACCTGGCAGATCTTGTTCAAAATTCCACTTCAACTCGAAGTAGAATAAATCAATTTTTAAATTTTTTTATTTTCAATGGGCTATTCCCACTTAACCTTATCCCTCTCCCTCAAACTCATGATAATTTGTTTCAATTTTCATGAGTTTGCAATAATAACGAGCAAAAAGAAAATAACTTTCAAATAAAACAAAAATTTCAAGAAATATTATAATAAGAGAGGGATATGTATTTAGGCCTCAAAAATTTCAAGAAAATAACTCACCGGCAGAAATATTATAGTAAGAGAGGGATATGTAGCGGAATATGTATTTAGGCCTCAAAAATCGATAGGCTCGATACCATGTAGAAATAGAGAGGGATATTTTATTGATAATTTTTCTTGTGAATACATAATAGATATACCTATATATATAGGTAAACATTAAACTTAACCGTAACACTGCGAGCTTATAGGTTAGGGCTAGGGCTACTCACCCATTCGCCTAATATGTCAACTATTTATGTCTCCCGTTGACTTTCTTAAGAGCAAAATTGTCATTTCACGTCTATTATTTTAAAAACAAAAAATAAAAAGGAGTAAAATTATAATTAGAGCACTCACATCAGCTTCCTCAAATTTCCCCTATAATACACTCTCAAATATCACTTTTTCTAATTTTGGGGTTTACTTTTTACACGACACTTTAGGAGCTTCCCTATTATTCACTTCAAACGTAAATAATAGATGTTTCACATATCTTATAAAATATTTAGGATAAAACTAAATTTTAAAAAGTATAAAATAATATCTTATATATGGATGTTGAATGAAATATAATTCATATTTATATTTATATTTATATTTAATAAAAAATATTTAATTACATTCTATTTATTTTTTATATAAATAACTTCCGAATAGGGAGAGTATAAACTTGAGGAGTGAACAACCTACGTGAATAATTTTTTGAGGGTCCAACCTATTATACGGAACCTAAAAAGGCAACGTTTTAATCATTTTTAGTTTTTCCATTTCCAATTTTAACTTTTAGGGAGCTGATGTAAGTGCTCTTATGCCCCCTATTTAAAAGTGTAGTAGTTAAGGGGAGGGGCAAAATAGTCATTTCAATTTTTTTTTAAAAATTCATATGAATGACTAGTTTGTCATAAAAAAGTTAACGGAAGACCGAAATAGTTGACTAATAACCAATTGGACTAACAAAGTACAACTTAGACTAACGATATTCAAATGCGTTAAAGATAACATGCTATGAATTTTAAAGTATATACAAAGGTAAAATTTAGTCTTCAGTCATAGCTTAAGTCTCTTGAATAATCCTTGTCGAAGCTTATATATGGGAGATATTTTTCAAATCATTTATGACAAGAAGACGATAAGTGATTCAACATTTTTGTGTATGTTTTGTCAAAAGAAATGTTTTGAAAATGTTAATGTTGATAAAACTGGATTTTGAACTCATATTCTTAAAGATGATGAAAATAGCTTTCCAACGCATTTTGAATAGTCAAAGTCGGCGTTTTAACGAAACGGGAAATGAAGTTTTAAGTTTGTCGCCAAACCAAACTCTTAAAAATAACATTTTTAGCCCAATTTTAGCATTTATTTACGTAAAACCACAAAAACATATACAATTGACGGATCTGTTAACTTTATGGACCAAATGCGCACCCGCTACACACTTTCAGGGACCATTTGCGCATCGTCCTATTTATGGGGACCAAACTACAACAGCCACTCACTTACCTAGACCATTTCAACAATTACCTCTTATTCGATTAAAGGTACTTTCCACTTTATTAAGGAAACACATATAACAAATTAAAAGACCCTTGGCTTGGGCAGTTGGGCATATATTGTTAGCGCAATATTGGTATATATAGTACTCGAATGGTTAATTACAGTTAATAGGATAAAACAGAAAAAATATGATAAACAGTATATTGGCGTCTTATATAGAATGACAATTAAAACAATGGGAAAATTTCTAGTGACTAGTAGTATTTCGCATAAACAAATTATTTATATTATCGATTAATTTTGACTCATTAATTTATACAATATAAGATGAATTGTCTCGATTTTTAGTCAAGATATATGCTAAAATGACAACAAAAAGAAGTGAAAGGGTAGGAAAAAACCCTAGATAAAGATGTTTTAGGGGAAAAATGGGTGAAAAGATTGGGTGCATCAGGTACCCATTTAAAAGTTTCACGTGGGTACTGTACCCACTTAAAACTTTATCATTGGTACTTGTATCCAAATTGTACTATAACAATGGTACAATACCACATATTTATCAATCCAAAATAAATATGTGGTATTGTACCATTGTTATAGTACAATTTGGGTACAAGTACCAATGATGAAGTTTCAAGTGGGTACAGTACCCACGTAAAACCTTTAAATGGGTACCTGATGCACCGGGTGCACCGAATTATTGATGCACCGAATCCGGACTCGAAAAATGGTTGGTTGTAACTTGTAATAAACTTTGTAATTACCATTATCAATTAATTCTCGTTGCCTGAAATCTTGCTTTTCTCACCTTCAAACTCCCTAAATTTCTCCAAATACATTTTGATAGGCTGAGTGAAATCATCAAACCCTAGATTCCCAAGTGCCCAACAAATATCATCTCCATTAACAGTCTTCCTCTTCTCCTTTCTGCACTTATCAGATGCCTCTCCTGTAACAAAGCTAATGAACTCAGACACACATTCTTGCATCGTTTCTTTAGCTTCCTTCGATACCTTCGCGTTTGCTGGAAGAATTTGCTTCATGATTCTTCCAACATTTGCTATTGGAAGCAACCGATCTTGCTCCTTCATGTTGGAACCATCTTCATCAACATATTCATTATGAGGAAGACTATTTGAGCTACTATAATAGTTCTTGTGATTTGTGAGCTCTCTTGCAATGCCTGGATCCATTTGCTTTAACAAGAGAGAAAGTCTATAGACTAGCTATTAAGATGTATATGTTTTAATGGTATGTTTTGTTTTGCTAATTGATCTTTAGAGGTGTAAATACATATATATATCCTAATGGTCAATGGACTTATCAAGATTCCAATTAACTAGTTGCCACTATTTGTAAATCTTTTTCTTGATTAATCTTTTATGGTTCTCCAAATATATATTTGAAAATAAGAGCTTATGTTCATCAAATTTGTGAAAAATGTCGATCAATAAACGTAAAATTTGTGAAAAATGTCAATTAATAAACATAAAATTTGTGAAAAATGTCGATTAATATGTAGACAGTGATGAATTATAATAGTTTGTTCTAAACCTATCCTATGAACTGAAATTAAGTTATAATTGAGTCTCGTATAATTACAATGAGCGAGTTGCGTACACATACATATATAGTCCCCAATAGTGTCACAAAGTTACAATTTAGTCTCAATAGTGAGTTAGTGACATCGTTGCAGTTTAGTCCCATTAAGTGGCCAAAAAGTTGTATATATGTTCTCACGTTCTGTTAATATTTAGCACCAACACGCAATAAGAGAGCAAATTTGGAGCAAAAATAATTTTTTTTTTTGTAAATTAGTGATATATGTGAGTTTCGAACCCAGGACCTTCTGGTCACTAGCAAGAGCATTTTCCACTAGGCTATTCGATAAACTCATCATGAGCAAAAATGACTTTTTAAACACTTAAAACTCACTTTTTGTGGAGTTAATCGAATAGACTAGTGGAAAAGGCTCTTGCCAGTGACAAGAAGGTCCTGAGTTCGATACTCACCTCATCGCTAATTTATAAAAATAAAAATAAAAACTCACTGTTTGTGCCTAAAGAAACTTCTTTAGGAAGTTGAAATGCAAAACTCAATTATTAACAAAATCAGTTTAAATCTTAAAGAAATATCTTTTGCTCCAAATTTAACCTCCCATCGCATGTTGGTGTTAAAAATTAACCGCATAATTAACATGAGGACTAATAATTTACAATTTTTTAACCACTTTCGAAGACGAAACTATACCAATATTAGAGACTAAACTGTAATTTAATAACGATATATTATTGAGGACTATTTCAACAATTACTGTAACTCTATCTTGTAAATTATTAGTCACTACACCAGTGATGCAATACATTATATATATATAGTGCATGTGCTCCTAAACTAAGAGAGCTGTTAATTAATCACACAAGGGCAAAGTAATTGAAGGGCATTTTAATTAGTTATGACAAAATATCTGAGCTACATACAATGTAATAACAATAACAAAATAATACTCCCTCCGTCCTTAAATGATTGTCACATTTGACTTTTGATGGTCAATAAAACACGATTTAAAATACAAATATCTCTTATTCTAAATGCAAAACAATTATAATAAGTTGATATTTCAAAAATATATATTGAGACGAATCTAACGAGGTCCCGGTCCCACAAGACTATATTATTTCTTTTCGTTTAGTGAGAATTCGTGATCAAATTTTGTTGTAATTGACCACAAAAGTCAAAATATGACAATCTTTTAGGGACGGAGGGAGTAATATTTGAATAATGGTAGTATTTGATAAATTAATAAAGTTCTTTTTATTTGTCCGAAAGTCTTAAAATTGGACGATTATTGTAATGAATAATTTTAAAGAAAATCTAAAAGTCCTGAATTCCATATACTCTTATTTTTGGAGTGAAGGTACGTACGTAATTCATAATATTTATATTTATCTGATCTTTTTACAACAACAAAAAAAAACATTCTTTTCCTTAGGGTTTGAGTTCAATAACTTAATTAGGATGATGGGCATGGTGGTTGGAATTTACGTATTTATCTTTAGTGAAGGACAAACTTTCCTTGAAGCATGCAACTACTTGCTAGCTATAATATGGTTACTAGAATTATTTGACTAATGTCTAATTCTATATTCCTGCCTATAAGATAAAGAGAGCTCATAACAACATTATATGCTATGTACAATCTATTATTAAACTCTATAAGAATAAAGGTAACTAATTAATAAAGGCTTTGTGTCCATCAATAATTGGTCATATGGTCCCCTATATTAAATGATAGTTTATATTTACCTATCGTAAACAATATAACGATACCCTCATTCTAGTTATATAGGGTTCCGTCACATTTTGTCTTGGGTTATTGTGAACTTGTGGTAAAGTAGAAAAACTATAAAAATGTTTCTAAAAGTCAGGGGACTTGAATTATTACATATTTACCATTTCAATTTGAGATTCTGCTCCTTGTACGTACGACTCGAACTCACATCGTGCGGATAGGCTAGCGGCCGCTAGCACCTAAGTTAGCACCAAAACTCTGAGAAAATTGCTGAAATGGTCCCCGATAATATGACCGAGTTGCACTTTGATCCCCAATAGTTACACGGTTGCACTAGTCCCCAAAAGTGGTCAAAAAGTTGCACTTTGGTCCCCAAGTCAAGTTTTCTATTAACATTCAGGTTTAGGCATTAAAATGGGGATAAAAATATAATTTTTAAGACATAAAGTTGATTTTTTGCCCCAATTGGTGCTAAAATGAAACTCCACAACCCTAATTGGGGTGAAGAAGAAAGGGAGTTTTGGCGGGAGGGGTTGTGGAGTTTCATTTTGTCACCAATTAGGGTAAAAAATCAACTTTAAGTCTTTCAAATTATATTTTTACCTCAATTTTAACGCCTAAACCTGAAATGTTAACAGAATACTTGATGTGGGGACTAAAGTGCAATTTTTTGGCCACTTTCGAGGACTAACGTGCAACCATGTAACTATTGGGGACTAAAGTGCAATTCGATCATACTATCGTGGACCATTTCAGTAATTTACTCCCCAAACTCTCTTTATCAATTGTGCTATGCCCGACATATATATTTACGCTCTCATTATGTTACTTATTACATCTTAAAACAACATTACCCATCCAAATATTCCAAACAGCGAACATGTGCTTATTAGGAACAGTACGTCACTTCCACACTTGTTTACCTAATTTAAGTAGGGTTTAGGTTGAAAAAGAAAAAGAAAAAGTAGGTTTAATTAGTATAAACTACTACTCACCAGTAATCTATTTGTACTTGAGCAACAAAATATCTTTAATTTATATAAATGTCATAGTAAAAAATGCTCGAAATAAGATGCTAGTTGCCTGTGGTCCATGGTAATTGATTGTACCAAAATCTTTGGTGGCTTATTATTAAATTTATCTAGATAGCTAGGTCAAAAACAATTATATATATATGTCGGGGATAAATTCACATCTAGCGTATGAAACATATTGTTGATTACTTTAGTAATTATCGAAACATAATTGGCATTGAAAACATAAAATATTGAATGTTTTAGACTTTTCAGTTAAAAAAAAATGCTATATACGTATTTTATTCACTCTATATATTGATGAAAATATTTATTCTAGTATAGTATGAATTATATGGTAGCCTAGTTGTATTAAAGTGGAGCCTGATCAAAATAGAGTTATTCTATATATCATGTGGCAATTGTACTGTTCTGGTCAAGTCCTAGATAAGTATTGAGACTTGAGAAGTACCGTTGTTACGTTAGATAGAACATGAAAATAACCAAAACATAAGATATGGTCAATAGTGCTAGATATTCAATTTTGATGTACTCTCTCCGTTCCTAAAAGATTGTCACATTTTAATTTTTGATGGTCAAATATTATAAAATATGATCATAAATTCTTAACAAACGATAAGAAATAATATAATCTTATGGGATCTTGTTAGATTCGTGTCAATATACATTGATAATATTTACAGATAATATAGACAGTTATTGTACACACATCTCTTGTTACCACTTACTAGTAGTGATAAGTGCACATTTGCTATATCTTTTAGTGCTCCAACAATATTTATTAGGGCAAAGAGCGTCAATCGTCACCTATGTTTTACTCTTTTTATTATTCACTCGTTCATATTTTGAGAAAATTGCCAAAATGGTCCCAGTAAATATGTGCAAGTTGCACTTTGGTCCCCGATTATATTGGGGCTGCGGAAATGGTCCCTGATATTGGTAAAAAAGTAGCGTTTTGGTCCCTAACCGTTACTTTTAAACTGAAAAGAGTTAGGTTGGGGCAGAAATGTAAGATCAGCACAGTTAAGCCCTAAAAATGCGATTATAACTAATTAATTATGGGGCAAAAATAGAAAGTTAACAAGTAATTTATGTGTACTCCCATCCCAATTCCCTCCAAAATTGTTCCCTCCAATTATTATAAATTAGTTGTTAACTTTCTATTTTTGCCCAATTATTAGTTATAATCGCATTTTTAGGGCTTAACTGTGTTGATCTTACATTTTTGCCCCAAACTAACTCTTTTCCGTTTAAAAGTAACGGTTAGGGACCAAAATGCTACTTTTTACCAATATCAGGGACCATTTCCGCAGCCCCAATATAATCGGGGACCAAAGTGCAACTTGCACATATTTACTGGGACCATTTTGGCAATTTTCTCTTCATATTTTATATGGCATTTACTCACTCATCTTCCAAAAATGATTTTAGTTGGTTAGTCAACTATTTGGAACACTGTTGATTTTTAAGGACAAACTAGTCATTTCACATATATGTTTTCATATATAAAAATATGAAATGACTATTTTGCCCCTCCTTAAAACTTCTTTAATAATTACACTTACAAATAGGGGGCATAATTATAATTTTGTCCTTTTTGGATTTTTGATATTAAAAATAATATATGTCAAATGACTACATTGCCCTTCCAAAGTCAACGGGAGACAAAAATAGTTACTAACCATTGATTGACAAAAAAAAAGTTGACGAAATCACAACTTGGAACCGATTTTGAAATATGAGTGAGTGAATGGAACCATATGAGATATGAGTGAGTGAATTGTGAATTTAGTGAAACATGAGTGATGGTTGATGCATTTTGCCCTATTTATTATTACAAATATTATCGAATATATCTATTAATGCAAATATTAAATTAGAGATATGATTGTAATGATAGTATAGGTAATTGACTAATAATTTACCTAGAATAGATCATATTGTTTATGAGCACTCAAACAATGATATCAAGCCAACCAACAATATATTCTTCTGCCCTCCTCTAAATATTTTATCATGTGTATAAATGTCGTGGCATTTATTCGTTAGCTATGAATAAATTATTCAATTCCAACTATAGGAATTAGTTAACAAAGTGGATATAACAAGTATGCAAATAATTCTCCAAAATATCTTGGTGTACTAATCTTCATTTAGCACTGCTTTTACGACCACTTCCCAACTTTGATGAGATTCTTCTTTCTAATAATTTAGTGAAGAATATAATCTTATCTTTTCAACGCCCTATAAATTCTTCATTCACATGGCCTTTCAAAATTCCCTTAATATTACATGACCAATTAATAGTTACATCTAACCTCTTACTTATAAAGTTGTAATTAAAATAGGGAGTAACAAATTAATTAAGGAGGATCAAATGCTTTGATAATCTTAAATTTAATTAATCTGATATATGGGGAAAATCTCTAGAATTAGCATCAAGTGAGAATGTCAACTCTTAACAATTATGTTGCCATATTTAGTTAATTAAACAAAGAGGGAATAACAAATCCACCTTGCTTGTTGGGCATTATATTTACTAGGAGCATTTTATTATATGGAAACCTCAGAAGAGTTAGTATTGTGATAATTTAATTATTATTGAATTAGATGATTTTCATTTATTTTTTTGTTTTGTGGTTCAGATTCAATAAGGGTATGCTTGGGTGATAAAATCACAAATTTTTTAAAGAAAAAAAACTCACGCACCCATAATTTAATTACTCCAACGATTATTTCCACCTTTATTATGTGATCCATCCTATAAGGTTTTCTTTTTCTATTTTTTTGCCTCTCCTTTTCCCCATTATTTTTGCAAGGTTGTTCTTTATGCAAAAATAACAACAAAACATTTAACACAAGTTGAAATACAATAATTTGCTTTCATATTACTCCCTCCGTCCCTAAAAGATTGTCACATTTTGACTTTTGGTGGTCAACAAAATACAATTTAAAACATAAATATCTATTATTCTACATGTGAAAAAGTTATAAAAAGTTTATATTTCAAAAATATATATTAAGACGAATCTAACAAGGTACCACAAGACTATATTATTTCTTATCGTTTAAGGGAAATTCATGATCAAATTTTGTAATGTTTGACTAACAAAAGTCAAAATGTGACAATCTTTTAGGGACGGAGGGAGTATTTCTTTTCTCAAATGAATACTATTAATTAGATATGCATAATAATGTCATTATTAGACTGATATATTATAATCCAAACTCAATTACAGTAACCATTACCTAATTACCTTGATACTTGGTAGTAATTACCTTGGTACTTGGTAATAATGATCTTCTCAATATACAACAAAATAGAAATTTTAAATTGCACTAAAATACCAAGACTCTTCATATAAAATACTACTCCCTCCGTTCTCTTTTACTTGTCGTTCTAGCCTCAAATTTTTGTTTCTAAATAGTTGTCGTTTCAGTCTAACTAATTACAAATTTATATTTTCAATGTACCTTTTAATTACTTTTTACTTTGAATTTATCAAACAACCAATTATATAGTCTCAATTGATTGTAATTTTATATTTCCAATGTACTTTTTGACTCTCTTTTACTTTTTTCTTAATATATGTGCAAATGGCTAGAACGACAAGTAAAATAGAATGGAGGGAACATTAGAATACTAAGGTTCCTCATATAAAATACGTGTAAATTGCAGATTGATCTCACTTTCGGGGACTATTTCAGCAATTTGCTCTATACAAAAGTTGATGTGATAATTGAATAGATAGGTTCATTATTTGATAATAATAATAATGAATTTATAATTAACTTATTGAGAATGACAATTTAGGCATAATAAAGAATGGAAGAAACACTAACTCTTTAGCATACATTTATATTATAGTATATATATTATATATATAATATAGATATAAATATATATTATATATATAGAAATAGATATGGATGTGTTTATGCTCATGTCTCCTAGTTTTGTTTTTTATGATGAGATTGATGGTATTTTCTTAGGGTTATTTTGTTTGTTCTACGAAAACTTGTAATAAATTTCTTCAGGGTGTATATGTAAAAATTTACAGTGTTAATGGTAGTGGGTAGATGATCATTTAGATAAGCCAATTTATGTAATATATCTACTGTTTAGTTTAATCAATTTTACTAGAAATACAACTCCCTCAATTAGATATACTTACACTTCACATGGTTAATAAATGTATTTTATCTACTATTTTAGTTCTTGAGAGGTTGCAAAATTGAAAGCGTTGCACACATTAGTAATTACATTGTGTTGTTATTTATATATTTAGACTTAATGAATGTTTCAATTGTTTTTACCGGGGCGTCATGTTCTATTTTCAACTTGAGCCCAAAATTGTTATGATCGATCCTACACTACCATGCCATCCAAAAAGTAAGTTAAGTAATTTAAGTATAAAATCATGAAATGCATCCACTATTTAATTTGGATCTCGTTAAAAAGAACCTTTATTCCATTAATAAACATAGACAGTAGATCATAACAAGATACATAATAGTTTTTCTATAAGGAGCATGCTCCACACAATGTGCACATATTAACAATCCTTGCGACAAAAGCATCGCTCACGGAATCCTCTGCATTTACCCGAAGGAAATCCTTCAACCTTACAGACGTTCCCACAATTTTTGTTGCTCCAACATAACCCTTTAAATTTCTCGCTGCGCGACTCACATATCCTTGCTTCCACAACCTCTGATCCAAATCCTACCAATACATACATAACTTCAAAATTAGTAAATATCACCATATCAATCATTTTTTTATTGAGATGTTCAATATATATTGACCTTCTCGACAAAAACATAATTGATATGATGATATCTAGTAATGATCACAAGATTTATGTACATATCAGATAAATTAGTGTTATTAGTCTCCGATTCACCCCTTCATCACCCATAAGAGGTATGGGGGTGAGTTAGATGGAGCCAAAAAGATTAGAAGCAAGGTGAAACATGCTACATATAAATAACAACAAATGATGATAATATAGACTTTTATCATTTTACCTTATGACGTGCTATTATCATTTTAAATTGTAGCTTGTTACTTATATTTTTTCAAATTAGCCTTTTAACTTTATCTTCAAAAAATTTCACTAACCACAAAATACCTCAACGTTAAAGCACAACCAATTGTCAAAATCATAAACATGTTGTCACCACAACTAGGCCTGTAATCGAGCCGAATAAAGCCGAACTATTGACTATTTGTATTTGATTTGATCAATTATTAAAGTGACGTTTGATTTGGCTTGATTTGGTCAAACATCAATTATAATAGTTTGGCTTGACGTTTGAGGGAAATTTTTAAGTGTATATTTGATCCTATTTGGCTTGAATCGAGCGAACCGTTTGAAAACGTTTGATTTGAAAATACATATACAACTTAATCTTTGAACATGAAATCTAGAAGTGAAAAAAGACATAAAATTTATCAATTACATGCCCATAATCTAAAATAGCAAAATAATAGTAGATGTATATTTGATCCTATGATGTTAGATGTATCGACAGACAGAGGGAAGGGAGAAAGAATGAGGGTTAGGGTTCATAACTCATAAGAATGAGGGTTAGGACTTAGGGTTATATACTTATATATAAATAGATATTAATGAGTTGGACCTAACCTAATATAAATGGACTAGTAGATTATGGACTATAAAAATAAGTGGATCACATTAGTTCATTACTTATAAATTATATAAATGTTATTTATATATATAAAATATAATATAAATAAGGAGGGGGCAATCGAGCCAAACCTTTTCGAACGGTTTGGCTTGATTTGACAAATAACGACTTCTAACGTTTGGCTTTATATTTGAAGCCTCGAGCCGAACATCAAGCCGAACCTTTTCGAGTCAAATATGCCAAGCCTTTTCGAATCGGCACGTTTGCTGACAGGCCTAACCACAACTACTCACTTCAACAATTAAAATCTATCACCAATGTTTTGATTTTATTTTAGATTAAAAACATTATTTTGGTTTGATCATATTTCATATACCATGCTCAATTTTGATAATTTTGGTGTTGCTCTTTATTAAGCTAGGTCTGACAAAAAATAATGTTAGACTACTAGTTAAGGGTGAAGTGAATGAAGAGAAGTATGTCAGGGTGAGATAAAAGAAGAGTTTTGTTTTAATTTTATTTATAATAATATTTCAATTTTACTAAAAGATACCCAAATAAATATTGAAAGAAATACATAGTAATGAAACTAGGAACACACCTATTGTAATGAAAATCATCATCATTATGATAATGGAAGCTGAGAAAGGTGTGTTGCGTCCCATTTTGATGAACTGAAGAAAGAGAAGTTAACAAAGTGCAAATTGTAAAGTAGATTTTATTATGAGCTTATTGAACATGGAGAATGAAGTATCCTTTTATAAGGTTAATTCACCTTCAATATTTGACCGTTTCATTTTATTGAGCAAAAATATATGTTACTATACATTTGTAGTTAGTAATAACTAATTTTAAAGACAAAGATATATAAATATACATTTGTAGTAAATTATAACTATTTTTATGACATAACCTTTATAATTATATATATATAGTTAGATATATATTGATTTAGTTAAATGAGAATTGGATGTTAAACTTACCAAACACATAACAACATAAGATTATGTCATTTTACCAAAATGAGATTTTAGACATTAACAAAAATATCATATTTGAAAATTATGAAATAATAACATTTTTTTTCCAGGAATATTAGAATAACAAGTTTTTCCAGAGACCATTTATTATAAATGCAATAAAGATATTCAATTATAACCATTTTAATTTATTCCCAATATAAAGTTCTCAAAAAGTAAAACTCGTTAAGAAAAACTATAGGTAATACAAAAATAATATATGATATTATTAAATTATACATATAAAAGATCATTCGCATTCAAAGTAAAACAAATAATCTCGTATATTAGAAGTTCCTAGACATATACTATTAATACTAATAAAATAAACCGAAAACCACTCGAATCGCATTTATTACAAATTGTCAAGAAAGGAAACCAAGACAAGCAATTGCCAGAATAGAATAAGTGTTCCGATAAAAATACAATATTGTGATTACGAAACACTCTCAACTTTTTGTGTGTACACAACGAGGGCTCTTAAGTGGTTCACAACTTATATACTAATTACTACAAGCATTGAGCAATATTTATGATATAAAAATATGATTAAACATATATGTCTATATACTCTCTCCGTTCATTAATCTAAAACTCATTATCACGATTTAGAAATCCTTTATTAGTTCCTATTTTACCGAATTAAGTAAGCTAGTATGGAGAGAAAGCTATATTTGTGAAAGAGATTTGAATTGTTCTTAAATTTTGTGTAAAAGTAAATGAGTCTATAAGACGGAGAGTATATATCTAATTAAAAAAATTGAAAACTTATTATAAAAATAAATACTTATTTATAGAAAACATGAATAAACATACTCCCTCCATCTCTATTTAATAAAGGTATTTTTCTTTTATGGAAATCCCTTAATTAGTTTCTATTTAATTCAAAAAAATGCAGGAAAAATCTGATTGTTGAGACAAATTCAAATTGATCTAAAAATTTGTGCAAAATAAAATATGCATAACAAATAGGGATGGAGGGAGTATATGTTTATACATTAGATAACATTATTTATTAATATAATAAATGGGCAGGTGTCAAATTATTCTCGTGTTACATAGTTAATCTAGATGATCTCCTAGGCTTCTCGAAATAATTAGAGGCTTGGAGCTTCCCAAATTATATGTAGTATAGATGAGATGTAATATGAATTAAAGTAAGAAGTTGTTAACTTGTTATATTCTTATTCATTCATTTATTTATTTTAGAAAAAGGGGCCTTCTGAAATGGAGGTCCTAAGCAAATACTATTTGGGCTTGGGCTTGGGCTCATTAAGACATTTCGGGCCCAATAACAAAAACCTTAAACCTAGGGTTGAATCATTAGCCACTATATATACTCTTCAGATAATCTACAAAAGTATTCCTCATAGTGCTAGTTATCATCTTCTCTTTTCTTCTTTATCTCAGCTTTTTTTTTTTTCATTTTTTTGTTATAGTGGTGGCTATGATGCTTAAAACTACCTATTTTATGAGGAATTAATTTCCCTGAAGTGATTATATACACCAATGGATCCTTCTGAGCCTACCCTTATAATTTTTTTGTACAATTTTTCAACTTCATAAGCAATTTTTAATAATTTTTAATGATTCAATTTTTGTATGAATATAATTGTTGACCATTGAAGTGATGATAAATTATTCGGAATCAAAAGATATGTCGATCGGAAAATTTTTCCAGACTACAATTATCTGATCAATGGTTTCTTCATTTTTTTTTTCATTGCTATCTAATTTTAATAGTTCATGTATTTTTGGTATCTAATAGGAGCATCACTTGTCGGAAAATATTACTGTAATAAAAATCCAAATCGTTACAGTTTTGAATAAGTTTGTCAATGTATTTAGGATGTACTGAGTTAGTATCAATTACGCACACTGGGAAGAACAACGTTTCTTGTTACTTGAACTAATTTGAGGTTAATCGATTAACTAGAAAATTGGTCCTTTGGTTTCAAGTAAGCTAAAAGCTTAACGAGGTTCACTCTAATCCAAACGAACACTTCAAATGGACTATACATGAAGGTGATTATGATGAATCTAATTAAATGTGTTTAAGGTGAAATATTGCCAAAAACATCAATCACTTATATTACGTAGCAGTTACAAAGCCACATTTCTGTTCATAAATTATGGTCGATAAACAATACGATGTAGGTTTTATGACGTATATAATTAGATAATAGGACATTTTGATATTTTAGGTACTTGTTTTTGATACTTTTGTGTTTGGTTGCAATGAGGATGACAATCAGCACTGAAAGTGATTTTCACTTCTTGATTGTTCGGCTTATTTGTCGATCCTGAGCGGTTACCTGAGCAACCTTGTTTTTTAATCTTCTCGTGTTTTGAGTTTCCGTTCTAATACTTTTTTCGAGAGTTGTTAATGTTTATCTTATTTTAAAGACATTGTTGAGAAAGAGATGATCGAGTATTTCTGAAGAAATTATAAAAAAAATTCGAAATCAGTATTTCATAGTTCAAAACTAACCTAACCTAAACTAACAATTTTGCCATCATGATAGCTTATAATTATATAAAGTATGTATGCTTAATAAATGTTTGGTAGTTTATTCTTGTTGATCTCAGCCGCGTGGAGGTTCAAGTCCTCTTCATAATTATAGAAACAAGTCATTTCGCCCAAATAAAATGATGGATTACGTCTTAAAATATTTATTTCAAAGAAGTCATTATTTTGCTTAGACCAATTAATAAAGATGATACTATCATTACTAGAACATTTAGACATCCAACACGTAATTGCAACATCCCAATTATAATAACTGAGCTCTACCAACTGAGCTATATCCCCGAGCCACGTAATTTTTCTCTCTCGCTGGAATGAGAGACATTGCTTCTTTTCCATTGCAGTAATTGCACAAATGATCTCTCAAATTTGTCAAAAGTGGATGCTTAATCCATTTAAACCATTTATTTTACTAATTTTTTTGTACATTAGTTCTTTAATAATAAAGAAAATTCAGACATGCAATTCAATTTCTCCAACGAATATTCAAACAACGTAGTACTAGTCAGTAAGCTGAAGCTATTGGCTCTGTTCATTTTTGACGAGTCTCCATAAGACTAATCAGCTTAACTTATCATAATTCATAAGTCAATCTTGGCAACAAATTTCCATCAAACAAAATGCCTCCATTTCTCAATATATATCGACCTTCTTCACCTCTTCACTAAAGATCTCACACACAATATCTATCAAATAAGCCAAAGTTAGTCCCAAGTTTTATCAGCAATTATGTCCACCGGCCTCAGGTATCAACTTCATTCGCTCTACTCGAGTACCTTGTTGATCGTTTATGGGATATTTGGTTCGATTTAATTGATAAATTTGTTACTGGTATGTTCGATTTGTGTAGGCGTCTAGACGAGGAAATGGAAACATTCTTTAAGGCGGCGAAACCTGGTCCTCTTGGAGTAGTGGAACACAAGTTTTCTGCAGAAGAGATTGCTAAGGCAAAGGACACTGTTGCTGCAGCAAGGCAAACTTGGCAAAAGAATGCAAACAATGAGAAGAATATTCCCACCATGAAAGATTTTGTTGATGTCTGATTTCATAATTGTATTTTTCCATGAATAATATAGCCTATCTGGTGATCCTTGTCTACAAATAACTTCTACTTTTTTAAATAATTATATATTCAATCAAGCCTCTATTAAAGCATTTGTTTAAACATTATAAAAGAGGTTTAAGGCATTCATAGAACTATAGAGCTGCAAGCAGGGGCAGACCTATACTGGTTCGTCTTGATTTAGGCGAACATGCACTTGTTACAAATAAAATAAAATTATGTAACTTTTACAAAATAAATTAATTAATATAAAAATTAGCATTGGTGTTCATATTGCAATATATTTGAGTATTTCGAACACCAATTTCCAAATATATTTTTGAACATCCACTTTAGAATATTTATATTTGCCCCTAGGTGCAAGTAGAAGATCTCGACCAAATACTGAGGAGATTTAATGGAAGGTGTGTTCGGACGTATTATAACGAGTGACTCGTAACTGCTATTGGTGGAGGTAAAAGGTGTGTCTGAATCTGATCCTATGGAGTGTCTCCTCTCCCTTAGTTGGGGTGAATTGTCCACTTCATCTGGTTCTTCATTCGTTTATGGTGAAAATTATTCTGGCAAAAGACAGAGATTTCTATTCAACTTCAACTATTCCAATTATCTCAAGGACCAAATCCGAATCACTATAGACAGCTACATACATAAATTCGATCATCACTAGTCAACATGTGTTATGTTCTGTTTTCCTCTAAGATCATCATCGACAATATACTGTTCGATAACAACTGAATCATATTATATTACTAAAAAGATAAATGTTTTGACTAGTACCATAAAACTATATTTTGACTCTAAGCAAATACAATTCGAATAAAATTTAATATTCACAATTTGAACATATAATTATTTGATCGGGAGTATTAGTTTAGTCACGGTGAACCATGTCATTGATATATAATATTCACTATGTTCTTCGCTATGAGTGTTACAGATGGTCTACGGAGAAAAACGGAATGAAAGTGATTGAAACATGAGTTGCTTTAAGTATTTCGGTTGGAGGAACAACTATCGGACGAATTTTTCAACATGTCTGAGGAGCTTGTTGATAATTTAGATCATGTAAATACAAAATTATTTATTTTTGAAACATCAATTAAAAATGTAGTCGTCATTCATGTGTGTAACTAAGTATTTCATTTAATCAGCATATAGACAAATGAAAATAATCGATCTCGAAAGGTCTTTGTAAGAGATCTCACCTAAATCTTTCTCTAGGAATATCAATCTCATACATCTTCTCATTGGAAGGATCTCCAAGGACATAGAGACATAGAGTGTGCCCCTCTGCCCCCAAAGAATTTTAGGAAAGTGCTTGCTAGAGAATCTTAATGGTACGTAGCTAGGGGATCACTCAAAAACAGTACCCTTCATCAATAGGACTCCTGCTAATACAATACTTCTCTTTTTGCCTTAATCGACGAAATGATCTCGTATGATAGACACGAGTTGTACTTTGATTTTGAATAGTAATAACATAATACTTTCGCTTTCTGTAGTGATACAATAATTGTTGTATTATGGTCCCCAAACTAACGTTCCCGTCTAAACTTAACAAAAAAGTTGTTTCATTGTGATGAACCGAAATGCAATAATTATGAAAAGTGTGAAACTGTCACACTAACGGCCCCCTATACACCTATGTCTTGGAGTATATGGAGGTGGTAAATTGCGGCATATGTCTCACATGATCAGGGGACTAGAGCATTGAGTGATGAGACAAGGCTGGTGGAATTTCGCACTCTATTTCTTATCAGTTGAGCTGTAACCCAAAAGTTAAAGTGCTACATTAATATTATGTCACTATATGTATTAAAGAACTACTATCAATATTAAGAACTAAAGTGCAACTTTTTTCACTGCTCGGAACCATTTAGCGATTAATTTTTTATATAGAATATCTTGATTTGTTAGAGATTGACACAAAACGAGTAAACATGATTCATGACGAAAAACATGAAATAATTTCTTAGTATTTTTTTGTTCCACTTTCTCATGAAATGACATACATATTCGTGAAGTCTTTCATGTCTTCCTCCAATATATATAAAAATAGTAATTGAACTTATTACAATGTTCCTTATTTTGAATTTGCATGGGCATCTTAAACACAAGGTTAATAGATAGTCTACGTACGTGCATGTCTTTCATACAATAAGATCCTTATAATTAGAATCCTTACAAACAAATATTTATAGTTTTATACATACACTCATCGATAAAACATCAACTTGTCTAGTCTATCTTCCAAAAGCACCCAATCTTTACCGTTAGCATCTAAAAAAGACCACCACTTTTTGAATATAATGTTCCATGTAGAAAAACAAGTCCACTATTTTAGCAAGCTATAAATAGGCTTGCCTCATACCAATCAAACCATCAATAACTCAATACCAATTTCCACTTTCTCGACTACTTTTGATCGAAAAATCAATCTGGTACGTGGATCGAAGGATGGAGAAGGTAATGAGGATAGCGTCGGAGAATGGACTAGTGATATTTAGCAAGAGTAGTTGTTGCTTGTGTTACACAGTGAACATTTTGTTTAGTGAGCAGCTTGGAGTGAGCCCTTATGTGCATGAGATAGATCAAGATCCAGAAGGGAAAGAGGTTGAGAAGGCTTTGATTAGGATGGGTTGTAGTGCACCTGTTCCAGCAGTCTTCATTGGTGGGAAACTTATTGGATCAACTAATGAAGTTATGTCTCTTCACCTTAGTGGAAATTTGTTGCCTCTCCTCAAACCTTATTATTCATTTAACTAAATGGAATTAAAAAGGTTAGCTTATTATTATTATTATTATTAAAGCTAGAATAAGAAGAAATAATAATGGATGATAAATGTATGTGTATCATGTAATGATGATGATACTATATCATATGTTATTCCCAAGCAAATCCCTATCTATATATCTAGCTAGTAATTAGTAATAGTTTGATGTTTAATGTAGCTTAATTAAGTGTTGTTAGCTAGCTAGCTAGCTGTTTAATTAGTTAGCTTGAAGACTACTATATATATTTCATGTTATGTAATTTGTTTGCTTAGTGAAATTATTGTTATGATGATGAATATTATTATTACTATTAATCAAAATGTACACTCAAGTATTGACTTTATATGCTTTCAATTCATATTTTCGAAGAACTTAAATAATATTGAATATAAAAATATTATTTAAATGAACTAGACATAGCGGACCTCCCCTCTTCAAGCAATTGGCATCATTCAATTCCTTGAACATGATCCGAAAATATAATTTAACTCCTATCATATATGTGACATTATAGTAATTGTTATTGATTATCATTAAATCAAGATCAAAATACACTCGGTTGTAATTCGGACAATATGTTACTAAATCATTACTTTTAATCGTAATTCAATTTAATTGATTCAATTTGGTCGCATTTTGTAATCCAATCACTTAGTTAAAAAAACGATTCGACTCGTTAATGAGATATATAGAGCAATGAGTCCGCTTCAAAAGTTGGTGTTATGCCCTGATGGTTAATTAGCAAGATTCCGTCGATTTCACAACTTTTCATGTTTACGTGGACCTAAAAAAGCCATTCAGGTTCGTTATCGATTAGGTATCAGTGGGAACATAAAGATAAAAGAATTAACAAAGTATCAGATCGGCCAAATTGAAGAAATGATAGGTCAAGATCATGTTGTTCATTGGGAATTGAAGAGGGGAGAACGAGCAGACATCGAACGATTCATTTCGATTTCTTGTTATCGTGGAATTCGTCATCAAGATGGATCGCCCTTACGCGGTCAACGAACTCATACTAATGCTAGGACTTGCCGCAAGCAAATTCGGAAATGAAAGAAGTCTACCGAAAGCCCTTGGGACTTGTCTGAGTGAACCCGAAAACTCCTATAAAAGAACCAAAAATAAAAAATCTTATCCATTTGAGTGGAGTATTTGTCATGATATATATAGGGTATGTATTCATGTCAATATTAAAGTATGCTATAGGTCTGACCATGCTCCATGACTTTATGTAACCAATCCAAGGGGGGACACACATAGTTATGAACTCCATTGATTATTACGGTATAATTATAATATAATAGTAGTATAATTAATTATATTTTTGCAGAAGTGATATTCTTTTTGCTGGGTCGACGTATGGTGTATTGAGAATTAGAGATGTCATGTGATTAATATGATCTGGAATAGTGGACTAGCTCCAAGAGTGGTGGAAAAGAACTATGGACAAATCATAAAGAATTAAAGATAATGAAGCTTTAATTTTCTATCTATACTCCGAATATATTACTTGCCCATATTGTTGGTGGACAATAATAATATCGCGTATGGCATGGTCTAGACAGATCTACGAAGCTCATAACTTAAAACTTACAATCAAATAGATCTGGCGTTCAATAATAATTTGACCAAATTAAAGCGTGTCTGGGCATATTTCATCTGATAAAAAATTAGAGTATTAAATTTCATCAATATAGACTCTTGAGATTGTGTGGACTCGAATCTCGTCGTAAGAAACAAATCTTGGGTTGAAGTGGTTTTTAAACCTAGTGATGGCAACAAGCCGGGTAACCTATAGGCTATTACCCGCTCGAGCACCCGACTCGAGTACTCAAAAGTTAACAAATAAGGTATGAGTTTAAGGTTGTACTCGCTTGAAATATCCGACTCGCTCGATATTTACCTGATCCTTCAATAAACTATCAAATAAATTAACGAATTTATTATATGTGTCAAAAATAATTATCTATAATTAAGTTTTATTAAAAAATTATGAATATTTCAAATAATTATGTATAATCAATTTATTAATGTCCAAATGTACTAATGTATTCTTTTTTTTTTTGTTAAAAATAAGTTTTTTTCTATTTTGCCATAAGAAGATGGGTAATAAACTAGTTGAGTAAGATAATTACACTACCCGACTCTTGTTAACTTATCAAGTCGAGTAGGGTACTAAAGTCATGCTCATTGAATCACCCGACTTGTTAACGATTTGAGTCGGTTACTAGACTCGGCTCATTTCCAGCCTTATTAATAGATACTCAAAGGCATAGGCGTGTCACGTGTGGGAGTTGTTAGTGTTTGTGATGAGAGCCTATGAGGTTTCACTCTAAAACCGATTGGCAATAGAGGGAGTAGCCCAAGATCTTATATATTGACTCGGGAGGACATCGACTTCCGATGTGGGTTGTGCATCTTAACAGGTCGTGTTTGACTTTCACACTTATTTTTAAGGGTTAATGGCTGGGGACATCACTTACCTTTCAATATCACCAGTTGATCACTTAGTTTTAAAGAGTCTCAGCTGATCACTCACCTTTTAAATTTGTCTCAGCTGGTCTATCGGCCATTTTTTCGGCCAGTCGATGCTCGGTCTAGACCCATGTGATGACCATTATTATGGGCTTTTTTTCTTTTTTATGTCGAAATTAAGTAAAAAAATAAATTGAAAAATAGAAATAAACTCAAAGTCAACCATTAATTGCGACATGAAAAGGCGAAAAACCTTTAAAAATAGTCATCACATGCGTTGATCAACTGGGACCCTATAAAAGGTAAGTGATCAACTTGTGATATTGGGGCCAGCCAAGTGATGTCCCCGGTCATTAACCCTATTTTTAACCAACTTAAAGAAATTGTTAATATAAATAATCAATTGTGATATTGGGTCGGATGCTACTAGATTATTAAGCCATCGGAAATAAAAAATCAAAATAGTTTTTGGTTAAAGACATGGAGAAATGAGAATGAGACTCACATATTTACTAAACTTAATGTTCCAAATAACAAATTATTATTTTAATGAATTAAAATAAAGCTATGGATTGGAGAAGTTCCAAGTATCTTCCACAAGAAACTAGAGAAAACGAAAGTGTCAATTTGTGTAGATATTTGTGCAATAAATAGGTGATATTTTGTACGAATTCGATTAGGCCACTAGTCTTCAGCCTTTATTACATCACTACTCAAAACTACGTATTAGGTTGGTATCAAGTCTGTGATCATAGGCTGTTTTGATAATAACCCATATTTTGTTGAATCGTCACCTTTTCTTGGGCACCAAGAATTTCTATTTAACATCAAAACCTCTTAATTTACTTCAATAAATTCTTATGGGTTTCAAGTCGTTTTAGTGACCCCTAATTCACGCTATTCACTACTTAGACGAGTTAATTACTTTTGGCATACCAACTATAATTATCTACTACTTATATGTAGGCCTGTGATCGAGCCGAATCGAGTCAAATAATTAGGAAGTTTGGATTTGGCTTGAAAAATTAATAGGGGAGGTTTGATTTGGTTTTATTTGGTCAAATGTTAAAACTAAAGGTTTGGCTTGAGTTTGAAGGTTCAAGCCGAACCGTTTGAAAACGTTTGGCTTGGTAACAATTGGAAGAAAAATAAAAAACGAAAACATTATATGAACAAAAAAACTGAAAAAATAACAATTGAAATCGTAATTGAAGCTACAATTATATAAACAAAGGTGAGGGGGAGGGGAGGGGGTTTGGAGAATTGATGTGGATGAGCGATGCCATGCGTCATGAGGGTGAGCGGGGGAACGGCTTTTGAGAAGAGAAGAGAAGAGATGAGAGGTGACCGAAGGTGGGCGGGGGGCGGGGCGATCTGGAGAGTGGAGATGAAAGAATGAGATGAGTACATAGAAGGGAATATATGTGAGTTGATAATGATTTTATCATTAAATAGATATATGGTAACCGAGCCGCACCCCATTCTCACCGTTTGGCTTGATTTGAAAAAAACTCAATCTTAAGGTGTGGTTTGATATTTGAATAGTCGAATCGAGCTTCAAGCCGCATCTTTTCGAGTCAAATACCTCGAGCTTTATCGAACCGAGACGTTCGCTCACAGGCCTACTTATATGCTTAAAAATCCTCGTTAAAAGATAACTTAAAAATAAAATGAAACACTTCAAATGTACTACGAGTCTGAGATTTTCAATTTGCCATAAGAACATAGTCTAATTGCAAATGATAAGTGACAAGTGATAAGATGATCTGTTCAAATATGTGTAGAGGCAATACTTTGTTGAAATATATATTACATAATTTGTTTCTGGTATTGTATCTCGTTGGTCCTCTTCTTACAAGACTGCTACTAAAACACATCTCTTGATTTACAATTCACCTGATAAAGAGACCCTACCCCATTTCATGTTTGAAAACTTGAAATAGTATCCAAAGAGAAAGTAGAATAGAGTTATTACTACATAGGGCACTTAAATGTTAAGAGTATACCCCATTTCATGGCCAAATTAATGGCACTAGCAAAGATGTTTAAATTCACATGAGACATGGCCAAAGGGTTGCAAGATGTAAAACATCTTGCACATTCTCAGTCACTGTCAACCCTGTGACCCCCCCCCCCCCCTCCCCCCCTCTCCTTCCTTTTTTCCTGTAAGCAAAAAAGTATCAATAAATCGTGACTTCCAGAACTTATTACTCCCTCCTTTAGTAATTTACCTTTTTTTATAATTTTCGAGACACGATTTAACAAATAAATATTACTATTAATTTTACTCGGATAAAAATTATAGGAATTTGATATTTCACTTATTGGCTATTGAAAATTCATGATCAAAGTTTTTTCCGAAATTTAACAAAATAAGGCGAAACACCTCCATCATTTAAGAATGGAAGGAGTAATTTGTACACAGATGAAGCTAACTCTGTGATTACTAATTAGTGTACCGAAGATGGTAAAATGCACAGTAGTTTTCCTTTATTTGTGGATAAAATTATTCTAAATTGAAATAAAAAATCGAGTTCATTATGAATTAACTTATACTTACATAACAATCGATATTTGAAGTACAATACAATAAAATTAATTGAAATATAAGTCGGACAAAAAACCAAATATGCATGGTATTATGAAAAATTACAAAAACACAAAAGAGATAAGGCTCCACACTCAACTCTCCCATTCACATATAAATGGTGGCCTAATTCAAAGATTGTGAAAAACACAAGCTCTCCTCATTTTTATCTTCCCAAGCACCCAAAAATTCAATCTTTTAAAGGAGAAACATTCTGGGCACTCACAAAATTTTGTCCAAAAAACCTTTTTTTCTTGTTAATGGGTACTCAAAAGCAAGAAGATAATCGTCTATGTGATTTTTGCAGTAAAGAAACTGCTTTGTTATATTGCAGAGCAGATTCAGCTAAGCTATGTTTGAGTTGTGATAGAGAGGTTCATTCAACTAACCAGCTCTTTACAAAGCATACTAGGTGGTTGCTTTGTGACAATTGTGATTCTTGTCCTGTTTCTATATTTTGTCGTACGGACAACGTTGTTCTTTGTCAGAATTGTGATTGGGAGACACATAAAGAAGGTAAGAATTGTTCTTCGGTTGGTGTTCATGATAGGAGGCCAGTTGATGGTTTTAGTGGACAACCTTCGGTTAATGAGCTTTTGGGGATTTTGGGTCTTGATGATTTGGGAAAGAAATGTTTGTTATCAGGAAATGGTGATGGTAGGGATGAAAAAAATGGTTCTGGGAAATATGGTAATGGAAATGATTATGATGAAGAGTTTGGGATGTTGGATTTGTTGGCTTGGGATACTCCATCTATTGTTAGTATTGATGAGTTGATTGCATATTGTAATCCTACTGCTGAACACAGTTTTCAAGCTATGGGGGTGCCTCCATTACCCAAGGTAATTTTACATACATAAACATGCCCTAATGCCTTTTGACCCGCCTATGCGGGGTAAGGGGGTGGGATAGTACCTAGCCTTACCGGTGATAACAAGGAGCCCGTTTCCGAACTTAGGTTAATGTTTGCTTTGTCAAAATCGTTGTTTCAAACTTTCAATGTCATTTAGTGAATTTGTGAATTGTGAGTAGGTTTGTTTGTTGCTTTAGTGTGTCTGCTTATAGTGTTGCTTCAGTTATCAAGTAGAAGGTGCATTACTCAATTCTTGATTCGAATATCAAATTGAGTGAGGAAAATTTGATGCTTTAGTGTATGTTCTTATAGTGTTGTCCAGATTTGATCTTCACCGGATGCACTTGTCTACCAGAATTACTTATAAACAAAAGTTTGGTTTTGTAGAGTTACATTGCATATCTGCGTTATCTCAGGAAATAAGATAGTAGAGAGCCTGATTATGATTGTAATAAATTAAGATCTAAGCTTGGGTGTGTACAGGAGAGGTCATGTTGATATAGATAGTTACAAAGTTGGATCTTTCTGCAAATAATTGTTTCGGTATAAGTGGTTAGACCTTTCCTAGACTTCGCATGAAGCAAGAACTAATAGCTATGCTTAGGTCCTCTTTCCGTCTCTTGGTAGTTAGTAAAGTTGCACAAATCAATTTTGGGTTTATAATTATATTCTACCAAATTCAGATGAAAGTGTATGTTTTCCGACTGTGGTTCAAACAATCTTTTAACTGGCCTGAAAAAAATTGTTTTAATATCAGAACCGAAATTCTGTATGTGGACAACACAAAGAAGACATACTCCACCAGCTTCGGGAATTGTTAAAGTTGGATGCTGATTTCAATGATTTTGAAGGGTGCCTAGATAGCTTCATTGGATATCAATCTGATGATCCTGGACTTGATTGCCAGTTGGAGACTAAAGAAACACCTTCTAGGAACAATATTGAACCAACCTCGGTTCCTTCATATGAGGTAACCCTCTTATTTTCTACTTGATTTAACTGACTTGTCGGGAACACACTGCCATCTTAATGCATGTATGTGCAACTTTGTCGGTGAAAGAGAGTTACTATATCATTACACTAGCAAAAGTTTGCTTGTCTTTTTTATATGTGAAGTATAATTGCCTGCCCTGTGACAATTGTGCCATGGATTTGGTCCTCACTGGCACCTGCTTGAACTCTAGACTATCAGTCATTCTGCTTTCCAATGTTATAGAAAACTAGTGTATAATAATTGAGCATACAAGAAATATAGGATATGTCTCTTCAGTATAAAGTCCTGTACTTGACAAAAAAAAATGTTCTAAGAGGCGAGTAAATGACAGATTCGCGTTCAGATCGTCTAATCTGTTTTGTAAACGAAAAATTCATCTACCGACAATCCATAAACACTAAACTGTAAAGTTGAAGGCTGTAGTGAAAGTAATATGACTATTTCACTCCCTGCAGGCAAGTGGATTTAACGGGTACAAATATGCTGATGAGCTTACAGATGAAAAATTTCCTACTACTCCAGTCAACGGCAATGCTGACACAAACTACTTGGTTCCTGAAAAGGATTCTGAAGCCGGTGGTAGTTCCAATATATGCGGTGATCAACAAGGACACCCTCATCACTTTGTTACTATGGAAGATATACATCCCCCTCCTAAGGTGCCACGTGAAATAAATACTCAAGAAAGAGACTCTGCACTCTCGCGTTACAAGGAGAAAAAGAAAAGCAGAAGGTAATTTGTTTCTTCTTATGCACTCACAATCTAAATGATTGAGATTTAGAGACAAGTTCTTTCTTCAAATACTTTTTACGTGAGGGTATCTTTTCATTATGTAACTTCAGTATCCCCTGATACTACTTGTTCTAATGTTCAAATGGTATTTGGTCATGTTTGAGATGGGATTGGAGAAAAGGATATGATGTACTAGGTTATGAGAAAATATTCCATTTTTGCCTCTTTCTATATTTGAACAGATGAAGTGATGTTCGTCATCACTGTTCTACCAAGAAAAATAAAGTGTTTGTAGTATGTGAGCACATGTTCGCCATCACTTTTATGCAGTTCTAAATAAAATGTTTCTGATGCTCTTTATAAGCAAAAGAACGGAGGAAAAAAGGCATAAAAAGTATTACCATGTTATGCACTCTTTGTTGTTGTAATCTGACTTATTTGGCTAATTTTTCCATGCGAGTTACAGGTACGAAAAGCAGATTAGGTATGAGTCGCGCAAGGTGAGGGCTGAAACTAGGACAAGAGTAAGAGGTCGGTTTGCCAAGATAGGCCAGAGAGTCCCTCCTACTCAGTGAAACTCTAAACATTGTTCCAGTGAAGCTGGGAGCATTCAAGCAGAAGAACAAAAACTGTTTGTTATGGCAGTTGGAACGACTATGCAGAGTTTGTTCCCCTTGGTAGGTTTGCAAGTTCATACCCTTCTCGACTCCTCTGGAATGGCAGTTCTTCGTGTTCACAGTTTGAACTCGTCATAGCAAACAGATTTTGTTTTCTTTAGTTTAGGTTTTGATAATGCCATGCCATGTGGAGAAATATAGTGTGATGCTGATGATTACTATTGTATTATTATGTATAGTTTGTGTAAAATTTATGTTGTATTGAATGCTTTTCAGAGACTGCAATCAGCATGCAGCAAGATTGATGTGCTATTCTCTGTTACCCTCCTTGTTTCGCTGTGAAGGATGGGCAGAATGTTGTTTGGTTCGGTTTTTAACATTATTTACGTACGATTGCAAATAGAATAATGATATCTTCTTATATATTCATGTATTAGAGCATTTGTAGTAGTCACTTTAAAAACATTTTTAACTCAATAAAAGAGAAAGAAAATCAAATAATTGTTAAAAACTCTCTTTTCTAGACTCCCTATTACAAGTTGGCCCACATCAAATTTTGAGGAAGCAATTGAATGTGCCAATATATAGGTATTGAGTTCATTCTCCAAAACTCACTTTATCAAATTCACTTTGTCCTCTCTCTCATGCATCATCACACATCAAGTCTTTTTTATTCCTCACAAATTTCTTTTTCATTAATTTTACTTTTTATTTGTATTAAATAGGGTGTCAAGTAAGGAAATTGAAAAAGTAACAAAACTAAAACACATTCCCAAAATTAATAAAGGTAATAAATAAGAAAGATTTTAGAGATAAATTTAAGGAGACTAGTGTGAATGCTCTTACTCCTAATATTGGAGGGGTTCGAGTTCTCTGCTGAGTTATGTTCTTTGCTAAAGATTACGACACGATAGTCCGATTTCGGAGTTAATCGAATATCCTAGTGAAAATTGGGTTTTTTTAGTAATCACTTTATCCTCTGTTCGGAACTAGCTTCATAATTAATTTTAAAACCAGTAGCCCTGTTATTACATGCAACAAGTTTTAAAAATAAAAAATTGGAAATTGCGTGGCTTTATAAATCACATCATCAAAATGCAAATCTGCCTAAATGATGGAATACACAAAGCCCAAATCCTGATCTGTTAATTGTTATACACACATCCAACGGCCCTGTTTGGCCCACTACTGCTCCGCCCACATCACAACAGAGCGGGCCGAATAGTGGGCCTACAGGACCTCGTATATGGCCCGTATGGGTAACTACATTGGGTATAAACGTGTCTAACGAACCGGGCCGGACGGCCCCGGCCCACTAAGGGTCGAGTCGGACGGGCCCCCGTAACGAGTCCACCAGGCCCACGATCCTTAACGAACCGGGCCCGGGCCCGTCCATTAAGGGTTTACTGGGCCCCTGTTCGGTTCGAGGCCCCTGCTCGGGGGCCCAACGTGGCCACGTTGAACCAATTATGTTTTTTTTTTTTTGGCCCCAACGTCCCCATGTTGGGTGACCAACGTGGGCACGTTTTGACCACAAAGAAGGCACTTATTTAGATTCACTTAATTTATAATAAGAACCATAAATAATTAATGATAATTTTTATTAAAAAATCACAGTTTATACTCATATGACAAGGAGTTTACATAATTAATTAAAATTTTCACTTAAGTTGGAGCGCATATGGCGGACCACCACAAGCACCACCACCTCCACATGCTATGGATGATGAAGAAGCACATGAATGAATGTGTTTTATTAGTTATTGTATGAACTTTATTTGAATGTTTGAATTGTAACTTAAGTTTGAATGATTTTCTAATTTATGATTGTGTTTTGGATGATCATGTGAATTGTGATGTGTTTAATTGATTATCAATTATGTTTTCTATGAGTATGTATTGAATGGTGGTAATATATTTCAATTGCTTTGTAGAGATTGATATTTGATCATGTAAATTTGGTGCACATTCTGCTGGTATAACGTGCCCACGTTGAAACCAACGTGGGCACGTTGATAGGGGGCCTGAGGAGCCTCGAACCGTGCCCGGGCCGAATTCCAAGTGGGCTCGAACCGGGCCCGGGCCTGGGGCCCAAAACCTAAGCCCCTGTCCGCCCCACTACTAAATGGACCAGGGGCCGTTCGTGGGCCTGATGGGTCGGGGCCGGGCTCGAAGCGGACTAATGGGCCGGGCCCTCGGACCGTCCGAGGGGGGCCCGTCCGTTAGCCACCCCTAATTGGGTAGATAATTTATTGTGTTAGCTGTTAGGTAATTATTTGATTGTTTCGGGTATCGAGCAATTTTTTAACTCAAGTCCAATCGAGATGTCAGTCAGGGGTATAGAGTCAAGTTCTTCATCGAGCAACGACGAATGGGTATCGGCTTATCAAATCAATGTTTACTAAAATGTGTAAGAAGCTATCAACGATACGGGTTTTAATGAGTATCCCGTGCAAGGGCGGATGCACATAAGAGCAAGAGGTAACAAGTGCTTCTCTAGATTTTGGCCTATGAAATTACTATTTTACCCTTTATATGAGAATTACTGTTATACTCTTAATAATCTAAAACATTACTATATAGTATAGATTAGTTTGAATTAGATAATATAGCAACATTGACATTGTCTGCCGTTTGTATATTATTGAGCCATCTTCTTGAACCTTAAGCCTAAGTGTTATGGGTAAGTTGTTGATTTCCACACCATATTACAATTTTCAACAATGCTAATGTTTTGTGTCAAATTCTAATAAAATTTGTTGTTTTGAATAAGTAAGAAAGTTTTATTTTAGATTTATATGCATATATTTTTCAAAAGAAACGATTTTGTGACTTGGGTTGATCAATTTGAGTTTTCTTTCTTGTGTGTGGCACAATTGTACTTTTGAATGATCAATGAATATTGTAAAAAGTCGTCTTCGCAACCGAATGTGTGATGAATGGATGAACGATAACTTGGTGGTTTATATTGAAAAATATATATTCAATTGTGTGTCAAATTGGAGCTATCATACAGAGGTTTCAAAGTATGACAAAATGGCGTGGTCAATTGTAATTTGAAATTTTTAATATTCGTACCGTACTTTTTTGTATTGGCTTTTAATTTTTTTTAATAATTGTATATTTAAAAAATTATGTTACTTCTTACATTATTTTCTGCGTCCGTTCCTGATCCCGTATATGCACTTTATCGTTTTAGGTAATACCTGATAATAATATTTTTCAATCGAACCAATAAATAGTCTAACGAATAATAATAAAGGAGTTGCAGATCGGGCACCGAATAAACCGTTCCGATGGCACCCCTAAATGTATCTAGTCCATTCTATGTGCTAAAAGGGTTGGCAAACAGGAAACCAGTAGTTCGAAAAGTAGTGCAAAACAAGCTAGAATGGATGGTTAAGAGGCAAAAGTAAGTAAATATAAATTTAGCAAATGCTGAGTAGAATCTTCACCCAAAACCTTCCATGTGGAGAGCATTCTACACACACAAACACAAAGCCGTCCTACTCAGTACTCAGTAACCCTCCAGAAAGTGGGAATACTAAACATTACTAGTAAATTTGTAATGCTTGTTTTGCTGGCAAATATGCTCTGTTTTTGTACTAGGAATAAGTAAGTGAGTGAGTGAGTGAGTGTTGTAAGATTTTTGGTGGATTTGTTTTTGTTGACAAAATAGTTTATCTATTCATTGAGAGTTTGAGACATTCCTTATTGCATGCCAACTATCTCAAGATTCCAAGTGTTATACTCAATTTAGACTATTATGTCACTCTCATTCCATTCTTGTATGTTTGCATGGAGGCCATTCAAATTCTAATACTTTTTTCTCCTAGTTCTAACTAGGAGGTTTTGTGATGTGGTGGATTTTAGTTTGGGTACAGTTTTCGTTGGAGATATTTGTCTCATATTTCATTTCAATCGTTATGTATTTATCATTTTACTACTATTGTATCCGTACTCTCATTGCTAATATATAAAATTCAAATAAAATAAAAACGATTCATTCTAATTTATTGTAAGGATTGTCGATGACTCAATAGTCTTGTGGCACCTGATCAAGCTACAAAGAGGAGGTCTTTGGTTCAAATCTCATTAAAGACAATTTGTTTCATATTTTCATTATCAATGTTCATTAGTTAACATCTACTTTAATGTTCTACTCCCTCCATTTTTTTTACTTGTGGTCTAGCAAAAAAAATTTATTTTTATTTACTTGTCGTTTTACATTTTCAAGACACTTTTTTATTTAGTTTTTCTATTTTAACCTTATCATTAAATGAACGTGTATTATATTTTTATCTTGAAACTTGAGATGTTATTGTTTATTCCTACAATAAATGAGGGTATACAAGTAAATAATATGAAATTTTTAATTCTTGTGCCAAAGTCTAAAACGACAAGTAAAAATGGTAAGAATTGATGGAATTAGGGGAAGTGTAGGAGGGCAGTTTTCTCTATTTTTTTAAAAAAAATAGTGTAGACTATTGAATAATAAAATTTATTTTGGTCGCTCTCCTTAAACTTATATCATCATTTCTTCCTATTTTTCTTATATTCATTCTTCACGCCACCCTTATTTGGGGTTGAGAATGATTTTAATTTTTTAAGAATTTATTAGAATCTATTGGTCAAATCTCTCAATAATTTTTGGAGAATTGAAAGTGGTAGTATATGCCCTTGGCTAAGTTGATGGCTTTAGATATTTAGTGGTTTGACTGAAATCAAATAAAAAACAAATGCGAATAATAGAATAACGGTCGTCTTTCATCTCTTTTTCAGGATTAAAAGAAAGGTCACCGATCAAGATGTCGACATCTTTAATTTGCATGTGAGAACCTTTTATTTAATTCACTCATTATTAATAAATCATAGTATTATCTTACGTCACAAATACTGTGTCTGTATATGTTGACACAATAACAAATTTTCGATTTAGATATTATGTTAAATTTTCAGGGGTCCTCACAATTTATCAATTAAATTTTTTATCAAATCTTAAATCAAAATCACAATTTATCAATTATTCAATTAGATACAAAAATGTGAGAAAAATAAAATATTATATTGAATTAGACCTATCAAATATATAAATATTCTCTAGCTCCATATTATATATACTTCAGTTATTATTATATCTAATACGAAAATAATAACTGTTCATAACAATATATATATTCTCATATCGATCGAGCTTCTAAATCCATCTCAATAACTACACACTACATTATGTACTTAATTATATTAGAAAATTAAAAAGGATATAAATAGTACTAATTTTAGTCTTAAAGGGCTTGAATATAAAATAGATATACACTTATTTAATTAATGATTAAAGTGTGATACACAATTATATATACACTTCGAACAAGGTCTTTTAACTCTATATATATGACTCATCAATCAATCTAAGTAACATTTACGCCTAACTCCATACTCATATTATAAGATAATCTGAAAAGAAAAAAGGAACTTAGCAAAGCTAAATTAAATATTATTGGTCCAATCTACCCCTAGAAGACTAGTTTGAGGTGATTATTATGATACCATTCATTAGTTTATTTATTAAACATTAAGTAGTATATAGGTGTATGTTATTAAACATATTTAATTTAGGTTATATATTAATGTCTTTTTAGCTTTCCAAGCTAATTAAAACACACAGCTCCAAATAAAAGCTGCGGTTTAGGAGAGCTATGGGGAAAGATGAAGATCCAAATAAAGAGTGGTCGACAGCAATATACATACTGGCCATTATACTATCTTAATAATAAGTTTTTATTTTTTACAAAAGTGAATCTTATATTAACTTAATGATTAAGCTTTTTTTAACTAGGATATATACATATATATGGACACCTCTTATAATTCATCATCATATGGTTTAGTTTAACCATCCAAATCATGTTAGTTAAGTTAGTAGCTCAAATGTTATTATCCTTATATTCTAAGGGCTATCTTTGTTGCTTAAGGACTCAACTTTTTACTATTCATAACCCGACTTTGATTTTACTAGGAGGTTTGGGGTAAAATCCTCACTGGAAGCATCTCTTTCGTATGACGTGTGCTACTACAATTATAATTTTCATAACTAATTTACAAAAAAAAAATTACTATATATTCGTGGATCAATACATATGACTTCATTTACTTATTACTAAATATTTATCAAAAAACAATATTTTTAATTACAAGTCTTAATTTACTTATCAGATACGTTAGAACAAAAAGATTGGAGTGTATTTGGAACTATGTACTTGAATCTGCCCCTGGTTATATGCAATGTTTAATGGGTTTAATTGGACCTTTTTTGACTCTTGTGAATAGCTAGGAATCGTCTTGCAAGAAATTATTGTTTGCCAAAGGTTCATGCAAGCTGGAGTTAAAAGGAAATTGGATTAACATTTTATCAAATAGAATAATTACCTTTTTTCAATTTTTCTTATTACATTTAACAATTATTCAAATAACAACACAACTCGTAAACTCAATAAAATGGGTAACTAGCATGCAGAAGCTTCAAATTAGTGACAAAAGCTTTTCTCTCTAGCTACCTTATTGTATATGTGAAGTATGGAACAATATTCAACTAGCATTCGACTCATCTACATACTTATAATATATCAATTAAACAATAACAATTCTAAATTTTTCGAGTCGAATATCGAGCGAAACAATAAGCGATTATTAGTCCCATATCACTTGCACTTGCACATACATCCCCAATGTACATAATATCACACCTCCGTACAAAGTAGCAAGCTGTGATCAGAAGAAATGTTAAACAAGTAATTAAGAGTTAATGATGGTCCAGAAAAGCCTCATTAATTATTAATTGTTATCACCACTACTTTTTATGCTATATAATGTTGTGCCATTTCCCTTACTTCTCACCACATCATCATTCTCAAATCTCCCATCTTATTTTCCATTCTAACTTAGCTTGCTTAGCTTGTTATTACTATTCTAATAAGCAAGCAAGCAAGCTAAACAATAAAAATGGCATTTCTTACAGCTAGTGAGATGGCATTTGTCTGTGGCATTCTTGGTAATTATTATTTTTCATCTATATATAATTTATACCTACATTTATTTTAGATTACTAATTTTTACACTTCGTTTTTTGGTTATGGCTATTAAAATTGGAGATAGTATCATTATCATTCAGTGGGGCGTAAAAATCGTTAGCCATATTTTATCATGTTCTTAGTTAATTTCATGCACTTTTACAGGCAACATTGTATCTTTTGGAGTTTTCTTGGCACCATTGTAAGCATCACCAACATATAACATCTCTTTTCATATTTATATATATATATATATATATATATATATATATATATATATAAATATTTCCATTTTAGTTGGTTCTTGAAATTATTAAATGTATCTCATCATTTTGTATTTTGGCATTTTTTTTTATTTCAGGCCAATATTTTACAGGATGTACAAGAAAAAGTCAACTGAAGGGTTTCAGTCAATACCCTACTCAGTTTCCCTTTTCAGTTGCATGTTGTATCTCTACTATGCATACTTGAAGAAACAAAATGCTCTCATGCTTATCACCATTAACAGCTTTGGAACTGTTATTGAAACTATATATCTCATCATCTTCATGATTTACGCCACCAAGAAAGCCAAGGCACTTACACTTATCCTATCTTCAACTCGAACGACGATTAATTTAGACTCAAATAAATTAAAATCGAGTTGTATAAGTTGTTGTTACTATTATCGGTCCATGCAATAATAATAATAATCACTCGTTCATATTGTATTTATTTGTATAGGTTTATACAACAAAGTTAATAGTGTTGTTTAACTTGGGAGCACTTGGGTTGATCATAGTAACAACATATTTGCTAGCGCATGGAAGTAAAAGAGTGGCGATTGTAGGATGGATCTGTGCTGTCTTCTCTGTTAGCGTTTTTGCTGCGCCGTTAAGTATCATGGTAACTATCATTATAATAACCCGATGCCTCTTAAGAAACTCCGTCCTGCCTAGTCAACACGCCAAGGGGCGTTTTGTAGTAGTCATTAATAACGCGATTTTTCTTGTATTGCAGATGAGAGTTATCAAAACTAAGAGTGTGGAATATTTGCCATTCAACTTGTCTGTATGCCTCACTCTTTGCGCCGTTATGTGGTTCTTCTATGGTCTTCTCATCAAGGATTACTACATTGCTGTAAGTGACAAAAAATCGACTATATACATGATATATCCTGCTTTTTTAAAGCTCGAGGTTGTCTGTACCACTGGCGACGTGGGATGCCACGGTAGACGTGCCATTTTCGTCGTTTGAATTTGCATTATTAATAATTTGTTGTGTTTGGACTTGAAACAGACTCCAAATATTCTGGGATTCACATTTGGAATTGGTCAGATGGTACTGTATGCAATTTACAGAAAGGGACCAAAACAAGAAATTCTTCCTGAGGAGAAGGCCAAACAATTTGAAACAATTATAGATATGGCCACATTGGATACTACTGAAAAACAAGAAGTTCATCAAGATGAAGATGTTTTAACTACAAAGCAGCCAAATGAAGACATCAAATTAGCTAGCTAATTAACTAGATATATTAAGAAGGGGATTTGGTATTTGAACAATAATAGAATTAATAAGTAGCTAGATTATTATTATTGTTCTGATTATTATTGTTAATCCTTTGATTGTATTTCTTTCTTCGCTTCCTGTAGACTTACTGTACTTGATATATGGCATTATGTTATTTATTGGAGATATTATTCGTCGAGTATGTACAATTGGATCGTCAACTTCACATGCATGCATAAATATCCACTTTATTAAATATCGAGTATAATGTATCGGACTATGTCGGATCATAATCATGTAAGGACTTATGAAAGTAACCAAATTATGTTTATAAATCGTTACCATGACATGACAATACAATATGATTTTGGAGAAAAAGAAATTATCATAAAATACTTCGAATCGGTTATATGTACCTCAATAATTAATTAAACTGAGAAATTTGCCAAAAGGGACCTTCGGTATCAAGTTTACCGTCTCTATTTGATTATTCTGTAAGTTTGAGAATTGTAGTAGTACAATATTTTGTTTGATCAAATGTTCCAACACCGGAACATTACTTGAGAAAGAACGATCGGACTTGGGAGGATTCATATAAAATAAAGAGCGTTCTAAACGAATTTAACGATATCTAACGTTCAAAAGGGTTTGGTTCATGTCGAAAATGACGATTCGAGAGTTCAATTCTAACCTTAATTCAAAACTTTCATAATGATATAATATACAAATTGAAAAAAGGCTACAAATGTTTTAATTAAAACTAAATCGAGCTTTGATTAAAGTTCAGTACAATCCATATGAGGTTCAAATTCGGTTCCTACTACATCGAACCAAATTAACTTTTCCAACCGAACTTCTCGAATAAGTTGAACTTTCAGGTTCATTTACACACCTGAGAGAAGCTTCTGTGGTCGGGGATAAGTGAAATTATTCCAAAAAATGACACATGCGGCATGCCAACATAAAGGCATTTTTTAATTACTTGATAACTAAACAAATCAGGATGGCAATCTGTCCCTCCCACTGGGAGAGTAAATACCAAAAGATTGTCATAACATATGACACAAACACTGGATCAATACAACCAAATTAAGCAATTATTCTTTTCATTGTCTACATAAATTCATACAAATTTCAGCCAGAATATTCACAATTATTCAGCAGTTTTTAGCCTACGATGCAGAGGACCACTAGTTGAGAGCATAGATACCATCAATGCCGCTATGCTAGGTCCAGTCTCCATCCAATTTGCGCAAACTAGCTTGCTGGTGTCTGGACTTGCGAGTTATCTCTTATTATTACATCGTCTGGTTGACAGTGTGGGATAATAGACTAGCAGTACATGCGTACACACAAGCTTGACTCCCATGAGTCCATCAGATAACGAGAATGATCTGCAATATGTCACTAAGAACAACTGCTCTTATAGATTCCAGCAAAGGTGCAACTTTCTGAACCAAGGGAAGGAAAGAATATAACGCAATGGCAGATTGTGAAGATGTAAAACCTTCTATGAAAGAAACATTCTTAAAGATCATCACCAAATCTACCATTCAAACTAAATAAATAGGTAAAACCAAACGGGCGACGATCTGTTGGCACAGAGATGACCAAAATAGCAGGTATGACTCGTTATTGCCCTTCTAGTTCCTCTTATATACAGAAAACAAAAGGAGGGGTGGAAACCTCGAACTGCAGCAACAACTAATCAACGACATCATTGATGGGAGCAGAAGGCCTTTTCCGGTGATTTCTCCAAGGCTTCAGCCTAAAATGCCAAATCCAATAAACAATCAAGGAAATATAAGAAACCTACTAACTGTAATAACGAGTGCTTAGAAGAAACAAGCATTGTGAACCACAAGCAACGGTGTCAATGTTATGCTTGATTGGGACCAAAGATGGAATATTCAAGAAAATGAAAACATCTAAAGCTTTCATGGTTGGACTGGGAAAAATGAAAGGTTTGCGATTGTGTACTGGTAGGAATGGAAGACTACAATTCCTTTCTCTTTCTACATAAATACTAAATGCTCCACCTTCCCTTCCCTTCCCTACAGACTCACCCACGAAGGAACTTTTCCCTTTCCTCTTGCTTGCATACCAAGGAATAGTATCCTCTGATGTAAGAGTAACGAAAGATATGAATAGTATCCTCTTGTTTAATATGAATAGTAAATCATGGATAAGACGCAAGATAATTAAAAGCAGAAAAATATCAAGGAAATTAATAATGCGAAGTAATATGACTACAACAGTAAATGCCTGGAATGCAGAACACAAAAAATATCAAGGAAGTACTATTCAAGCTTGAAAGGAAAGGAAAATCACCTGAGCATCATTCACATGCAATCTTAGTGTCAAAGCTACTGAGACAAACAGCAAATGCCTGGAACGCAGAGATAGGATACTGATAGTCCATAGTGAAGACATCCTTCCCTACTTTGCCGAACTGCAGAATAACATTCTCATGCTCTTGTCCGCCAGTTCCGTTATCCACTGAAGCGACAAGCTGAAAGTTCTTCACTGAAGCAACTGTCACCCGTCCATTAAAATTAAGGCACCAGCACTGAAGTTGTTCATGCCATCTTGGGGCCTTGTTTTTTAGAACTAGCATATCTTCTTTCGGGGTCGGTGAAGATCCAGATTGGATATTATCCATGCGAGTTGATATTGATCTAAAAAATGGGAATGAAGGGAAGGAGTCGGTGTTTCCTGAAACAAATTCTGTTTGAGTAGGAGCAACACCTCCTGGTTCGACAGAAGAAGAAGGGATTGCGTCCATAACACACTGCATCCTCCTGGGTCCCCTGACCAAGACATACAATTTTCTGTCAGCCACCAAGAAACAAAGAAGGAAATTTTGGAAGTGTTCAGACTTGCATTTTAGCAGAGGCAGCAATACTAACAAACTTCTACATAAACAATGTTTTCTTCTGGGAATAGATTTAACTAACATTAAAAGTACATACACACCTGGAACCCAATACATTCAACTCATATGAAATATGAGCCACAGGGTAATTGCCAGAGGGGATAGTGGGAGAGACTTGCTTCGTCCCAATCGATTTGGTGGAGCGGCATCTCACAACAGTGGCCCCACCATGTGGAGGTTGAGCATCATAGATTGTGAACTTGGTTCCGAGGAAGTTAGACCTGTCATAAAGGAGCGTAAAGATCTAACTATAGGATAGATGAACCATATTGAGACCAAATGATGTGTGAGCTCACCTCAACTTTCCAATGTAGGTATTACTACTTTTTGAGATATCTTCAGCATTTAAGAAAATCATGTAATCCGTACATGTTGTGCGCCTACACTTCCGAGCAGCAAGAAGGAACTTTCCATCATCGTTTGAAGCTGTATAATTTACAGTAGTAAATTTAATTTGTTAACATAAGTAGTGTGTCATTACAGAAGAACACATCTCAAGTATTAATACCTCAGACCAGTGCCTCAAAAGGAAAAGGGTTGAAGAGAATTAAGGAAAAATAATTAATTAAAGAAAAGAAGCCTACACAACCAGGAGATACAAATAAATACCTGCATTTAAACTGAGGTAAAGGTGATAGGTCTGATTGCTGCGGTTACGTCGTATAAAGCACTGAATTATAGCATCTCTCGGACCAGGCTGAAAGACAAAACAGTAATTAGTTCTCCCCAATGAACTAATTCAAACTTCTTTTTCCTCATATAAGACACGGACCAACATATTTTTAAGGGATCATATAGGTTTCAAGGAAACACGAGTTACATTAAACCATAAAAATGTTGTGCGCGATATGTATTCTTCAGGTAAATGCATTTATTAGTACAGCCATCAGACATACATGTAATTTGATGGGTAACAAAGTATCATAACGTAGGAAACTTACTTCAAATTCAACAATGATAAAGTTATGTGTAACAAGCACAACGCTCGTACTTTTAAAGGTAATGCAACTCAAGATAAAAGCTTAAAGGGAACCCAAATGACGAAGTGACAGGGCATACTTCAACTATCAAGGAAATAAGTAGAATGTCGATATTCAAACTACTAAATCTTTAAATGTCATAATTGAGAACAATTCAAGAGTAGATTTTCAATGAGTCTCCTCTGAGCGAAGTATACACCACTATAACATTTAAGAGAGTACCACCACCATTAGAAAGATGCAATTACACATCACTTATAAGTGAATAAAGACCAACAGTATAATTGAACCAGTGCGAACATATTACAGAAACATAATTTGAGTATATAAGTTCAAGGACTAAATCCACAACCTGCTTCAGGGAGATTGGGAAAGTTAGCTTGCCCACGATTTCAGGGACTCGAACAAGTTCCTTCATTATCTCCCTCCAACTCTTACAGACACCAGCACAAGAAACCACATTCTTTCTAGGGGGCCAAGTATCCTCAGATGCCTCAATCCTCATCAAGACATCCCTCAGCAGCTCAGGCGGCATATTCGCCCAACAACTCTGCCTCAAAGCATCGACTACAACAGCACTATCCTGAACAACACGATGTGACCTCGACCTCAAACCTCCAAATCCTTTCTTAGAAATGCTCCCAAATTCACCCTTCATATCTTGAATTATACTCTTAATCGGCATATTCAACTAATTCAAACTACGCTACACCTACTAATAAGGAAACACAAATTTTCTAGCTGCTAATATTCCCACAATAATAAGATCTTCAAATAACACAATAATTAGAGGTCAAAACCCCACCAACAAAGCTTAAAACTTTCACAAACAGCAGAATCACCATCTACCAAAACCAAACAATCTTACACAGCAGCCTATAGGTGTGGCGGTCGGGAGATGTTACTGACAATGACTGGTCTCGCCGGGGTCGAGTAATTGCAATGACAAGGTCCGAATTTCGAATAAATAATAATTTACATCAACAGCCACCAAACAGTTGACCAATATCAATAAACAATCACACACTTCTAGTTCATACAACCTCAACAAACATCAAACTAAAAACATCAAACCCCACCAATCAAAATACAATATTTTCTTTAAACCCCATAAAAAGATCACAGCTTTATCAGATCTAAACCATAACAAGCAAGTAACTAACCAAATTAACAACAAAGATACAAACTTTAAGGATGGAAAAAGATGACTTGGTAGTAAAGTATTAGAGCATCTTAAGGATTAAGGTAAAAAGGGGTTGTTTGTGGATTTGTGATTGAGATATGAATGAAAAGTGAGGAATGGGAATATAGTTGAAATGTGGTAAGGTTTGTTTAGGGTTGTTGGTATGTGAGTGTGAGTATGTATGTTGATTAGATAGTTTGTGACATGTTGTGATTGGGTGTCACATAGACATAGCCATGGCTCTGTTGTTGTCTTGCAGTCCTTATCCTTCTAAATATTACGGCGTTCACGCCTTCACGGGGTGTTTACCTCGAGTATGGATGTGAACGGGTCGAGCTCGATCGAATCTCGATATATTTGGGTTCGGGTCAAACATAAAAACACGGGGTTTTGTTATGATGTTAAATTATGTAGGATACTATGGAAAAAATGAATTTATGTGAGTTGTTTCGAGTTTTGGGGTCGAGCTTTGTTGAACCTGAAAATGATGTTTGAACGTATAATTACATCAAACAAATCCTTCAATCAAGAATTTGTGCTCTTTGGAATTAATCGAATAGCCTAGTGGAAAAGACTCTTGCTAATGACCAAAAGGTCCTGGATTCGAAGCTCATCTCATCGCTAATTTACAAAAAAAAAAAAAACATATTCGTGCTCTTTGACCGTTGTAAGCTCAGTCAACCAAGACTTGACTCTTGGTTTTGCAAAATTAGAAGTTAATTTTGAATACTTAAATGTGTTTTCATTTATAGATGTTTCATAATAACCTTTCTATCATTTTAATTAGTGTTTTTATTTTATTTTTAGTTGTTTTTTTAGTCATAATTTTTTATTTTCAAATACTTCTCGTTCTAATATAATTAATTGTAACATTTTTTATGTACTTTTTTATTATTATTTTTCTTGTAAAATTATCAACGAATCAATTATATAATTTCAATAGATTCTCATTTTACAATTTTTAATATCTTTTTAACTAGTATTTTTATTTCCGTATAAATAACGTATACTGTACTGTATTACTAGTATTAAAAAGTGCAGGAAATACTATACTAATTATCCCAAGGCATTTGAAGGGGTGTTATGGTAAACAAGTTGCATTTATTAAATATGTGATGAAATGATAGTCTAGCCTTTGAATCATTGGAGTAACATTTTAGTGTAGTTTTTCATTTTAACTAGCATATTTTGACTATTGATATTAAGATTACGTATTTTATTATATTATTTGTCAAATTGACTTTAATATAGATCTCAACAACTTAAAATTATATCATAAAACATTCTGATCATAGCCCTGTATGAAAGAACATTATATCAAGTTACACAAGAGTTGTATTGATAACTCAATTGTACAGATTGATACCTTCCAATTATAATAGTAATAAGTTATTGACTTTCTTTTAAAAAATAAAAAAAAATATGAATTCTGAATACAAAAGTATTATTATAGAGCAAAAACACCAGTCGATCACTTTAGTAAGACTTTGTATACTTTCGATCACTAATGTTGGATATTATGTATACTTTAGGTCACTCACGCGTTTTTTTAGTACAACTCGAGATTCTGTCGTGCGACCCGGCGGCTTATGTGCTACCTCTGGCCCACGCCTCCTATTTGTTAAGGACGGCGACATTTTTAACATTTTGATAGTGGTAACTTTGTCATTCTCCCATAAGTGCTATTTTAACATTTTGGTAGGGGTATACTTTGGCATTTTGATGTTCGAACCGACGACACATAAGTGTTATTTTAAAATATCAACATCAAACCCAACTTTTTGTATCTATAAACTGTGTTGTTCAAGTTGCATGGTTTAATGATTTCGCAGTTCGATTTGAATTGTTTCAGATTCCAAAATGAACAATATACATATTACTATATATTACTATATCTTTTGAAGAATTTAATAATTTTCCTTACAACACTATCTATATGTTAAACATACAAGTAATAAATTTCTATACAACTCTTTTTATATGTTAGATTTTGTGGTTCGGCTTGGGTTGTTAAATTGCTTAATTTCAATTTTTCAATAAAATATTGGTTGATATAGTTTCCCTCCAAAAAGTTGGAAGCATGAAGCATCCGTACATTAAAAACTGCGCCTAAACTGCTTCGTCCTACATAATTCCCACTAATCACCAACACAACATTTTAAATACCCCCACAATAATTTCATTAGCTTACACTATACACTTGAAAAAACCCTAATATATTTACTTCATTTTATCACTAGACAATTCAGCTTTCACACATTTTTACCAATTATTTAGGTATGATCATTGCAATTAAGCTACATCTTTTAGCTACATAATTTTGAATAATTATTAACTAATATTGATGATCATTGGAATTTAACGCCCATTAATTAAGACACTTATTGGTGTTGATTGGTAGTATTAATGTTTGTTAATTCTGAATTTTATTTAGGATTCGTATTATATGCCAAAATGATTGTCCAGTTTTGAATATCCATGGTGACTATTTTATAAATGATGTATGATAGTTGAGGAAAGTAGAATAATTGCTAGTTTATTTAGTGTCTTTGCTATGAACATGATGATTTTGATTAAGATGAAGTTATGCGTGTCGTTTAATGGTACAAAGTTTGTTAATTTTGACTATTGAAAATTAAGCTAAAACGATGTTCTTTCATTGTTTTTATTAGGCACTGGAGGTTTATGAAAATGTAGTTTTAATTTTTGTTTAGTTTGGTCATGAAAATGACTATTGTTGTTTCTCAGACAATTTTGCTTCATTTAGTTTCTTGTAGTTGGTGATGATGACTTTTGAGTATTTGCTTAATAATTTGTAATGTGGCTCTATAACAGATAAACATTGTGGAAATAGTATGGATGAGCAGAGGGGCTCCGAAACTCTTTTGGGCGATCATGTTGACCCAGAGCTGTTGTTTTGCCCAGATAGTGTAGAAGATGAAAGTTTTGAATTGGAGGATGATTATAAGAAGAAAGTTGTGCTTGATAGTGATGATGATCAAACTGAAGTTGGAGGACGGAATAGCTTGGGTTGCCTTCATAATGAGAGACATGGGGAACTGAATAGTTCACGCTCAAAGATTCGAAAGCGACGTCCTGGTAAATATTTCATTTTTGACATTAAAATTTCAGATGGTGGTGTCTTCTTAATGACTTCGGAATTAGTACTCTTGTTTGGAGCCTATCATTTTTCAGTGTTTCCGCATTGACCCAAAATAAGGTTCCCGACTAAGTGGGCCAGGAGAAGGGTTGGATAGTATGCAACCTTACCCATGTGATTATATAGAGGTTGTTTCTGAATTGAAAATGATGTTAGTCAAACTAATCATTATTCCCTGATAAAATTATCTTTTCTTACTTCATTAGTAGGTTTTCTATGGAGGAACAGTCAAAAGGTTTCTTGGCAGTCTGCTTGTCCCCCCAATACAGGAGCTTGTAATATACAATTCAATAGGAACGATAACAAAGTTGCTCTAGCTGAAAATAGATCCACTATTGGTAGGCAAGAGCTCAACCTGGAGAACAATAGCCACAAGCAGGGTGAAGGATTGATCAACCATATGGAAGAAATCGGCATGAAGACCGTGGTGAAGGAAAGAGCTGAATCTGATGGCTGCAGATTGACATCTACCATCTCTGAAACCATTGATAGAGGAAAAGATATTCCACTTGTAACTCCCGCCCATGAGTGTGCGAGACTTAGTTACATTGATTCCCAAGAACCTGAAGATATATCCTTATCTGAACCTCTTACATTTGTTGATCACTATCTATCTCTAAACAATTTTAACTTGTGTGACTCTGGTAGAGACTCGGCAACGAAGTCCGAACAAATAACAAATCATCCTATCTTGAATGCAAAGGGCCTCCAATGTTTGGCAAGGAGAGCATACATTAAAAGAGCTCAGCAATCTGGAAACTTTGATTGGGACGAACAACTACAAAAGAAAGAAGTATCTTTTCCGTTGAGAGAGACATGTCAATCAAGTCATGAATGCTATAAGTCTGAAGCGACCACTAGTAAGCAAGATGCTGATGGTTCTAACAGTCCGAAATTGTTAGATGTTTGCTCTGATGATGATATTTCAGGGCATGTGGTAAGTGTGGGAAGGCAGGGTCTAGAAGGTGACAGTGGCATTAATAATTGTGCTAATGAAATGGTTGGAGATGTGAATAGCCTCTCACCAGACATAAACTTAGGCAAGAATGAAGTTGAAAAAGATGAGGAGCATTTCTTAACTGGTGTAGGGTTTGACACTCAACAAGCCGCTGAAGCTATGGAAGCCTTGGTACATGTCCCTCCTCATTCAAATGCTTGTTCTACCCACAAGATTCCATCGGGAATAATTGACCAATCCTCTGAAGTAGCAACCATGTTGAAGGAAGAAGGAAATGGCACCTCAACTGCTACTGGGCAACACATAAAGAGTAAGAGATCTGCTAAAAAGTTGTATGAGAACGAATTTTGTCTGTCAGGAGAATGTGATCCATACCTAAGAGGGCACTCTTGTAGCTCAGCACCGAAGAAACAATTGAAAGAAAACGGGTCATCAGTTTGTTCAAACCTTGTTGATGAGAAAATCCAAGTTCGCAGAACATCATGTAGAAACAAGGCTCGACAAAGAAAGAGATCTCCAGAAAATAGTAAGGGTAACACTCCACCTAAATCTGCAAGATCTGATTATCATGGATTTTTTGAAAGACATACGCAAAGTTTTGTTGTTATACCCAGGAGGAGGAGGTCTCAGCGATTGCGGTATCCACCACAGCATATTCTTTATCTAGCAACACAATCCAAAGGCACATCAGATATGCAATTCAATTTCTCTAAGAAAAGACGCAAGACAAATGAATCGATCATTGATGTGCAGGATAAAATCAAAAGCAAAGAGAACAGTTCCAACTTAGCATCTGGTGCATCTGTAGGAGATGATGATTCTAACAGGGTGATCAACATTAACTGTTGGATCTACCCAAAAAAGAAAAGAACATCTTCCAATTTTATGCGCCATTCTAATGAATCAAAGAACCAGGACACAATGAACATATTTAAGAAGAGACCAAAACTGTCCCCCATTGAGCATGACAAATCTACTCTGATGTTAGCTGGTAATTTGTTAGTGTATACACGGAGGCTGAAGTCTGAATCGGGGAGGAAAGGTTCATGTACCATAGCAAAGCGTGATAATAGTGGAAAGACTTCTTGTTTTCATACATCTGAATCTGTAAAAGAAAGTGGATGTAATGTTATCAATACTGTTGATAACTTGGAGAGGGTCAAATTTGATCAAGGATTTAAAATTGCTTCCTGTACATTGGACGTTTTCAAGAAATGTGATGACAGAATTATTCAACTAAAGGAGAAGTCCAAATCACCCGTAATTAGAGAACTTCGTCGATTAGGAAGTAATGAGAAGCAACTTCATTTTAGTCCTCGAGATTCAAGAAGATATATTAGTGCTGCCACAGTCAATGTTCTATTTAGTCAGAACCTATGCAACAAAACAATAAGACAGCTTAAAAAGGTTTAGTTAATGCCCTTGCTTCTCTTGGTTCAATTAACTTTCTATCCGTAAATTCCAGACAGGATTGACGGTGTCTTTCTGCCTTGTCTTCTTTCAGATTGCGGTTCGACTTGGGTTTTCTGAAGCATCATGCTGCTCTGCTGCTACACATTTTATAGCTGATAAATTTGTGAGAACACAGAATATGTTGGAAGCAATAGCTTTTGGCAAACTGGTGGTAACACCATCATGGCTTGAGAGCTGTGGACAAGCTGGTTATTTAATTTCTGAAAAAAGTTACATCTTAAGAGATGCTAGAAAGGAAAAGGAAATCGGTTTCTCTATGCCTGTATCACTAGATCGTGCTATCCAGCGACCACTTATGCTCGTGAGTTCATAAACCTCATTGTTGTTTGTTATTGTGCTGTAAAATAGTCATGTCTTCTCTATGTCCATTGAATTTGTTATTAATTTCTTTCTGCTTATTAGCAGGGTCAAAGAGTCCTCGTTACACCAAATGTGAAACCAAATAAGGATTTGATTCAGACCTTAGTAAAAGCAGTTCATGGGCAGGTGAATATGAAATAATCCTCTGTTTCATTATTAGCTACTCCATAAGTCTGTATATGGGAAAATGATGATGGAGAACAATATAGCAATGCCTTTGATATAAGTTTCTTAATTTTTTTAATTTCAATTAGCAAATGATGGATAATTACTCCTGCTTGTTGGTTGAACCGAGTCTATATTATAATTTAATTACCATCAAAATTCAAACAACGAAGGAGGAATTGCATAAATAAATTACTATGTTTGTTGGTATTAAGCGGGGTTGCAGTCATAATTACCCAAATTCAGTTCTATATAAACGGTAAATGATTTTGAATGTTGCAGGAAGTCGAGGATTTTCAATTAGCAAATACAGAAAGTGGTGCTTTATCTCCAGATCTGTTAATTCTTTCCGATGAAGAAGATTATGGTTATTGCAAGCCATTTCTTGAGAAAGGTACTTCATCTTTTCTTACCTTTGTTATTTCTGCTCCTAGTTAGTTTCATACTGACATGAACTTCAGGGGTTGCAATTTACAGTTCGGAGCTTTTGCTAAATGGAATTATCATTCAGAAATTACAATACGAGAGGTAAGTTTCTAGACATCATTTTGCTGTTAATCTATAACCTAGATATCATAATGATATATACTCTTAGCTGATAAATGCCTAAAATAGGAACATTACAGTGCAGAAGCACAACAAATCTGACGTTACCCATGCATTTTATTGACTTAGGCCAGCATATATATATATATATATATTTATAAATATATATATTGCCAGCAGTGGGCACCAAGGACTATTCATTTCTCAATTTTTAACAATTGGGCTTCATGAATGTTCATTGTCTTTCAATCTATTACCATTCTTCATTAGTGAACAATGCAAACTTTTTAAATCATTCATAATTGAATCTTAATACTTATTTGACTTTCTAAAAATCTCAGATATGATAAGCTGATATATGGTGCAATTATGCTCTTATCTTGTCAATGTTATTGTAGTACCTAAAACTCATATTTGATCATTGATAGGCATCGCATCTTGATGAATTATCATGCCACTACGATGTCTGGGAAGGGAAAAAAGGTTGGTCATATGACATATTGTTTCATATGACATATTGTTTCGACAACTATGGACTAACATAGTAGCCAAATGAGCAGCATTATGCTGGTTTCCTCTCCGCACTCATTTCATTGTTCATAATTCATTTCGCCTCAAGTCAAAACTCACCCAACTGTTGCATCTGATTCTTTGTTTTCACTGGTGCTACGCAGGCGGTTTAGAAGATGTGGAAAAATCTAGGTGTTTGAAGCCTGGGTTTAAGAAATCAGAGCGTCAGAGCCCCCGCTCTATGCCTCTATCAGATGTTATCGAGTAGAAGATTGGAAATTAGCATGATGTAATGAATGTAGTATTAAGAAAGCACATGAGTTTGCCTCTATTTATAATGGGGTACACGGAAGCTTCGGTTGTAATTTATGTATGAAGCAATGCTCTCTTGTACTCAACGAACCATATCTTTGGTTTATTAAGGCGAAAACCTTCGTTGATTTTTTGGAGGAAAAGACATTCCAACACCTAGAATAACCCCGTTTTTTTTTTACTGTGGGCTGCTAATCCACAAAACACGTTTTTAGATAAGTTCATAAACAATATTCAACACTTCATTAAATTCTACTGGTTGAAGTTTTTTTTATACTAGTATTAGTTATTACACGTTTTTGTAATTTTATAATCAGGAGGTCATTTGAGAAGATAGTGATAATTGAGGGGGTCAGAAAAAGAAAGCTTAAACAATAACAAGATTTTAATATCGAGAAGTAAAATAAAATAAAATAAAGACAATTCTATACATTCTTTTCAAAATCTAATTTTATCTAGTTTTTCAATGGTCAAAGTTAACAAATTTTAACATTTTAAAAAAAAAAGTTCGTGTGTTAATTGACCCGTATACCTATAAATTGTATTAACATAAATAACGTAATATTTTATAAGAAAAAACATTACGAGTAGTATATTTTAGGAAGATATTATGCTAATATCAAGAAATAGGAAGTATTCGAATTCAAGATGGAAAGGATTAAATATAAAATTGAAGTGCTTCTTTTCATTTTGCACCCTTTACTATCGTCGAAATTTTGAAATGCACCCTAATACTTTCCTAAGTCTCAATTTGCCCCTTGTATTATATTTTGTCTTATTTTGCCCCCTAAGACGCAATATTACCCCCCTGAACTAATGTTAATAAAAGGACAAATTTGGAATAGCACATTTAATAATATTTTGAGGCATTTTTTAAAACTTATAAAACATGTATATTTATGTTTAGAGTAAGGACAAAATCATAAGTTAAAAAGTAACCCCACTATGGTCTCCTTCACCTACCCACCCTCACCTGTACCCTCACCCTCATCTAGGAGCCCCCTCCCGAAATGAAAACAATGAGCAAATATATGAATCCCTATTCCTAGTCGCACCAGGGACCTCAAGAACCTCGACATCAAGGAATCCAACCTAGGCTCTGTTTTAATGAGCTTCTGTCTCAAGCCATCCTCATCTTCGGCATCATCCTCGTCGTCATCAGATACTTTGCTATTCTTGAGAAAATCAAAGGAGTAGCCACGTGGAGTATCTTCATCGTTATCTCCATCGTCCAAATCGGATGTGTCTTCTTCTTGATACACCCATCGCCGAATCCACAAAATCACCCTCAACCATATGTACCAAATAGCCTAGATCCCCCACCCCTGAGACGGTGGGGCTGGTTAGGGAGGCGGAGCTCGAGGGTTTCATGAGGTGTGAGATAAAAAGGAGGGGACTGTGATTTGTTGGAGATGGTGGATATGGCAGTGGTGCCGTTATGCTGATCGGAGCTATGGGTGAGGGGGGGGGGGGGAGAAAGAAGAAGGGTGTTAGTTTATTTAATTTTGAATTAATGATTTTGTTATGTTTAAAGTAAGTATACATGTTTAGTAATGTTGAAAAAGTGTCTCAAAAATTCAATAAACGTGTTATTTCAAATTTGCCCTTATTCCATCACATTTGGCATTTTAGGTGGCAAAATGAGATAAAATATAGTATAAGGTATAAATTGAGGCTTAGAAAATTATTAGAATGCACTTTGAAATTTTGTCAACAGTAGGGGGTACAAAATGAAAATAAGCCAAATTAAATATACTAGTACAATGTATAACCGATCTTATCAAGTTGGCGGGAGCACTAGGCCACTAGTAGCCGTAGTAATTAATATTGAGTACTATAAAAAGTCAAATATTCAAACCACTCTCTTTCAAAATTAAGCAACTACGAGTCAAATCGTTGACCACAAATAATTCCAATAAACAGGCGGCTCTCGTTTCTCCTCTTCAACTACTTCAACAAAACTTGATCATTCTTCACCAATTTTATTACTTCTTACGACTTCAATTTTGGGACACAAATTTTGTTACTCTTACCACTTCAATTTCTTACCTCTTCAATTTTGGGACACAAATTTTGTTACTCTTACCTCTTCAATTTTTGTTTTTTTAGGAATTCAATTTTGGGAAAAATTTTGTGAATCAAATTTTGAGACACAATATGTTCATACAAATGAATCACAAAATTAGCTTCCCTAATTTATTTGTCCTTATTTTTTTGTTTCTCCCATTTAGCAACGCTCAAAACGACTCCGTTTCATGCCCCCTAGACTTCACCATCCTCACCACCCTAAGTCAACGGTCAACTCCCCCCACAAACCTCAACACCACTGCCACGTGTCAATATCTCAGGCAAACTCTGCGCTTGGTGGTTTCCGATCACCTCCGCCGCACTAACACCTTCCTCCCCCCTCTCGCCGCTGCAGAATCATGCTGGGTTGACTTTCAAGCTTTGGTCAACGATCGACTCCCCGACTTTGATATACGTGATTTTTGTGGGTTTGATACGAATTCAATTTCACAGGGTTGTATGAATATTAATACTCGGGCTGAGTTTGAAAATCAGGTTCAAATCGGTGATTTGAATCGGGTTAATTCATATTGTAATCACTCGCTTAATAGTTCAATTTGTAGTGGTTGTATTATTAGCCTTGTAAATCTTCAAGCGTCATTGCTTAACAATTCGGGCGGGGGTTTATTCGATTGTGCGGCGTATGCCACGATTTATGGTGCTGGAATTTCGAACCCGAATGGCCCCGCGGATTTAGGTACTGCGGATTGTTTATTTTATCTTGATTTATCGACGGGAGAAGAATCGGATGATGGAAGGAAGAAAATTGTGGTTGTTGTTGCTGTGATTGGTTGCACTGTGATTTTGCTTTTGTTGGGTTTGGTTGGTCTGTGGATTTTGAGGCGGAGGAAGAGAAAATTGAGGTGGGATTTTGGGGTAAGTGAAGAAAGTGGGAAAAGTTTAGGATTTTATGGACTCGATTCGATTAGTGAAAATTCTACTTTGATGAAGTTTAGGTTTGATGTGATTAAGTCAGCGACGAATGGTTTTTCTAGAGAGAATATAATTGGGAGTGGAGGGTATGGAAATGTGTATAGAGGGGTGTTGAAGGATGGGACTGAAGTGGCGTTGAAAAGGTTCAAGAATGTTTCTGCTGCAGGTGATGCCACATTTGCACATGAATTGGAGATTATAGCTAGCTTAAGGCATGTGAATCTTTTGGCGTTGAGGGGTTATTGTACCGGGGCTATGGAGCCTGAGGGGCATCAGAGGATACTTGTTTGTGATTTTATGAAGAATGGGAGTTTGTATGATCATTTGTTCACGTCTAAAGGGAAGAAGTTGAGTTGGCCTGTCAGACGGAAGATTGCACTAGGTACTGCTGAAGGGTTGGCTTATTTGCATAATGGCGTTCAGCCGGCTATTATTCACAGAGATATTAAGGCTAGTAACATTCTTTTGGATGAGAAATTTGAGCCTAAGGTTGCAGATTTTGGATTGGCAAAGTTTACACCTGAAGGAAGGACACATTTAAGTACAAGATTAGCAGGGACAATGGGATACGTAGCTCCTGAGTACGCATTATATGGTCAGGTGTCAGAGAGGAGTGATGTTTATAGCTTCGGTGTTGTTCTTCTTGAGTTATTAAGTGGGAGAAAAGCTATTATGAGTGCCGATGATGATCAACTAACTCTATTGAGCGATTGGGGGTGGTCATTGGTAAAAGAAGGCAGATCATTAGATGTTATTGAGGCAGATATGGTGGATTTGGATCCTCCTGAAGTAATGGAGAAATATATATCGATAGCCATACTTTGTTCACACCCGCAGATATATGCTAGGCCAACTATGAGACATGTTGTCAAGCTACTGGACACTAGCATTCCTGTCCCAGATATCCCAGACCGCCCAAGTCAGTTCGTTACTGTTAATAATGACCTTCAAAAATCTTCGAGCAGTGTTGTTTCAGGGATATCTCTGTTCACAAGAGACACTGATGAACAATCTTGAGGATATATTATGAACTCTCCAACGCTTTTCTGTTCAGTCGTCGTCCTTATTTCACTATGAGAGATGTGTATGTGTTTGTAAATACAATAGGCATGTAAATGAATGTCTTAATTGTACATAAATTTGATAGCCTGTTCAGTCTTCGTTCTTAATGCAAATTCTCAAATTCGACTTGCACAACAGGCTCGACTAGTCGACTGCTCAAGCTTCATGCTTGTCATGTTTTATGTGAAAGATGGTTTAATTGTAGATTAGATGATAGTATGTAGATGTAATTCTTGAAATCTCTTGGCATTGTTTGATGATTACAGTAGTTTTAGTATAGTTTCCTGTAGTGATGACTGATGCTCATTTTGGATCTTTTCATAACATTTTTCTAGAAATAATTTGATCAACCATTATTAAAAAAAATAGGCCTCTTTCTTATTTTCCTTAATTTGTCAATATACTTAAAATGAATGGAGAAATTAAGTGGCTCAAATGTGAATGCTATTAATAAACAATCAAATATACCCCTTCACTAGTATTTAGCATAATTCCATGGGCTTATTCTTCTAATCTTAGTCATGAAGTAAACCATTTTTAGTACTCCATCTGTCTCTTTATTTAAGGATCGTATTTCAAAAATAGCCGTCTCCTTTTTAAGTTTCATTTTACTTAACAATATGAATTTAAAGTTACATGAAATACTATATATACCCTTTTTCTTATCTTTACCAAAAGTCATTATTCTATCATTTTCAAAAGCTTTCAAGAAATTTTTGGCATCCGTTGCACCAACCTGGGAACAACAAATGGAACTCATTCCAATCAATAATAGGAGTATAAAGATCATCTTGCTCCTAAAAGAAGACGATATCATCTTCTTAATATTATTCACTAGGCTCATCAGGACTTATTTCGATAACTTATGTTTAAAATGGATTCATTTATATAGTTGATAATACTAATACCAACAAGCTAGCTCCTCGATTTGCCGAAGTCATCTTTAAGACTAGACTTAATATAGAGGGTGACTCCAAAAAGTTATGCCCATGCACTAGTGAAATTTTAATGTAGTAAGTAGCATATGAAGATTTGGGTTATTCTAGTTTAATGTCGTAGTACTTTCTGTTAAGTTTTTCAATTTTCACCAAATGAATTGGAGCACCATAATCGACCGAACTTAATTTTTCAAATGATTTGTGAAAAGTAAACTATAATTTGGCGGCAATAATTCAGGGGTAAAAATGAACACTAAGTTTTCTAGAGTTACAACATTAATTTGAAAAACATTATTTTTAAAATAAGGAAAAATCAAATGAGACTTACTTATAGGAATGGAGGGAGTAATTCTTAATAATAACATTAACAAAACACAATTTTCATATATCTCATATATGTCTCAATCACACATTATATTAGCTTTATTTTTCACACCATTTGATATTAGCAATGTAACTGAACCAGCATCATCTCTTACAACATAAATGACCTTGTACTAATTCTTGATTAACTTCAACCCTTAATAAGTGCTGCTCAATATTTATAATTACTTCCCTTTCCTTTAATTGAAATGCCCTGCATATCACCAACACTTGAACTTGTTCTCATCTTGATCCCCGCTCTGCTCAAGAAGTTAGAGACCTTATCGTTCAAGCTATCCCTCCTCGAGACCTTTTGTTTCGTAGGAACCGTTTGGACTCCAACGTCAGATGCAGTTCTCATGCCACCCTTCACACGGTTGATATACTCTGAAAATTGGTCCTCATGGTTGTCATTACTTCCTCCATCATCAAGTTTTTTATCCACTTTTGATGCAGGCTTACGCTTCGTAGTCAACATCTTCCTGAGTTTCTTGTTATAGGACTCATGTGGCTTTGTTGCAGGTTTTTGATGAGCATAGTTAGTGTTGGATATTATTAAGGTTGCTTAAGAGTGAATCAAATTTGAAGTGGAAAAAATGAGTTTGTCATTTTTTTATTAAGTGAGTTTGTCATCCACTTAATAAGTAAAGAAGCTTGAGATGTTGTTGAATAAGAAACAACATTGTATTGAGCTTGGAAAATAAACTTCGGCTCGTGCGAGTCAAGTTTTGCTTCCGGTCGAGCTTGGTTTGCATGTGAGATTGCAAAGGGTGTAACGGTTGTAACAGTTGGTGTATTGACTGACAATGAATGACCTGACTATTACGGAATGTAATGGCAACAATTAGTATTAATAATTGTGCATTATATTTTGAATTGACTACCGTTACAAAATATAATGGCAGCAATTGCTACGCATAATTGTGCATTATATTGACTAATATAATGGTAGCAATTAGTAACATAATTGTGCATTATATTTTTTATTGACTCAGCTTCTACACGGTTACAAAATATAATGGCAGCAATTACTACGCATAATTGTGCATTATATTTTGAATTGACTAATATAATGGCAGCAATTAGTAACATAATTGTGCATTATATTTTTTGATTGATTCAGCCTCTATAAATAGGCAAAACCTTAATCCTTCTACCACACTTGAAACACACACAACTTTAGCACAAAAATAAAATCAGAGAACTCCCATACTCTCTGAGTTTTCACACTTGCTTTTCGTCGGTGATATGCATGCTCATAGGCGGTTCGTTGGTTGGCTCATTGTGCTTGTGAGGTCGAACCAAGAGGTGGTTTTATCCTGGGAAACTTGCGACCAAGAAATCCTTAGCACCGAAGGGAGGTCGAAAAAGTTTTAAGGAAAGCGGTATCCGTGACTCCATCTGGTTTATGTTTGTTATATTTTTTTTATTATAGTTATTATAATTTTAACTCTAGTAATCATTGTCATAGGTTGTTCATGAGTTTGTTGTTTTTCTTTTGCAAAGTTTTATTGTATAGTAGTATATTCCCGGTATCGGTCCTACAGCTTAAAACTTTTTCGACCGGGGCTTCATACAATACCTTTGCAATGGGATCGAATGTGGACACATCCGTGGTGAATATTGTTGATGGTACAGTGCCGAATGCGACCAGCCAGATTGGTACGGGTTCCATTCTGACTATTTGAGTCGGAATTACTTGTTGAGTTATTTATCTAATGATTTGTACGGGGTATATAAAACATACTCTACTACAAAAGAGTGTTGGGATGCTCTTGAGTATAACTATAAGACTCAACATGCTAGTACCAAGAAACTTATCGTGGGTAAGTTTCTTGATTTCATGATGGTTGATGAAAAACCAATTACCGAGCAAGTTCGCGAACTTGAGGTAATTTTTCATGAGATTCAAGCTGAAAGCATGATCTTGAGCGTCAATGGTGGTTGTGGGCCACCACATTTTGTGTGAAATGTGAGTTGGAAACACCAAATGAGATGAATGGTTATTAAGATTATGTGAGAATATAATTCACATAATTGGTGTAACTTCAAGAGAAGGGAGTGTACACAATTTTCATGTGAATGATTAGTTTGTTTCGAAATTAATCATGTGAAAATAACTAAGATTAATTTTGAGAAATTAATCGTGCGACTAAGAAATGGAAAACCTTTTGTATGTGAGGGATTAAAGTTTGTTCAACAAACTAATACTAGTAAACACTTGATAAAGTGATTGATAGACTAGTGAGATATTGCCAAATAACCTCTTAAATAAGAGTGATAGTAGATGGTTTAGTGAACATCTATGGATGTTGAGGCATGTGAAAAACAAGTTGATTGTTGATATAGGTCATGTTGTTAGAACTTAGACCTGGATTTTGTTATGGAAAACAAAGTTGTACGAATATTGTAATTGTTTGTTGATAAACAATTTATGGGAAAAAAACGTCCTCATTGTGAAAATTGGACTAAGAAAAGAAATGAGAAATAAATTGTCTCATGAAAGAATTTTATGCATATTGATTATCAAGTTTGAAAGTATGCATACGTGAGCAAAACGTTATTCACAAGTGCGTTATGATAACTTTAATAATTCAAAGAGATGTATATTTTGTGATGAATATTAGAGACCTATCATATATAATGATAGTTTTGAAACCCCATAAAATTGTTACAAATTATGGGGTACGTCTAATGTAAATGACGAGAATGTTTGGAATTTGAATTAAACACATTCAAAATACTTTGAGACTTAATGTTTGAAGTATTTCCAAAGGAAATGAAGTTAAAAAATTATCTTCAAATTGATTAATCTGTTTAGATTTAATCAAGTAAATGTCGTGGGACATTAAGATTAATTTTGAAAAATTAATCACTTGAAAAAGGAATTTCAGTTCTTTGAAAATCGAAAGATGGTTTATTGTGAAATTCAAGTTTGGTGGACAAAGCAACACAAACTAAGAATAGTGTTAGTGATGCACTATCATCAAAGATAGTTTCCTTTTGAGGAAATTATGATTGTTAAAGTGGTCTCATATGAGAATGATATGGATCAAAAGAAGATCCTGGGGATGTTGAGAAACATAAATATTGTATTTTAACAGTTGAAGATTCATTTTAAATGAAAATCTTGTGTTTTGTGTTGTACACATAAGTCGTACAAAGAAAATTGCTTTGTCATAAGTAAAGTGTGTATTTGTGGAATTTTCGAAATGGTGGAAATTGATCCAATATCACACGCTAAAGAAGTTCTGAGAAATGGAAAGTTCAATAGAGTTGAACGTGATTTCATTGTTTGTCAATGTTAAAAAAATATATGCATATATATAGATATATATATATATATATATATATATATATGTATATTTAGTTATATATATACATATATATAAAGAATTTGGAGCTTCGAGAGCCCAAATCTTATATATTTTGATAAAACGCTAATGTGGAGGCGTTAAAATTTACATATGAAATGTTGTATATTTCATATGAAGAGATACAATGGTACTTGAGGGTACATATAATGAATTGGGTGCGAAATGATGAAGGTGGTGAATATGTCTCACCTTTTGGTCAATTTTGTGCCGAGCGTGGCATCGTGCAATCAATGGGATTGCTAAAAGGAAGAATCGATCATTGAAAGAAACGATGAATGCCTTGTTGATAAGCTCAGGCTTACCTCAAGGAATGTGGGGGAAAGCGATTCTTACGGCAAATTACCTATTGAATAAGATTCCTCGCAAAAATGAGGAAAAGACCCCTTTTGAGTTATTCAAAGGTAGGACCCCAACCTACAAACATCTTCGAGTGTGGGGGTGTTTGGCAAAGGTCATGGTACCTCCTCCTAAGCAGGTGACCATTGGGCCTAAAACGGTTGATGCAATATTTATTGGATATGCATAAGAGTGATAACTCAAGAGTGCACAAAAATACAATATTAGAGTCACGAAATGCAACATTTTTTGAACATGTATTTCCGTTGAAGTCTAATGAAGGTGTTGCGACATCGAAAAAGGGCACACGAACCTGAGGGTAGTGTCAATGTCGAGACTATAGAAAGTCACGATAAGGAAATTGAGCCTGAAGAACCTCGACGAAGCAAAAGGGCTCGTGTCGAGAAGACATTTGGTTCTCATTTTGTAACGTATATGCTTGAAAGTGAACATCGTACTTACCGTGAGATTGTAAGTTCAATTGAGGCTCCACTTTGGAAAGAGGCAATACGGAGTGAAGTTGAATCAATTCTCCAAAATCATACTTGGGAATTGGTAGATCTTCCGCAGGGATGTAAACCTCTAAAATCGAAATGGATTTTTAAGAGAAAGATGAAAGCCGATGGGACGATTGATAAGTACAAAAGTAGGCTCGTTGTATGTGGAAATAGACAAAAAGAAGGGCTTTACTATTTTGATACTTATTCACCCGTCACGAGGATAACCTCTATCAGAACAATCTTAGCAATCGATGCATTGCGCAATTTGGATGTACATCAAGTGGATGTAAAAACAACTTTCTTAAGTGGAGAGTTAGATGAGGAAATTTATTTGGAACAACCCGAGGGGTTCATAGTTCCATGTAAAGAAGAGAAAGTATGTCGACTTGTCAAATCTTTATATGGCTTAAAACAAGCTCTTAAACAATGTCGTGAGAAGTTTGACAAGTCAGTACTTTCAAATGGTTTTAGAATCAATGAGTGGGTAAAGACTCATGCCTCCAATTTGCATATATTGTGACAATGAATCTGCACTTGGAAGGGCACGAACCATATGTATAATGGTAAGTCGAGACACATTCGTCGACGTAATAATACCATTAGACAATTACTCTCAACTGGAGTTATCACTGTTGATCATGTAAAATCAAAGGATAACATTGCGGATCCGTTAACCAAAGGGTTAAGAAGAGAATTAGTTGAGAAATCGTCGGATGGAATGGGATTGAAAACCCTTGAAACAATATGCTAATGAGTGACAACCCTACCTAGTTGACTGGAGATCCCAAGATCTAGGTTCCAAGGGACAACTGGCTCATATTGCATAAGTAGGTCACTGTGGGGGTCTCCCCTACCCATTCCTAGACGAGAAACAGTGACACCCGTATGGATAAGGATAAGCTATGCTTTTAATGACTCTGTAAGATAGTGAAGGAGTACAACGGGGTACTCAAAAAATATAAGAAGTCACCTATGTGAGCTAAAGTGAGGGCCGCTTTAGAAGAGAAATGTCCGGAGGGTACATTTCTTGACGACAACTCACAGAACCAGGCATGTGTCCATGGCCTAACCGGACACCATAGTGAGAACTGATATGAGTCAGATCGAAAACTGTGTGGAGTATGTCATCATTTGCTACCAAAAACGGACTAGTTCCAAGACATCGCGTCTACTATGTCTGTTGGTGAATGTAAACATATGTAAACAAGGGAAGGTTCCAAGACCATCACATCTACCTATCCTATGCAGGAATCGATCGATGTTGTTATCACCAATTATCGAGTCAAAATCTTTTCAAATTTTGTATCCTGTGGGGGATATTGTTTGTTTGAATACAAATTTTGATTCATGTGGGGGATGTTGGATATTATTAAGGTTGCTTAAGAGTGAATCAAATTTGAAGTGGAAAAAATGAGTTTGTCATTTTTTTATTAAGTGAGTTTGTCATCCACTTAATAAGTAAAGAAGCTTGAGATGTTGTTGAATAAGAAACAACATTGTATTGAGCTTGGAAAATAAACTTCGGCTCGTGCGAGTCAAGTTTTGCTTCCGGTCGAGCTTGGTTTGCATGTGAGATTGCAAAGGGTGTAACGGTTGTAACAGTTGGTGTATTGACTGACAATGAATGACCTGACTATTACGGAATGTAATGGCAACAATTAGTATTAATAATTGTGCATTATATTTTGAATTGACTACCGTTACAAAATATAATGGCAGCAATTGCTACGCATAATTGTGCATTATATTGACTAATACTCCCTCCGTTCCAAAATACTTGACTTCACGCTTTTCGAAACACAACTTCAATCATCAATTACTTTATATTTACATTATATAAAATTACAAAAAAATAATATTATGAAAGTATTTTGAAAAACGAATTCAATTATATCAATTTTATATTTTTTAAACTAATGAATATAAAGTAATTTGTAGTCAAAGTTTGACACGAATTCCCAAAACGTCAATTAAATTGGAACGGAGGGAGTATAATGGTAGCAATTAGTAACATAATTGTGCATTATATTTTTTATTGACTCAGCTTCTACACGGTTACAAAATATAATGGCAGCAATTACTACGCATAATTGTGCATTATATTTTGAATTGACTAATATAATGGCAGCAATTAGTAACATAATTGTGCATTATATTTTTTGATTGATTCAGCCTCTATAAATAGGCAAAACCTTAATCCTTCTACCACACTTGAAACACACACAACTTTAGCACAAAAATAAAATCAGAGAACTCCCATACTCTCTGAGTTTTCACACTTGCTTTTCGTCGGTGATATGCATGCTCATAGGCGGTTCGTTGGTTGGCTCATTGTGCTTGTGAGGTCGAACCAAGAGGTGGTTTTATCCTGGGAAACTTGCGACCAAGAAATCCTTAGCACCGAAGGGAGGTCGAAAAAGTTTTAAGGAAAGCGGTATCCGTGACTCCATCTGGTTTATGTTTGTTATATTTTTTTTATTATAGTTATTATAATTTTAACTCTAGTAATCATTGTCATAGGTTGTTCATGAGTTTGTTGTTTTTCTTTTGCAAAGTTTTATTGTATAGTAGTATATTCCCGGTATCGGTCCTACAGTTAGAAATATATTGCCCTGAAGTTGGACCATAGTTTTCAGCAGGGTTGTTATATGTTGGTTCTTGGAGGGGGTGATGAGATTTTCTGAATGGAGTGATGAAAACTGTGTTTTTTAGCTTGCCATAAACACCTTGCTGGGATTTTTTGGTGGTTTGATAATTGGCCATTGATTATAACCTCAGTTTGAGTATGTATTTGTGTTTAAAGTTGTGTTGAAAGAGGAGGTTTGAGAGGTGATGGGTGGTTAGAGGGGGTTTTATAGTGGGGATTGGAGGAGTGATATTAGAATTTCTAAGAATTAAAGGCGATTGTTAGTGACCAAAAGGTCCTGGTTCGAAACTTCTATCGTTAATTTATAAAAAAGAAAAGAAAAAAAGAATTAAATAATGGCATTTGGACAAATGATTAAGAATATCTTTGGTAAGTATTTCCAATGGAGGGCCATGTTAAGTAAGAAATTAAGTGAAAGCATTGATATTCTTTATAAATGGGGGCATCATTTACTAGCTAGAAACCTAATTAAAAATAAAAAATACTCACTACAAGAATCTATACTATAATGTAGGAAGAGCTTATTTGGTGAAGCCTAAAAGATCATCTAGGCTATCCACGTGGCACAATTAAATCTTAACATGTGTCTATTTTAAAATTTGAAAATAACTACCATTTCATCCATTTTATATAAACATATATGGTTAGTCATGTTTTCATAAATAAGTATTTATTTTTATATCTATACTATAATGTAGGAAGAGCTTATTTGGTGAAGCCTAAAAGATCATCTAGGCTATCCACGTGGCACAATTAAATCTTAACATGTGTCTATTTTAAAATTTGAAAATAACTACCATTTCATCCATTTTATATAAACATATATGGTTAGTCATGTTTTCATAAATAAGTATTTATTTTTATATAATAATAATTGTCCAATATATTTTAATTATATATATGTTTTATTTATTTATGCATATATATTTAATCATATTCTTATAAAGAAGTATTTATTTTTGTATTAATTGTTCAATATTTTAATAATAATAGTAATAGTTTTAGATCATATGCAATTATCTTTTTTGTTTTATGCTTTTTTAACAATGAATTATAATTTCAACTATTAAAAAATTATTACGAAAAAAATAAAATTATTGCACAGGCGAGAGACTGTGCCCAAACCACTAGTTAAGATAATGTACAATATTCATATGATTATACCTCCATACGCAATTAGTTGATATGGTTGCCTTTTAGTTATTAAAATTGTTTTATTAGTTATTTTTCACTCATTACATTATTGTTTTCAATGTACTATTGAAGTGTAAAAGTAGATAAGCAAGGTGATATGAGATTTTTTGTTTTTTTGGCTTAGCACATGAATTTTTTGCAAATTTTCCTTTCATATAATCAGTAACTTGATTTGATTAACTTGTCATTTGGTAAAGAGCAATTAGAAGCCAATACCTAAAATACTTTTTTTGAGTGTGTGCTAAAAGCAACACGTGCATCAATTTGAAAAGTTGAAAGGTTCAAATATTTATTCAAAAAGATTATGCTCGTTTAGGCGATCTCTATATAAAATTTAGCCATTAAAGTTCTAAAAAAAGTTGTAAATCTAACAATTTATCTAACCATTAAAGTTTGTAACTTAGCACTTAGATTGGGTTGACACAAAGTAGTACTAATATACTCTATAAAACATTTTTATGTCCTTTAATATTGTAACTAGAATATTGAAAGATGATGTAAAATTCCTCTCAGGCATTTTCCACCTCAGATTCCTGGCAGCTAGTAGTATAATACTTGGAAGTGATTAAAATATTATATCTATCCTAAGATCATATTCAGAATTTAGTTAAATTCAATGAACAACTAGCTTTCCTTATATAAATAGATGCATATTAAATATGTTGGCAACAAAGTGCATCATCACATATACTGTTCTTGTGTCTCCATAATAGGAAAATTGCAATTTCACACCTAAAACTCAACATCAAGAAGGGCATCTGATTCATCCAATGTCACAAGCCCATAAAAGAATCTCAAAAAATTAATGGTCTCAAACCTCACTACCAAACAAATGAACCAAAGGAACTTTACTTATTCCTGGTTATCTTGAGTAAATACACATGATAATATACACATGCAAATTTTGTGAAAGATTTTAGGATCGACGGCACTTTCCTCTGCTGGAGAATAATTTTGTCAAATTTTTAATTTGGATAGTTTTCAGTTTTTCGATCTTTGTAACAGGGACTCAAACTCATATGTTTTGAATCCGAACATTTCTAATTTTTGTCATAGATATAATGGAGGGGATCTCATCCTTCCGTTATAATTAGTACGCTTTTTCTATCTATCAAAAAACAGAAACATCATGTCGTAGTCAACTAATTATTAAGATGCAACTTTGTGGTCAAAATTTCGAGTCAATGACTTTACGAGCCAATCGTGAACTCGGTGAGTCTCGGTCAAGATTAGTAGAATCAATTTGCATTTTAGTCCCGAATAGTTAGTAGGACCACTTTACGCTTTTGATCTCGAATAGTGACATATCGTTCTAGATTAATCGAAAATAGGTTGATATGATCAATTGCAATGTTGCCCCTAAATTGGCACAGCTATTGTAATATAATCGCCGGACTACATTTCACGCATCTAAAACCTCAGTTGCAGTTCTCTTTGGCCACAAAATTACTGTAAGTTCATGTTGCTGCTTGTTGGCTTAAATTGAACTGAAAACTGTCATGAAAGAAAACACATCTCATCATATCATAACCCAAAAGTATACTGAAGCTGTCTATCCGAAGCACACGGATGGAGGAACAGATCAATATCTTCCACTTATACTAGGCGCGACAAAAATTCCCATCCCTCCTCCATGAGTGCCTTCTTAATGTCTCTGCCAGGCTGCTCTTCTGGCAAAGCTTGCTCATTTCTAGTCATCAATAGGTCTGATTTCTGGTGGTTTGCTGAAGAATCGGCCTGACTGGGCACCTCATCGACTTGATCAGAAGCAATGCTCTTTGAGGAGGAAGATGCTAATCTGGAACTGGAGTAGCGAGAATAAAAAGATTTACTCAATGGCGCATGCTCATCAAATTTCTCTCGTAGAACTTTGACATCCTGACAGATGACAGAAATTTCCCCTCTGCAGGAAAAGAAAAGAAATTGTGTAAATTTTCCACAAATTACTTCAAGAGTGAACTTAACATATGCCGTTAGCAACAGCTAATTATATCTACATCATAAGCAGTGTGGCCCTTTCTCAAAAAGTGCAAGTTTTGTCCAAAAATCGATAAGTATTGACTATCTAATGCTCAGTAATACAGTACCACCAACATTCAAAAGGACTATCATAGTAGTCAGATAAAATCAAATACCAGCTCCTAATATTGAGTGCGGGTTACGGAAATTGTATTCTAACCGTATACGAACAGAAAGCAAATGACCTTAGGCACAATAATAGATTAATGTCATGTACAATACATTCCGCTACCTAAAATGTGGTCAAATAGAATCAGTGTGAGGTAAAATATGCATAGCCAAGTTGCCATAGAACTATGATCAAATTAACTGATTCTTGACAGACTTGAAAAATCATAATAGGACCTTTCAACCAACTTAAAGACAATACTCACTGCAAGGAGTCCACTAAATGTCCACGATCCTCAAGAAACTCCTGCAACTGCAATAGCAACAAGTTGCGTCAAGATCATACTCTCACATCACAGAAGCCTAAAATAGTGCCACGAAATAAAAAATGAAGCTACCTTGGCATTTTCTTCTTCCATTTGTTTCAGCATGTTTGATTCTTGCACCACTTGTTCCATAATTAGCTCCTGTTCCCTAAGGGACCTACGAGCCATGTCTTCCTTCTCTAACTTTTCCTTCTGTGCCAGTTGTTCCATCACCTCAGCTGCCTCTAACCGTGCGAGGAGAGCGTCATGCATCTGTATTAAGGTCAATAAAATGACAATGACAGCCTTAGTCTTTCTTAGGACGGGAATAGGAAATCTAGTTATGTATATTACTTTCAAAACATCAACAAATTGCTTGATTTGACCATGTCATAAGATATTGATAATCTTCCCCATACCATATGATTCTTTTGGAGGTACTCTACTATATTTCTTTGCCCCAGAACATAGATCATCTATTCCACATTATAAATCATGTCATAATATGCAATAAAGAAAAATCACGAAAAGACTAACCTCATCGAGTATTGCAAGAGATTTATCCCTTTCCTCAGACAAACTGAACAAGCGAGACTGAAGTTCTCTTGCTTCAGTGGCTAAGACAGCCCTCTCACCATATACCTCTCCAGCACGCTGCAATAAAGCATGAGCAACATAAAATTACAGAAAGAGAATATTTTAAGATGACTTTAACTGCACAATAAACTTAGCGAGTATCGACCATGTCATTTGCTTCCTTGGCACGTCGCAGCATACTAATAAGCTCCTCAACAGTGTTCAGAATGGCTGAGCCCCCATTCACGGCTTCTTGTTTGGCTTGTTCTGTTGCCTCTTCTTGGAGCTCAACCTTTCTCATCAAGCTGATCACAGACTCCATAGCTGCAAACAATGTTGTCTGCACATAGGAAAACATGTTACAACACTTCCCATGGATGAATATCACTCTATGAAGACACTAGTTCTACAAGGATACCTCATCAAACAGGACAATGTGTCCAAATAACATGTGCAATGAATAAAAACAAATGATGAAAATTACATTAATCAAACCAAGCCCTACCCACTAAGTGGGTTGGCTATATGAAGAGTAAACAAACTTTGAGTCCTTGGACTAAGTTTTGCCTGCCAATGATATATCAAAATTTAGGCTACCACCATTTCAACAGATACGGATCTAAGTGAAGCACCCACTTTGACTTGGGCCACAAGCCAGATTTTCAGTGATATATGGAGCATGGCAGTTAAATAACAAATGAAGTTCATGTACAAGAAAATGTACTTTGAAACAAAAAGCTGTGGCAGAGCCACTTCGGAACAAGTTAACTTTATTATATTCCAGAAATATTAATGGTCAACCATTTCACGTATTGACCACCTACTTATGTGATAGTAATGACCTGACGTACCAAGTGTGCAAGAGGTAAATACCTTGTTAGTTCTTGCACCAGAAATTACACCTTCAAGAAACTCAGGACGGCAAATTTCAGTTGATCGACTAACCATGGTATTCAATGATGAATGATCTTTACTATCTGAGGCACTAATATTATCTTTATTCGACTCAGTAATTAGAGAACCATTTCGCTCAAAATACTTCAACTCGGTACAAGTCGTGTCATCCACAACCAATTCATCATTTCTTTCTGGTGAAACCAATTTATCTAGAGCAATTGTGATTCCTTGAATCTCTTCTGACATGAGCATGTCACGATCCAAGGATTCATCAGTATCATGGGAGATCTGAGCATGAACAATGACATCTGCGAGATCGGGCGGCTGAGTTGATGCATATATATGGTTTTCTTCTAGTGTCTTCTTAGATGAAACTGCAGCGGCATTAGAAAAATCAACAAGTACCTCAACATGGTCATCATCACAGTTTCTTGCAGTTGCATCACACAACCATGTGGCACTTTGTTCATCGTCTTCAGAATCTGATGTTTCAACGAGAATTCCTTCATTGTTCAGAGTAAATCCACTAGGACCGGCTGCATCACATGCAAGTTAATTAAAAATGTCTCAATGATACATCTCCAAAGTAAGGACATTCAAAACCATATAAGGTTCCAAATCAGAACAATAAATCAAATATCAATAATTGTGATAACTAACTAGAAGCGCACCAACAAAGTAAATTACCAGGAGAAGAATCACTTCCAGAGGAAGAACTCGGAGCCCTGGATAATTTCACAAAGAAAGGAACAATCTCAGAGAGGACAACCTCAACAGCAGCATCACCATCATTGTTGTGCTCTAAAGCAACGGCTCTGAGAGCTCTGGGATCAACCTGTTCCCAAAAGAACGAGGTCAGGCAAATTATAGTGGTATCTACCATCTAATGTTCAGTCAGATATCAAAGATAAACTGCTATACAAACAAAATGAATTCCCACTTACAGTATCATGCACTAGTGATCCACTTACCATGTCTATTACATACAACTAGATTATATGAGAGATACCAAAGTAAAATTTTATAACGTATGTAGTAGATACTCATCACACTTCATCTTTGGTCAACTCGGAAACAACCTCCCTAGCGAGTGCCTATCTAGCGGAACTGAAAATGTAAATGTCAATCTATCGAAGTCAATTATAAACACTATGATCCTTCCAATGGATGATTCGAGTAACTTAGCAAGATTCTAGCTTTACACAAATAAATGATACAACCATCATCACTTAAGAGTAAAAACAACAACATGCACCAAAAAAATTAATCTAAAATAATATTAACTGATCGGCACAAAACCCATATCACACAAAACCCTAAAATCTCCAACATAGGTAACAAATATCAAACTACAACATATGAAAATTGCTATATAACTCCCACTAAATTTCACACCTGAGGAAATATGCCCAGCAACTTCTTGAAAACTTCATTGAACCCCATACTCAGTAGCTAATATGCCAATTCTGCACCCAAAACAAAATTATTCAACTAAATAAACAATAAAAAATTCTACTAAAAACACTAACAATTTCGGAAATTACCCAAAACCACAACACTGAAATTAAATTGTCAATAAATTAAATATGATAAACAAAAAGAACAATTCAAGAAAATGCTGATTAGATCATATTGATAACGAATGAATAAATAGTAGAATTACCAAATCAAGAATGATTAACTGATAAGAAATTGAGATTGTTATGAATGAAATTGTGTGTTTATGTGATTGCTTGAGAGATAAGATTCAAGAAGATGGACGGACTTATATACCTACGTACTTAGAGCTCATGTATTAATCTTAATCACCAAGTACCAATGCACAGCTCGAAAGAGTCTAAGAGTTTGAATAGATCCTTCCACACCTATACGAGCCGAGCTTATTCGAACTCGAGAAGAATTCTTTTAGCTCATTTTGGAGATTGTTCGAGATGGGCACAATCAATAGCGCTCTTAATCTCCAAAAGGAAAAGCCGATGCACTTACGTTTAACTGAGATACAATTTAGATATGAGTTTGTTCGGTTGGTTTAGAATTGTTTGTTTCATCACCTTCGTTGATATTTGGACCGAGTTTTTCCGAACGGGTCGAACCCGAGCGAAATATTGCCTGAAAATAAGCCTCATGCCGAACTTTTCGTTTTGAAACTCGGCCGAATCGAGGTGAAGGTTTTAAAACGACCGAACCGAATCCGAATCTTAAACTATTTGGCTCAATTAGACTCGTTTCTGGCTTACGTGAACTCTATCTTTTTTTTAAAATTTCGATTGTGAATACTTTGCCAACCATATAAATAAATGTATTCAACTTCAGCATCACCACTTATTAAGGCATCTCATACTTACTCAAATTTTACGGACAAACAAAAGTTGATTATTTAGGATTTTTTAGCCGTTTGCCCCCTGATGTATTTTTATTTTTTAATGTGTCCGTTAAACTATTACGTGATCATTGTCTTTGTATACTCTATGTCTATATGTTCACCAGTCCTTTTACAATTCGTAATTATAAGATTTTATATATCCATTATCCACTTGCTTGATAGCTAACAAGCTTTATTTAAGTATATAACAATAATCATGTATAGCTAACAACCTTGATTTTAATATTGTCACCCTCTTGGCCTTCACTTAATCAAATTTAACAAGAAAGAATTAGGAAGAAATTAAAGAAAAAAAAGAATTCATACATTGAAAGATTATGTACGAATAATCACCTCCTATTATATATCAAGAATCAAACAAGCATGATGATGAAGAAAGCTATGATGAGCTCAAAGTTGGTTCTTCTTTTGGTGTTTTTTATGTTAAGCCCCTCATTACAACAATTGCCTTCACCAGACCACTTTCCTCGTCCAGACTACATTCCTCGTCCCCTTTGTCAATCTCAGTTTATTCTTGTCAACCATGCATGCATACCACTTCCATACAGCCCCGGGAATCCCATTGCACCGCCCGATGCAGCCCCGGATTCACCCTCGGATGTACCTCCCGATGCACCCGCTTCCCCTGAATTCCCTGTCTCACCCGCGAATCCTCTCGTGTATCTTACTCGGGGGAGGAGGCAGGGTCAGCATGTAGACGCGCCCGGGCCCCGTGATGACCCGCCCAGGCCAGAAACGCCGGTCGAGCAGGAATGTTGCCGATGGTTGAAGACAGTTGACACGGAATGTGTTTGTGATCTTTTGGTGCATTTGCCAACTTTCTTGTCTAGGCCGGTCCACGAATACTCTGTTATCATTAACGAATCGTGCAATGTCACGTTTTCTTGCCCCTCTCGCATGAGGATTTGAATCGCCTTCAAATTGGATGTCTTCTGATAACGGAGAACTCGTAGTCGTTACTTGTGGATGTCTTGATATTAATTAAATTAGTAGTCCAACAAGAATGGTGCATACTCAAGTTATATTTGTTGAATAATACATTTTACAAGATTGTAATAAAAGACCATGTAATTTGGTATGTTGTTGTGTGATAATGTTTATGGTCAGTATCAAAATATTAATTCAAGATTTTTTTGTCACTATGCATCTCACTTTTTACCGACAGAGACTAAAGCACTATTTATAACATAAAATGAGAAGTTAAGTAAGATTTATGCTCTACTCAATCAAGTTTCTATGTATATTCCTGCCAGCAATGGTTTGCTCTTTCAAGATCTCCTTCAGATAAAAAAAATCGCATTTCTGTCATTTTCCAGCACAACCATTATCGAACGAGCAATTAAATAGTTCTTGGTATTAATATAAAGTGTCAATCATTTTATCAGATATTATGGACTACTTGCTTATAATAATGCTTTCGGCTGCTTATCAATTATCATTCTAGCAAAATACACGTTAATTAATACGTAATATAATATGAGAACTTAGTGGTCTAGGAATGAAGATAAAGAATTAAATATTGATCAATGAATTAGCTAGCACCCATCTATTTATGTTGAAATAATGTTTGATAATGGAGGCAAATGTCCACTTTTGTTTCATCCGTTTATTCTTCCACGCCAGTAGTCCCCACACGCTGCTTCCAATATTCTTCCCTTCACATTTGTCTCCATTCTGTTATTTTTAATAGTAAAATAACTATTTTGCCCTCTATTTGTACATACAGTATTTGAATTTTTTTGATTTAGGGACAAAATAGTAATTGCACTCATAACTTGGATGTATGTATAGTGTTTTTTGCCTTTCAGAAATCATCTTCTCTGCTAAAATTACCACTATTCATTTTCTTGAAAGTGAACACTGTTAATAAGTGTTGGTTGTTAGTTGTTACATATGTACTAAGGTGACTCGAAAATTTAATTAGGAAGTATTGATTTTTGACAAACTTCAACGATACATGTAATTATCGCAAAAAATTATTACTATCTGTTGTAGTAATGCATTTTGCTACTAATGTATTTTCCAGTTTCCAGCTGTAATAATTAAAAACCAAACTGCAGCATGAAAATCTAAGGTAGTAAGAAATGATGCAAGAAAATGCACGTTTTGTCCATATACAGCCCCCTTTGGATGTTTGTCCTCTTTTAATTACTAGATCCCCACTTCATCATGTTTTTCCATTGGTCATTGCTCCATTTCCTTCTGCTCAAAATTGTAGTGGTTTTTTAAATAATTGACGTTTTCATTCATATTAGAGTAAATCTTTTAGTACTTCGTATTAATATTTAAATTTTATTTTCATATAATATGAGAAAACAATATTATGAAACTTTTCAAAGTTCAAACGCAAATCTATTTATATAATTTTTATTTGATAGTAATTGATGATCAAAGTTTCGGTAAATATTCCTAATTGTCATTCTTTTGGGAATGAAAGGAGTACTCTTTTCTTTTTAAAGCCCCACCTCGTTGTACTTATACTAATATATTGTCCATTTTGTTCTCATTCTTTTTTGTTTTTTTTCCAATCTTGTTTATTGGGGGCTTTTGGCTTTGTAGTAGTCAAGAGTCATTGTAAGCAAACCAAGGTTTAATGATGTTGAGTTTGAGTGTTTGTCCTAATGGTTTCAAGAAACTAAAGCTCTCAAAGCTTATTGAGCTATCACCAACTGTTGTTTGCTGCTTCCTTTTCAGTTTGTGCATAGTCTTGTATATGTTCTTTTTGGATTTTAGAGTTGTTGATAGTGGAAAACATACATATTTACATACTTGGTTTTTTGGATTTGTGAATGGGTCACTAGCATCATCATCATTTAAAAAAGTGAGTTTTCTTGAAGAAGGTGGTGAGAGTTGTGATATATTTGATGGAGATTGGATTTGGGATGATGGGTATCCTCTTTATAGATCACAAGATTGTAAGTTCTTGGATCAAGGCTTTAGGTGTACTGAGAATGGAAGGTCTGATAGTTTCTATACCAAATGGAGATGGCAGCCTAAAGATTGTAACTTGCCCAGGTTTGATTCTCATGTTGTGTTTTTGTATACGCTTTCGGCTGCTCAAATGTGTAGTTAGGGATAGAATGATGTTGCATTGCGTTCGTGTTCTCACAAACTTAAGGTTGCTTACTGCGCGACCCCCCTTACCTCACTTCGGGGTGAGCTTAAGAGGCATTGGGTGTAGTTAGGGATAGAATGATGTTACATAGCCTTCGTGTTCTAACAAAGTTAAGGCTGCTTACTATCCGACCCCCCTTACCACGCTTCAGGGTGAGCTTAAGAGGCATTGTTTGATGTTAATGATGATTGGTTGGTTTCCCATGTGTTTCATTTTTGTGAGCATATTATTATATGTATAAGAGAGCTATGTTCTGCCTTCTTAAGAACTCCGAGTTGGAAAAATTGATGTAGCAACTGCATTATTAATTTATTAGATTAAGCTTACATGGAACAAGTCAATTTCTGTTAGTTCTCATTCAAGGTATATATATTTGTAAAATTTCTCATTATTGTTTCTTATAGTAGCTTTGTTAGTGTTAACGATGTTTCCCTTTACAGTATTTAGATGGTTGGTGTAGGCAAGTGAAGATTTGTGTTTAGTCATCGGCGTAATTCGAATATATTAAGTGTGTAGATTTGATGAAGTCAAATGATTAAACTAAAGCAATTAAATTTTTGAATATAAAGCTTGAAAAATACTCATTTCATTCAGTTCACTGAATTGAGAAAAGTAGATAACATGCACTATCAAATTTTAGTAGCTCAATCTAAATTCTCCATTTGGAATCAGATTTGATGCAATGGATATGCTGGAACGGCTTAGGGACAAGCGGCTTGTATTTGTTGGGGACTCTATTGGGAGAAATCAATGGGAATCCCTTCTCTGTATGCTCTCGTCTGGAGTTAACGATACAGATTCAATATATGAAGTCAATGGTAGCCCCATAACAAAGCACACTGGTGCATTAGTTTTTAGGTTTAAGGACTTTAACTGCATTATTGAGTACTATAGATCTCCTTTCCTAGTGGTACAGAGTCGAGCACCTGCTGGTGCTCCTAAAGAAGTTGGGATGACTCTGAAACTAGATCAAATGGATTGGAGCTCCAGTAAGTGGAAGGATGCAGATTTTCTAATTTTCAATAGCGGACACTGGTGGAATAATGAGAAAACAATCAATGTGTAAGACACTTCTTTACTGCTTTATCTTAGTTATATTATACGGCAAGTGTAGATTGTTATGTAAGCTGCATGATGTGAAAACAAATATCTTTTTTTTCGAGTGTGTGAATCTATTTCATGTGCAGAGGTTGTTTCTTTCAAGAAGGATCAAAGATTATAATGGATATGAGTGTAGAGAGAGCATTCCACAGGTCTACTGTTACGTTGTTAGATTGGATAAGTCAGGAAGTCAACATGACAAAGACTAGCGTCTTCTTTCGCAGCTATGCCCCTGTGCATTTCAGGTAATTCCTTTTTACTAATTCCAGAAAGCCTATAATTGGATTGGTAAGACTGCGTTTAATAACTTTTCCTAGTGAGGTTGGAGTTTCACCTCATTTCACATTCTCTATTCGTATTAAAAACTGATTTTAGATACAGAGATCAGATCAATGTTTCTAGCAACAGATATCGCCTGGTTTTGTTTTGAATTCCATGTATAATTTAACATCTGGAATCAAATGATAAGCGTACTGATCAATTTGATAAACAGTGGTGGAGACTGGAAAACCGGTGGAAGCTGTCACCAGGAGAAGCTACCTGAGTTGGGTTCATCATTTGAATTGTCATATCAATCAAACACAGTAGTTGATGTGCTATCAAAATATTCATGGAACTCGAGTTCACCGAGAATGGATATATTAAATATTACAGGTATGTCTTCTCGAAGAAAAGATGCGCACTCATCTGTGTATTATTTGGGGCCCAAAGAAGTGGCTCCTCTCCATAGACAAGACTGCAGTCACTGGTGTCTTCCTGGTGTTCCAGATGTATGGAACGAACTCCTATATGCAGTCTTTGTGAAACGAGATATTTCTCTCCCAAAAACTCCTAAAACAATTTCACATCCTCTACAATAGCCAGATGCCATACCAGACAGCCCAAATTGTGATGGTGTGTGCTTGTAACATGATACGAAAAGTAACAAATACATGCACGATGAATCAACAAATGACCATATTCTGCACTTTAGCGAACTGTGTCTAAGTTTGTTTCTCTGTAAATCAGCATTGTTAAAGCGTGGGATACCAATCAATGAATCACATTCTTGATACGTCAGACAAATTGAGGTACACTTTGCCATGCGACATCTTGAGATTGAATCGTTGCTGCATTCTGAGCCATTGTTAATATCAGATTGAGATTCGAGATGAAGACTCGTAGGATTATAGAAATGGTACTAGAATTATCTTTTTTAGTAAATACACATACATCCTCCATTTTGTACATCTAATGATACCAAGGTCATACTATTGGTGTTCTACTTTAATTACTTCGGTTTGTTTACTTTCCCTATTATCTTGTCATAATATTATGAGATTAAACTTCATCCTTGTTGAGGTCCAACTCCATTATTTTCATCTTATAAATGTGATGTTTATCTTTTCAACTACGTAGTACATGACAGGTCTCCGAGGAAGGCCGTGAAGCATGATATGATTCTCATCTTTCATTCACATAGTGAGAATTTACCTTTCTTGGTCCTTCATTTCAATTGACTTGATCTTCTAATTCATTTTGATCCAGATGCAATGATCATGTTACATATAGACTACATTTCTAGTTGTATAGATTATTAACCGGGTGATCAGATCAGGGCCGGTCCTGACATTTTCAGGGCCCGGGGCGAAAATTTAAAAAGGGGCCCCTATTACAAATTATAAAAACTATTTTTCCTAGCATTGCATGTTGTAAAATCATTATTATTAGATTCGATAGCTATATCACCCAACTTTTCCTTTTTGATGCACAAAATTGACAAATTGTTCAATCTTTCTTGTGATATCGTGAAACTTATCTAAGTTTTTGAACATTTGAAATTGTATATGGCTCTTCACTAACTACATGAACATTTAAACTTTGTTAATTTTTTTAATTAATTGTTCCCTTTTGTGATTCAATCTGTTTCCTTGCTCTTTTCACTTATAAATAAATATTATATGGTGACATTTTATGAAATAAAAAAATAATTAAAAATAACAAATATGTAAAATTATATACCTAAAGACGAAAAAATTTGAAATAAAGTAAGTTGCAAAATAATAAATAAAATGAAAAATATCACTACTCGTTTTCAAAGGTACGACAACACTTCAATGCTCAATTGTCCAAATTTATTTCTTGAAAAATGAATACTTTAACTCTTTAAATAGATTTTGCTTCAGGTTAAAATGTAGGGTCTTTTTGGTAATTTTCAGTTAAGAGTACTATATATAAAGGACTATATTTAGCATTGATTGAGTATAAATGAATAAAATAAGTTATTTAATCAGCCTAAAATAATTACTAGATCTAGAAGGTTAAGAATTTAGAAATAAAATAAAATAAGATTAGATAAATATATGGAAAAGTAAAGTAAACAATACATTTATTATAGTCTTAAATATTGCTAAAAGAATTTGAAGCTTGATGATTGGAATGTACAATGTACTATAAGGCTTACATTTCCAAAAAAAACAAGGAGGCGTTGCGAGTTGAACCGCTGAACTTGTTCATATTGAAAGGTTTACTTAACCGCTTGTTTATATTTACGAATCAAACATATATATAAATATATATAAATATTTGGGGCCCCCAAACACCCCGGGGCCCTGGGCGGTCGCCACCCCTGGCCACCCCCAGGGCCGGCCCTGGATCAGATGCCCATTTTTTAGATTCTGCGTACAAAATGAATACCGGTGCTTAAATGTAGTATTTTCAACAATTCAACTGCCTCATATTGAGTATTGACACTAAGCTTCATTCTGAAATATCATTCTTAAGCATCTAAAATCGTACTCCAATGTAGGAAGTTAATGTGTAGGCAAAACTCTGTAAAGTTCCATTTGAATATTGTCGAAAATAACATTACATTAGTAGTCTTATGAGAATATATATTAAGAAAGACCATGGAGAATTTCCTCAAGAGATAAAGCAACAAAAACAAAACCCAAAGAGAAGCAATAGGACCATTTGAAGCCTTGAATAAGCGAAAGTTCTTGCAGAACTCCCCTGTTCAGGAGCTGGAGCCATCAGCCCGAAAGGGGCTTCAGCTTCCATTGGTACTCGGTTCTCGAATACCATCTCCGCTGGTGGTGCAGGAGGCGTCTCTTTTAGAACCCTGACGTCGAGTTTCTGGCCAGCCTCACAATGTCCTGAAATTCCGCATACGAAGAAGTAATGGCCAGGCTTTCCGATGGTAAAGGAGTCGTTGCCGGAGGTATAACTTTTTATTGGAGTATTCACATTGCATGAGTGATAATCTTGCATATTCACTTCCAACACATTATGTAATTGCTTGTCATAGTGGAACACTGCACGCATATAAAGCAAACAAATTTCATTGTTATACATATTGGCCAAAATTATTTTCAGTAGATGATAGTACTATATATGATAGTTAATCTGTGAGAATGCAACTTACAGATAGTGTCGCCGACGACAAATCTCCGGGAAGAAGACCAGCTATGGTAGTCAACGGTACCAGGGATACTCCACCCAGCAGAATCTCCAACTGTGAAGTAAGTGGAGGTGGTGGTACCATAAAGAGTAGTTAAAATCAAGAACATGAGCAAAAGTTCCTCTAGTTTCATAAGAGCCATGAGTGATTTTATGTTTCCACTGGATTTTTGTACAAGGTTTAATCAAAGAAATATTGGGTGGTTTCTTATATTGAGGAGTAGGTGATTGTTGCATGAAGATATCAAATATGGCAACTATTTTGCTTGCAGGTAGGTTGCATATATCAAGGGGGAGGGGGGGAGGGGGGGGGGGGGGGGGTAGTGCACAATATAGTCATGATTTACTGTCTCATGCATTGCAAGAAAATTGTGAGTACTTTTGCTAGTTTTGATGTTTGAACCACATGGTCTATCTCATAGTTTAACCATGATCTGTTGTGATCTTTTTTATCATGTTTTTAAATGTTTTAGAATTTTTGTTAATGTGTAAATTCATTTACTCTTGTAATAGATTTGCTAGAACATGTATTTTCTTAGTATATAACCTCTCCTCATTTTGGTTGAGCCTACGTATAGGGTTTGTAATGGTTTGATTAAAATATACAAGTAAAAAAAATCGTTATAGTTTTAACTTTAGTTAGACGCGAATTGAATTGATATTGATGAGCAATTAAGAAATTATATCCTCAATATTAATTCAACAAACATGTAAAAAATGGGTTAACTACGATTATACATGCATAAATTAGACATGTAAACGAACGGGACGTTACCAAACTGAAGTATCTTCATGTTCGCTATGAAAAAGTTCGTTCGATGGCATGCTTTCGAACTAAAACACAATAGAGTATTCAGTACGAAATGAAAATTCAAGTTAGATTAGAACCATTATCATCCAAATTTTCTAGGCAATTTTTTGGGCAAATACATTACATTTTCACATTAGGATTTAAGAAACTAATCTTAAAAACTAAAATAAACAATTCAATGACTCAATAGCATGGTCATAAAGTTTGAAGGGTCAAAATTTAAAAGAGGGAGCACAATATAACAATTGAAAAAAACAACGAATAGTGTAAATAGTATACCCTGAGATTTGAACCATTATATTTAACCAAAAACTAACGTTTTTGACGACTCAACTACAACACATGTTGCTAATTCATGTAACTATATGACAATATCCATAGTTCTCAAGGATCGGAGATGCCCCTCTATTGGTTCCGTCCCCGATATCGTACTTATTCTTTCACCGTTAATTTACAAAAAGAAAAAAAATTAAAATGAACAAAATAATAAGACCAATTGTACAGGCCCAATAAGGCTCAAACATAATTTCTACCAAAACCCTAGGTTTATATAGCTTGAAGCCTTCTGTGAGCTCACAATCATAGAGCTTTAACCAGAGAAGACGATCCACTGAATCACTAATCAGTACATTCTTTACACAAGTATGCATTGTCCCAAAATGATTGTCATGTTTCGATTTTTTATTGTTGACTATTGCATTTTTTACCTCAATCATTTTATATATGTTGTATAACTATCCCAACAATTTGTTTTTGATTAAGTCTGAATTGTACAGGAACGATGTCTGAGAAAGCTGTTACACTTAGAACTAGGAAGTTCATGACAAATAGGCTTCTTTCTAGGAAGCAATTTGTAAGTTTTTCGATTTGATTCTATTTTTTGCTTTAATTTTTATTTTATCATTATTTATTAATGCATTATGTGTTAATAAAAAATGTGATTTAGGCGTTGTATGTATATATCAATTGTTATTGTGTATTTTAATTTTTATACAATTTGTTTCTGGATTTTCTTATTGGATAGGTCATTGATGTTTTGCATCCAGGAAGGGCTAATGTGTCCAAGGTATTTTCTAGCAACTGTTGATTTTTCTGTTTGTTTATAGCTATTATTTTTCGAATTATTCTACATTATGTGTTTATCGAGCTAGTATGTTCGAAAATGTACCAAGCATGAGCTGCACGAGTCAATATACATTCATCTCTGCTCTACTGCCATATCAGTTATGATCGATTTGCTTAATATTGTGTTCTAGAGTAATTTGCTTCGTAGTGCCATGTAATTATTGATTGCTTGTGTTAATTGTCAAAGGCTGAGCTGAAGGAGAAATTGGGAAGGATGTACGAAGTTAAGGATTAAAATGCTATCTTCGTGTTTAAATTCCGGACCCATTTTGGTGGAGGCAAATCTACTGGTTTTGGGTTGATCTACGACTCTGTTGAGAATGCAAAGAAATATGAACCCAAATACAGGCTAATCAGGGTAATTCTAGCATTTGGTTTCTCTTTGTCATAGTATTCGCAATATTGATGTCAATGATCTTATTTCTATTAATATGATTATGCTCATTCCATTAATAATTTATCAGCATTCTTTGATTCTTCAATTTGACTAACTAATATTTTTTATAGTGAAGTCCTGAATCATGATGACATTTCCTTTTTTGTTTCGTTTTATTTTAACTCGAAGACATATTGGATCTTGGATGCCCAAGTTAGTTTATAGTTTACTCATGTTTCAGGTAGATAGAATATTAAGATTAAATGTTGGTTGAATCTATATACTTATACATATTGGTTGAATCAACCTTCGTAATTGTTAGCCTAGTTTAATAGTGAGACAACATGTTTAGGTGTTTCTTCAAATAGCTTTTGTTGATATGATTTTGAGATATTGCTATATAACTTCCGGTTTGACTTCTGTAGAATGGCTTGGATACCAAGGTGGAGAAGTCGAGGAAGCAAATGAAAGAAAGGAAGAACCGAGCCAAGAAGATCCGTGGTGTGAAGAAAGTAAGTTGATATATGTCCTATAAAATTATTTCATTCCATAATCTAGTTTAAATTTTGCTTCCTACATGAAATGCTTCAGCTGCTTTTATATTTTTCTAACTAATTTGTCTACCAAATAAACAGACAAAGGCCGGTGATGCTGGAAAGAAGAAGTGATTCTTCTACGTGTTTCGTCTTTCATCACACACTCCATATGTAGAAGAATTGAGCAAAAAAGAAATCATGTTTTATGGTTTTGTGGTTATTTTGTAGAACACTTCATTTATCGTTGTGTGTGAGGATCAATTAGCTATCCAAAGGCAAGGTTGAGATTTTTGGTATTTTTACTTGATAGATGTTACTCTTCCTGTTGATTAGATGTTACTCCTCCTGTATTAGTTTCATGATCAATATTTTGTGGTTAATAATTTAACAGTATGTTGCACTTCATTTAATGCAAATGTCCATCAGTTGTTGACTAAACGTATGTAACATTTACTATTTAAACTTTAAGAAAATTTTAAATTCTTTCACATTTTCTTTTTCAATCCTATGTTTCATAAATGAGATGTAATTTAGGAATTTTCTAAAAAAAGAAAATAATACTAAAAGTAAGGGATAAAAAGAGTAATTAGATCATATATTTGTTTTGTATTCTCTCTATAATTGACTTCACGCTTTTCAAAACACAATTTTAATCATCAATTACTTTGTATTTACATTATAGAAAATTAAAAAAAAATAGTATTATGAAAGTATTTTGAAGAATGAATTCAATTTTATATTTTTTGACTAATGAATATAAGTTAATTTGTAGTCAAAGTTTGACACGAATACCCAAAACGTCAACTAAAATGGAATAGAGGGAGTATGATACTCCCTATTATTCCGAGTAACGAGATGTCTATTACTTTAAACTTCAAAATACGTATATATTTATAAATGATCCATATTTTGAAACATATTATACAAAATAATTTATTGAATTAATTATAAAATGATACCATCCCACCAATCCCACAACCCATACATGGCGAACAAGGATAGGGGCTTTGGGAAGCCATTCTTGTAATATACATTTAAATGGAGTTTTGAGTTGATTCACGTCCTCTCTCTCAGTTTTCTTGTACTTACAAATGACCTTATAATACACTCTGTAACCCCTCAAAATATTTACATCTTTATATTTATAGAAATTTATATATTCTCTTCTTTAATTATTAATCTAAAAGAATTATAGTTACACGAATTTTAACTCATTGATTTTGATTTCCAAGAAATATGTAACTTTTATTTTTATTTTTGCTTTTATTATCCGCAAAGTGTAATTTTGTTGGAATTTGAAGTGTAAAGAAGAGACGTTTAGTATTCATTTTTATTTTTTAGTTACTCTTTCCGTCCCTAAAAGATTGATACATTTTGACTTATGGTGGTGAAACTTTGAAAAATTTAATCAAGAATTCTCATTAAACGATAAGTAATAATATAGTCATGTGGGATCTTGTTAGATTCGTCTCAATATATATTTTTGAAATATCAATTTTTTTCAATTTTTTCGGATATGGAATAAGAGATATTTATGTTTTAAATTGTGTTTTGTTAACCACCAAAAGTCAAAATGTATCAATCTTTTAGAATCAGAGGGAGTATAATTTTGTTATTGATCTATTCAAAAGTTTATCACTCGTTCAAACGATTATTAATATTTTAAGGGACATTAATAAATTTAGCCGAAAAAATAACGACCCAGCAACCCAGCTCACCTTTTCTTTGGGTAAACAAGTGCATTAATCCATCCATCCTAGCCCAGTGTAGAAGCCCGTCCAATAGCCTAAGCCTTCTCATGTCTCAGACAATTATGATATGAACACTCTTTAACAAATAGAACCCTCTGTTGTTTGAGAATCCCAGCAGCAAGCAGCAAAACACAGGTTTAATTGTTTAATTTATATTTAGGGTTTATTTTCATGGATTTTTTAATGGTTAACTGATACAGTTCGATATTTTTTCCGTAAAATTGCATGATTGGGAATTTGGGAGAGAGTTAAATTGTTGGTATAGTGTTATCCAGTTTGGAGGGTTTTAGGATGTAAGGTTTTTTACTTTTTGGTGTATTTCTGGTATTTGTGTGGTCTAGCAAAACATCTAATCTGCTTTTACTGGTATGTTATTATCTTGCTTGCCCACATCATAATTTTTCAGTTTCTCAAGTTATATGTATGAGATAATCAGAGCTTAAAATGATATAGTTAATACAAACAAAAAAGATTGAAACTTTAATAAGATTTGTTAGTTGGTATTTTTTGGATTCTTCCATAGTATTGGTTTAGTGAATTTTTGGGTTTTGATGTAATACTGTTAATGTTATGTCATTTGGGGTTTTCCCGGAGTTGTTAATATTCTAACTAATGTAGTTTGAGATTTATCCATAAATTTCTTGGTATATGGTTTACCAGTTTAGGGTTTTAAGGATTTATGGCTTTTACGGTTTTGGCATTTCTATAACACTGCGCCTTCATTAATATCCGTTTCAGCTTTTATGTTGACCTATCTCTTAAATGAGAAAAGTTTACAACTTTACGAACGATCTGTTAAATGTAACATTATCCGAGCTTCCATTGAAACGTTAAAGTGGAATTTTGAAATTTTGATGTACTCCATTAAATGTATGTATTTTGGGTTTTGCGCGAGAGTTTTAATATTGTAACTGATGTAGTTTGAGACTTGTTTCATAAAATTGTGTGACTGAGAGAAAGTTATTGTGTTGATTAAAATTCCTGGGGAGTTATACATTAGTGTAGTGATAAGACCATTCAATATTTCTTCAATCTCGATCTCTCCCCCCGGGTTTACAAGTTTAGTACACTTGGTAGGATGATGATTGGTTTGGTTAGGGGTTTTCCAGTTTGCCAGTTCAGGTTTTAATGATTTAAGGCCTTTATTCTCATGTTGTATTTTTGGATTCCTGGACTGAGTTATCTTAGTTGGGGTTATGCTAAAAGCCTTGGTTGGCCATGTGTATGTGGTTTTTATTTGAAGGACCGTCCCATCATTGACCTATTAGCTTTGTTCCCGCACCTTTGTAACTATACTTGTGGCGTCAATGACAATATAACTTGAGATTTCAAGTGTGCACCTTGTTTGAGTACACGTTGATGATTCAAATACAAATGTTTATTAGCTAAAAGAGTTATTGATTTTTGGTGGTCGGTCAGTTTTTTGAAGGAAGGATGCCTAAAAAGAAGAATCCACTCGTGTTCCTGGAAATCTCTTTTGATGGAATACCTGCTGGAAGAATTGATATTGAGGTGAACATCTCATCTGGAAAGTCCACTATTTATATCTGAAAATCTCTTTTTCCATCTCTCCACTGCTATGCTTATCAATTTCATTGTTAAGATTACTTATATCTTTAACTTCATAATTATAATGTACAGCTTTTTGCTGATACCGTCCCCAGGACGGCTGAAAATTTTCGGGCTTTGTGCACAGGTAAGTTAATAATTAGGACTAGTATTCCCTTTTTTCTAAATATCTCAAATAAAAGAAGCATATCACGTCCATTGAGATCCTGTATAGCTCGAAAAAATAGATAGATATACTTCCATATAAGTCTTCATATGTTGCAACTTGCAAGTTTATATTATGGTTGATTTCCATAGCATCGAGTAGTTTGTATGTGTTTATTTTGGACTATAAACTAACCATATCGTTTTCTCTTTCATGTTAGTATAATAGTTCACCCTTGCATATGGGCTACGGTATCTATCACTATTCGCTATTAGATCTTTGCAATGTGGGACATCATCATATTTGTAGTTAAATAGTAATAGGGCCTCATTGCTCAGTGCCAAAATATTTATTGTAGCTGCAAATTAGGAAATATGTTTTTTGTTGTCACTTGTCATTGAATTCAAAAGTTACTAATATCATTGCTTTTGATGATAACGGAGACACTTCCATTTTTATAGCCATGACCTGATCCATTAAACCTCCATCTTGATTCCTTCCCCACTTTCCTTCTTTCAGGGAACATAACATTGTCTATGTTCCTTACTTTCGTGAGTTTTCTATTTCTCGTCCTCAAAATAGAAGAAGCCTCGACTTCCATTATGGAAGGTAGTTGTGGAGGAAGATCCTATACTGGTCATTCATGAGTTCAAATTTATGAGAATTGACTACTTTATTCCTGATGGAATTAAGCTGCAGTATGTAATATGAACTTGAAGAATCAACTGATGGGTTTGATGCTACTAACTGTAGGCGAGAAGGGTATTGGTGATACAGGGAAGCGTCTGCACTACAAGGGATGTGTTTTCCATCGCATTATAAAAGGATTCATGGCGCAGGTATTTTACTCGTAAACTTTTTAACACTGGCATTTTGCTCTTGTAATTCAGAAAGTTTAATCAGGGAATTATTTTCAAATTTAATTTTTACTGAGTAAACATCTAGAGTTATGCCATGTTGATCCCGTGGATCCGTCATCTAGAATTTCTTTATTGGTAGTTGTTCTCTCAACACTTTGAGTTGATGTTTTGAATGCAATGTTTGGTAAGGTCTGCTTAGTATTCTCTTTCAGTTAAATCATGAACGATCCTCAACCCCCTTAGACCCCTTCTTATCCATCAAGGCTGTACATCATACACTGCATTGGTGGACATAAAATATCCATAACAGCCACTACACATAATGTACAATTATGGTGAGCGGTGAGCCATGAATGGGTGGAGTGGAGTGGGGAGGTTGATGGTGGATTTGTACCTGCAAGCAGGGGCGAAAGTAGGATGAAAATAAAGGGGGCCAACTTAAAAATATATATAATAGGGGAGGGGGCAAAATTTGTAAAAAAATAGTTCAAAGTATCAACAAAATTTCAAGCTATGCTAAAAATAAACGCATAAACATGCTTTATGGGACTTGAACCCATGACCTCCACCTTCCAAAGGAAGACTCCAACCAACTAAGCTATAATTTCACTTGGTTTACTTGCACCTTTTATACTATATATATCACAAAATTCAAAAATCGTATATTACTAAATTTAACGGTATCGAAAAACCTAGGGGGGGGGGGGGGGGGGCGGTGCCCACCCCACACCCTCTAGTTCCCCCCCTGCCTGCAAGTAACTGTCAGTAATAGGTGACATACGTAGGTGTTTCTCTCTTATTAATGCTCACACCACTAGTCCACTACACATGATGTACAGCCATAGTGAGCATTGACCAAATAAGTCGTTCATGAATGGGTGGGGAGACGAATAATGAATTAGTAACCTGCGAGTGACTGTCAGTAGTAGGTGATATTTAGGTGTTCCCTCTCTTACCTTGATCTCTTATACCATGCAGGGTGGGGATTTCACAAAAGGAAATGGTATGCTTCTCTTTTTCCAGGAAAATGTACCACTGTTGCTGATGGTATATATTACTTGCATCATAATGCCCAGACTTGTGAGGTTCGACCTTCTTGTGGTTTGCAGGCACTGGTGGGGAAAGTATTTATGGAAGCAAATTTTCAGGTAGATCAGTATTATCTTTGGAGTACTTATGTCAAATGTTGCTTTTATTCTCTTTACTTATTAAATTACTCAATACAGATGAAAATTTTAAACTGGAACACAGCGAAGCTGGTATTCTCTCTATGGCTAATAGTGGTCCGAATACCAATGGATCTCAGTTTTTTATAATCTTTAAACGCCAACCGCATCTTGATGGGTAAGTAACTTCTTGGATCTATTTTGTTATATTTAAAATTAACTAATTCCACAATACCCCACTTCCCCTCATAGGAAGTGTGGATTTTTGATATTTCTATATGCCTTGCGGAGAGCATGTTTAATAAACTTGTCTTCGTGGCAGGAAACATGTTGTATTCGGGAAGGTTGTTAAAGGAATGGATATTGTAAAAAAAATGGAACAAGTTGGAACATCTGACGGGAAGACATCTAGCTCTGTTAAAGTTTTAGACTGCGGAGAAATTTTGGAGGGTAAAATTGATGATAAGAAAGAGGTGGAGAAAGGTAAATAATACATTTTTTGGTTTGTGTAATATTGGTCATATATCCAGGAAAAGAAATACCCAACTGTATTTGTCTCTTCAGATGTCCATTCTGATAATATTTTTGTTTCGTCTTTCTAAACTCTGATCATCTAGTTAAGGCAAAACGTAAATCATCTCTCAGTGATGTGAGGAAAAAGAAGAGAAGGAGATACTCTTCATCTGAATCATACAGCTCTTCTTCAGACTCGTATTCTTCATCTGGGTCGGACTCGCACTCAGAGAGTGACTCTGATTCTGACTCAGACTCTCATTCTTCAAGTTCATCTAGTGACGGAAGGCGTAAGAAGAGGAGGACAACTAAGAAGGAAAAACATTCCCGCAAGAAGAAGACTCAAGGAGGGAGAAAGAGAAAGACAAAGTCTGTACGGGATAGAAAAACAAAGCACAAAAGGTCTTGCACATTCTTCTACATCCAGTTAATATATCTCCATATCTTTATTTGTGATGCTCTTAAACTGTTGGTTATGTTTCAAATCTATTCAGGAGCTCAGAAAGCTCTAGTAGCACCAGTAGTGGGAGTATTAGTAGCAGTTCATCTGATGATGAAATTGTCAAGCGTTCACATAAAGGTAAATATACAGACCAGTGTTTTTGTAGCTTCCTATTTTCTCTTTTGATCAAAATAGTTTTCAAACCTCTTTGTTGTTAATGTTCTACTCACTGACATTAACTAATCGCATATAGGCAAGAAAGAATTGACTCCTTTGAAAGCTGTAACAAAACAAAAGGAACTTTCTCCAAAGAAGATTGAGGCGAAGGCTTCGGTGAATGAGTCGACCAATGGTCATGGAAAAAAAGCTGAAGACAATACGCCTGGTAAAGTACATGATGAAGATGCTGATCACTTGAGCAAATCAAGGTCAATTGACTTTCTTTTATCAAAATATCAAAATCTTATTGTAATGTTTTATTAAGAACTCTCCTGGTGTCATTTATCTATACTGATTTGTAATATGCAGGAGCCTCACTCCAAGTCCCCGCAGAAATCAAAGGCCCAGTTTTAGAAGCAGTCCTCGTGGAAGTCCCCGTAGAAGCTCCAGTCCTAGAAACCAAAATGATAGCAAAATTGATAGAGCGTCTCCTGAGCCAAATAACAATGGTGCTTCTAAGGGACATCTTGGTGCTTCTAACCGAGACCCCCAGTTGTCAGGAAGCAAATCGCCAAATGGAACTCCAAAGCGTGTAAGGAAAGGAAGAGGGTTTACTGAACAATATTCATTCGTGAGGCGATATCGCACTCCGTCTCCACAGCGTAAGCCATATAGGCCATATAATTATGGTGGCGGTAGAAACTATCCAAGGGACCGTGATAGGTAACCACACTTGTACGGAAGGGTTATAAGTATGTATTTTTTCCATTTGAATATCACATAGGCTTCTGTCCTAATAACTTATCTAATAATACTTCTAGGGATGTGAGCAACAGAAGGTATTCTGACCGTTCGCCACAAAGATCTTATGGAAGATCACAGAGAGGAAGAAGCCCTCCTAGGTTCCCTTCTTTCTTTATTGTTGGATCCTCGTATTGGTTACACCACATGCTGGCTGCTTGTTTACGCCATTATTAAATAATTCAATAGGAGATTAGTGACATAACTAACCATCCATATTTTCTTTGTGTAGGTACCAGCGCAGGAGAAGCCGTAGTAGGAGTACATCCCCTAGTCGAGGTGCTTATCGCGGGCGCGACAGACGTCAGAGCAGGAGCCCTTCTGCAGATAGGCGCCCCGCAGTAAGTGATAGGATGAAATCAAGGCTTGGACCTCGTGTTGATAACGATCATCCACAAAAGAGGTCACCTTCAAGCTCTAGAAGTCGTGGATCCTCCCGCTCTAGGTCGCCCAAGGCCGTTTCGAGGTTACAGACTCGAAAAGCTTCTCCCGTCCATTCAGGATCCAGCTCTCCTGGTGGAGGAAGGGGTCTAGTCTCATATGACGATGTCAGTCTGGATGATAGGGCTGACTAGTGTAGATGAGAACTCGCCCCTTGTGTCTGAGAAATATTCTAAACCTGCATAACGGTTTCATTTTCAACGCTCTGTCTACTATCGGCTCAAGACCATTTCTCCTTCAAGTTCTGTTCTGGGGTAGTATCATTTATGTTTAGGATACCATCAAAAAACTTTTGAGTATACATTGTTTTTGGATTTCTTGTTCATGATTGTCCCTTCAGACATATAATGTCCAAACTTGTTTTTAACGTCGAATATTTGTTGTTGCATAAGGAGAAATTTTGTTGAATATCATCTTTTGACATGATTTTTTTTTTCTGTAACGTGATTCTTTTATTAATGAAAAGAATTACAAAAAGGGAATTCAAGAATTGAATCCATGCTACAACATTGACATTGCGCCAATTATTTACACTATCACGAATAGCACAAATGCATCTCGTAGCAATAATCCCGACTTAGTATTTAAGTTTATATTTTATCCCATCCCCATCCTACACCCCACATCATCACCATCACCGTCACCGAACACTACCACCTCCATCACCACCACACCTGACCATAGCCTCAACCACCATCAAGCACCATCCATCCACCCACCTTCACCTCAAATTCGAGACTTCATACCCCACCTCAAATCGTGACCCCTACCCGACCCCATCCCAAAATCGTGAATTTTATTGGGTCTTTCGGGGGAAGGAGAAATGTCGCGATGTTAAAGTTTTTTTGAGAAGGGGGGCGGGGTCGCGATTTTTCAATTTTTTTGAGAATAGGGGGAGGGGGAGAGGCCCAATACATTTTTGTATATTATTCCATCTAATCCAAAAATAATGTTTTTTTAGACATTTTACACAAATTAAAAATATTTAATGATAATCTAAAATCAATCATTAATACTCCACTTACAGGAAAAATAGTGTATTATGTGTTGATTTATTTAAAAAGACATTTTTTAAAATATTATTGAAATGTCTAGATTTTTTGATTGAAATGAGTATAAATTAACCCCAAGCATATATTACATGTTAAATTCTTATATTACCATTCATTAAAACTTAAAGTATAACAATTTTGACGTGAAAATTCTTAAAATAACCAATTCAAAAATAAATAGATCGATCATAAAAATTTAGGGGGCAACTGAATATTAGCTTAATTTAATGCACACATGTGACTCTTAAAAGTTTCCTAAATTCGATCAAAGAAAATGTTTCCTAAATTACGTGAAAAGTGCTAAAGTGGCGCACAGCTGGTTTGGCGCCACCTGGCAGCGTGTCACCGACTCATAATCGTCTATAAATACACAGCAAAAACTTGATTTCATAACTATTAACTACTCTCGAAAACCTAATTCCCATTTCAATTTCAATCGAAAGATCAAATTTATTCAATTTCGTATAGATTCAAGATTAAAGCAATCAAGAATTATTCCAGATCAATCTCTTCATTGAAGCAAAATCGTTCATTCATTCAACAGCGTTTAATCGATTAATCATTCATCTTAATCCATCTGGGCGTGTTTATCGAATCGATTCTTTTGAATTGCTCATTAATCGTTCAACAAGGAGTTTCTTGTTTCATCAACTTTGAGTTTCCCGTCGCTGATCAATCAATCGGCTTCGATGATATTTGGGATTCATCGGCAGCTTGAGTAGGACTGAATTGGAGGTCTTGTTGAAGTTTGCTTGATTTCCAAGACATTGAACAAGATAATCAAGACTTTCGGTTGACGAAAGACGGTTTTTTTGTAAGAGATTGATAGTTAACTGAGATAATTAGAGAGATAAAAGTATCAGTCTGAGTTTTGCTCAATTGTTTGTATCATCTTTTTGTTGTTCAATCTTTTTATTAATATCATAATATTACTATTTTTCCTACTTGCTGTCTCGTTTACATTGAATCGCGACATTGAAAAAAAATTCTAAAAAAGAAGAAGAAAATAACGTAAAAAATATTAAAGAAAAATAATGGCTGTTTATTATAAATTCAAAAGTGCAAAAGATTATGAAACGATTCAAGTTGATGGGCATTTTATATCAGTTGAGGCATTGAAATCAAGAGTATATGAAAGCAAGCATTTATACAGAGGTACCTTTTGTGACCTAGTTGTCTCCAACGCTCAGACTGATGAAGGTTCGTTTCCTACGTTTTCTTTAAATGTATTTCCAATAAGTAATCAAGGTTGGAGTGGTGGCTCGTCGTTGTCGATGTAACAAAATAAATTGAATTGGATCATCATGTTACATTGTTCTCATCTACCTGGGGTGGGTGGGGGCAACATTTTGTACAATCTGTTCCTCCTTACTTTGCTTATGCGGGAGCACGAGGCATTTGGACACTTCATAGTTGTAGTTATTGTGGACTTAAATTTAGGTGTTTAATTTTAGATGTATTGATTGTTTGTTGCTTTATATTTGCAGAGTATAAAGAGGGCAGTATGATTCCTAGAAACACGTCAGTTTTAATTAAACGAGTTCCACGAAGGCGTGGCTTACGCATTGTTGTTACACAGGCGACTGAAACGTATTATCTCGTTCCTTGACCCTAAACCATCTTTTTTCTCTACGATTTTTTTATCCCCTGAAAGCACTTCGGATTCCTAGTTTGCAAACGTATGTTGATCCTATTGTGTGTTGAAATATGCTTCAATTTAGAACTATCAATTTGACTTGCAGTTCCTTCGGAATTATTTGTATGGATTTAATTCTAATTGAAGAAAATGACCGAACTTGACATCTTTGCAGGTCAAAGCTAGAGCTAGTTAATAAGGAAGAGGATATTCAGATTGTGGACTCATCTGTCATGAATTCTGTAAGCTTCAAAAATTCAATTGATTCTTTGGTTTCAAGGATGGATATAAGTTTTATCTTGCTATTTTTGGTGACTAACAAAGAGTAAAATTTTAACCTCGTAGGATGAATATACAGAATGGGATGTACTCGGCAATGATATTTACGACATTCCTGATGTTCCACTGGCTCAGGCAAGCAACCAAGTCCAGGGCATCCCCTCTCCCAGTAAAGTTGACGAGGTCAACAAACTCCAAGCTTTGATCAATACACCAGCACTAGACTGGCAATCGTAAGTATTTTTGGGGGTGTTGTACTCATACTCAGATATTCTTAGATTTTGTGTTATGTAATACTTACTTGTTTCTTTGATGGATTCCCAGTCAGCCAGCTGATGGTTATGGTTACGGCAAAGCTTTTCGCAGGAAAGTCAACAACCATAATTTTGGTAATTGTTTCTTTCTCCCATTTCCTCCTGATCAAACTTTTTTTACATCATATTTTACTGATATTAGTTATAAGCTTAACAAAGCGAAAGTTAATTTAACATAGCTAGTTTGCATTTATAAGTTGCATATCAGGTAATTGTTTATGAATAAAATATTATTTCCCCTCTCTCTCTCTCTGGTATTTTAATTCTACTTATTTAACAGGGTTTCAGAGGACAACCCCACCTCCTGGCTATGTGTGTCACAGGTGCAATACACCAGGTCTGCTTCTACACTACACTTTAGTACCTTTCATCAATTCCTAATCGTCTTCCTATACCAAATTCAATTCTGAACCTTTGCTTTTCTTTTATAGGACACTTCATTCAAAACTGTCCTACGAATTGGGATAGTAATTTTGACATCAAGAGAGCAAAGACGCCAACTGGAATTCCAAAGTCAGCTGGAGTTTTAAAGCCAAACGAGTATGCATTTTCTTCACCTTTTTCTTGTGTAGGACCATTATTGATGTATATAATCTGGGGAAGACTGATTCTTCTATGGCTGGTATAATCATTGAAGGGAAGCATTTGAGAAAGAGATTGGAGGCTTGCCTTCTACACGTTATGTGAGCGACTTCCCACCAGAGCTTAGATGTCCATTGTGCAAAGAACAGATGAAGGATGCTGTTCTAACCAGCAAGTGCTGCTTTTCAAGTTTTTGTGATAAATGTAAGAATTTTTTATCTAGTTCGTACATATGTACCTGCGAATTGCTTATTTATATTATATACGTTATTAGCGCATTGTGCCCCACCTTATGTGGAAACTTGGATCACTTGACAAGATTAGGTTGTTTTTTCTTCATTTCTCATTCCCTTCAAGTTGTTTTTGCATTCATCTGTGGATTTGTGCATCATTTGAAAGATCTGTTGTTCTCATCATAATATTCTTGCTTCAGGTATAAGAGACTGTATCATTTCGAAGTCAATGTGTGCCTGTGGGGCAACAAATGTACTTGCTGATGACCTTTTGCCCAACAAGACTTTGAGGGATACCATCAATCGGATGTTAGAGTCCAATACCAGCAGTGCGGAAAATGGTGGCAGTACTCATCATGTTCAAGGTTAGTATTTAAGACACTGGCTCTTTTTCTCCATTGGGATCATATAAAATTTATGTCACTTTTCATTTGTAGACATGGAGCCATGCAATCCACAGGCAAAGGTTCTGTCCCCAACTCGGTCTGCCGAGTTGAAAGGTGGGCAACAACCTCTACCGGCTCCTTTCAAGGAAGAGGCTTCCATTATACAGGATACGCCAGGGACAATTTTGGAGAAAGCACCAGAAAGGGTGGCTGAAAGAGAAGAATCTGCCGAAGTAAAAGATGTTCCGGGAACAACACATGAATTAGAAAGCGAGAGAGAACCGGCATCACAGGGAAGTGCTCTACTGTTTGAGGAAGTGCAACAGCAATCAGGTTCTGGTGATGCAGGTTGGTTCAACATTTTGTTACACTGATTTGTATATATCAATTTATTGGATTTGCATAGGTTAGAGGGTGTTTGGTGGAAGATTTTTTAACCAAGCTTTTCTAGCTCATCGTTGCTTTAAAATCTACCCCAAAAATTTCCTGAGAACAGAAACTTATTAGTCTAAGAAACCATCTAATGTTCTACTCCTATTTATCTCCCTTTTTTGTCCATTCTAGAGTTTCAAGATGCCTGATGTATGTATAATTGACTGAACCCGTAGTTTTGCTTTAAAAAAATTAAGTATGCTTGCTAGAATATGGTTACTATTCATGTATGTAATATTTTGGAACTGCATTCTAATAATTAGGTCACAGGCTCACAGCCAAGAGCCTTTTGTCATATATGAAGAATTTGGAAAATATATATTTACAATTTATTATATACTTTTAGTGTGTGCTTGCTTGAAGATGGGATTTAGCCATGTAAATAGTTATTCATCTAAATGTTACTGGGAGGTTTGGCTAACCAATTTAGAAAACTTCTTTTACTATATTAATCTTATTCAATAATCTTTTAGTGTTCAATAATAAAAAGTCGTATGTATGAATTATTACTTCAAAAAGTAGCTTAACTATTATCAATAAACCTCCTAGTAACATTTGATTTAGGGAGATATCTTACATGATGACTTGAACGATGTCTACTATTCCTTTTTCCAGGGAAGAAAAAGAAAAAGAAAAAGCAAACACCACCGAATGGTAGGTTAATTCTCCTTCTTAGATCTCCAGTTTCCCCTTACTCCTGCTTCTTAGTGATTTTTGTCTTTGAAATTTAGGAATAACATTTTTCTGGCTTGATTTTATCTCATCAGCTGCTGGAATGCAATGGAGGATGGCTCAGGATCTGCCAGCTGAGAACTATATGATGCCAATGGGGTCTACTGGATATAACCCCTATATTGGCATGCACCATGAAATGGAAGGGTTTGTTACCCCTTTCTCTGGAAACATGCGCTATATGGGTTTCGGTCTTGGTTCTATGGGTGTCCCATTTGGAGGTTTGATGCCACATGACCCATTTGGAGTTCAAGGTTTTATGATGCCTTTTCCACCACAGGGGTATGTTGTAAATTTTTATTGGGTTCTGCATTAGTTTGTTTGATGCATATTTGTTACTGAGTCTAAAATATTAGGGTGGAAATAATTAGTGACTTGCAGTTTTCGATGTTATGAGTACGCATTCATGTTTTTTTTCTAGTAATGATGGTTATACTGAAAGCTTACTACCCAACCGAGTATACACCAGATAAATTTGTTATTGACGCTTAAATGGTAAATAATGGAGGTTTAAGTGCACCATAATTTTTTCTTGCAGGAATCTTGGTGACTTTAGTCCTGGACCCCATCCTCCAATGAAGAGAGAAGAATTTGAAGCTCGAAAAGCAGATTTGAACAAACGGAGGGAAATGGAAATACAGATTGCTGAAGGGTATGTATTGATCCTCACTTACTGCTTGCATGTTTGTTCTGCAAGATAGATCGATCTATGCTATTCATCATGGTTTACTTGCAGTTGAACTTCTAATGCTTTTCAGTTCACATCAACACTGTTTTACTTGTACAGCCGGAAATTGCCTAAAGATCGAGTGTTCGGTATGGAAGTCGGCAGCAATGGTGGTGGCTCTTCAATAAAGCAGAAAACTGTATGTACTTTTGTTGTTCAAACTTATTGGCATTGATATATGTGGAGCGATAGGTTTTTTTTTTTCATGTTGCTAGAGTGATGAATACTTTTCATTCTTTTTATGGCTCTAGGCTCTTGAGAACATAGTAATGTGTTATTTGGATCCTTCATTTCCTTTCATTTTTCTTCTGTTCTAACAATTTATTTATACTATAAATAAGCTAGAAGGCCACATTGCATTGATTCGTGATCAGAAATTCTCATGTCGTGGAATTTTAGAAATAATTGCTATGAATGTCCTAGAGTTCGGGAAAAATTAAGGCTTAGTCCTGCAAGTTTGCGTTGGTTCATTTATAGTCCATAAAGTTACAAACTTGTTGCACAAATGGTCTTTTTTTCATAGTTACTAGTAGTATGTTAGCTGGGGACTACCATTGCACGAATGCGAACTCTAGGGATTGTTTGTGCAATAAATTTCAACTCCAGTCTCCAGGGATTACTATTGCACTTGATCTTGATTTGTGTCAAACCCCAGCGCTTGGTGTGCAATTGACTCTGGAACTCGAAAAGCTTTTAAACGATTTCTGTTGTTTTTAGAATGCTTGCATCCAGTGTTGTTTATGAGTGTTGCTAGTTGGTGCTTCGGAAATTCTTTATTTGATCTGCATTATATGTTGGAGCTTTGGCGCCTTATAAGGACCACTAATGTGTTGTTATGATGTTCCTTCCTGTTTTACAGAAGCCATTTCCGCTCTCTTCGAGCTCAGGGCAACGTTATTGGGACCGGCCTGAGAGACCGTCTCATGAATGCCGCTCTAGGGGCTCTGAAATTCCGCATCGTTCGTGCAAGAGGAATTCTGACTATGATGACTACCACCATGAGCAGCGTTCTAGGGATGAGCGTCGGGAAAACCGTAGCAGGGATGTGCTTGATGAGCCTCATCGAAGGGCACATGAAGAAGATCATCGCCACCACAAGGATGTTTATTGCCAAAGTGGCAGGTATCATAAATCTGAATCATCATCAGCTGTAGTCAAATCGTCATATGCCCTCCACGATCCATCAGCATCTAAAGGTGCCACTACAATGGTTAAGAAGCACAAACCCAGTGTTGTTGCTGCATCCAAGAAGAGGAAACTGGCGTCTTCTGAAACATTACCTAATAATTCTGGACAACACAAGGCATTGTCCTGTCAGTCAAATGGCTACTATGAAGACTACCATAGTAAGACTTCACCAAAGAAGAGAGATGTAGGCTCTGTAAACTATGAAAACAGTAATTATGATAGGCATTTCAAGAGAATCGCCCCCACTTGTTGCAGTTGAATGGGAGGTGGAGAAACCAAGACATTCAAGAAGCTCACAGGCGAGAGATTTCCATTGCAGCGAACACAAATGATATATTTAGGAAGCCATTATGCAGTTCACGGCAGATTGATCAATTGAAAGAAGAAACAACGAGGGTGGAAACGTACACCCGATGCTTAAGACCATTGTAGTTATCCTCTTCTCTTGTTTACTGTGTTGGTATTGTTTCTCTTTGTTTTGAATGTTGTAATCTTGGCCTCCTGAGACAAATGGAGTATGGCCGCCAAGGCGCGGGCGGCAACACGGTTGTGTTTGAATGGAGTGTTGAAGTAGTTCCTGTAAATTAACAGATGGTGTTCTTGTTTATGTGTTAATCCAAACTTATGCTAGAGAAGAAATAAACAAATTTTTGCTATGTATTTCAGAACTTCACTTTCCAAGACATGATTAGATTTTAAATGTTTGTTGAATTATATGTATATGGTTTTGAATTGAATTTAGGTATTTGTATGTAGTTTTCAATACCAAATACTAGAATTTTGTCCAACTTAGGTAGAAAAATAAGAACGAACATAAATGGTTTAAAATACATTAAAAAAAATCCAATCAATTTCCATTTTAGCGTAAGTCGAATCGCAAATTGATCGAATCTAATTAACATATCTATTTTCTTTAAAATATTTATGGTTGTGATTTGTTTTCAACTTTCATTGAACTTTAAAATTTTAAAACGGATAAAATTCTTGTCCTCCTTGAACTTTGACAAACTGATCAGTTTTTTTTATTTATTTAATAGTTTTATTTTTTTTAAAGATGTTCTATGTATTTTCGTATATTATAAACTAGTCTCAAATATATATTATATGTTGAAGTGCTATTTTATCATCATTAAAATCTATCAATTTAACATGAAAATTCACAAATGGCTAATTCGTGTAGTTCAAAATGATAAACTTTATTTTTTTTTTTTGTAAATTAGCTATGATATGAGTTTCGAACCCAGGACCTTCTGGTCACTAGCAATAGCCTTTTCCACAAGGCTATTCGATTAAAAAAGGATAAATAAACTGAATTTAAAAGTTTAGAGTATAAACTTGCCAAATTTTTATATTTGAGGGTAGATGAATTTTTTACAAAATTGGAAAAATACCCTTCCCTATCATTTCTTAACTTCTAGCCCCTCCTTAAATTTTAAATTTGAGTACCCCACCTCCAATCTTTTCAAATTGCCTTAAAATATCTCCCCCCCCCCCCCCCCCCCGAGTCATATTGGGCCCCTTCCTCTTCTCCCCTCTTTCAATTTGATTGTGCTCCATTTCCCATTGTCATTTCTTCATTCACTTTCTCCAAACAAAAATTCTCCATATTTTGTTTTATTATGTGGAACCTCTTTAATTTCGAACTCTACTTCAAAAATTTCAACCTTTTACCAACAAAACTTCAATTTCGAACATAATGTATGGAGGTTTGTGCTGCATTACAAACTTGAAAATTCGTCATTCCTGTAACCAAAATATGCTGCAAGAGAATAAATTTAAATATACATAGGTTTAGTTGTATTTATACTAAGCAATGGCAGATTCTTCTTCATCGTGGCATGTGCACACGATGGAGGTCACTATTCTAACCTATTTTAGGCACGGTGGAGGGCACGATGCTCTCTAGGGATCGTGCCACTAAAACACGATTTTCCCGAAATGAAAATTCCTTCTCACTCTTGGAGGAATAAAGTTGTGCGATTTTCTTGTTATTGAGACCTAAAATCGAGTTGTCCCAAACAAATAAGCAAGAAGGAAAAAAGCTAAAACTGAAGTTTGGGACAACAATGGAAGATGAGTGAATTTAGAATGGTGGAAAAATGGAAAAGACCTAAATGGGATAGGTAGAAGAAGAAATTAAAAAGAGGATATATTTAACAAATATTTTCATAAAGGGCAATTTTAAAAAGATCGAGAATGAAGTATTAAAACTTAAAAATTAAGGAGAGAGGTAGAAGTTAAAAATGACGGGAAAGGAATATTCTTCCAATTTTCATTAATTTTTAGCCAATTTATACTACTCCATATAGTCGGCAGTATGTTTTGACATCTTTAGGTGTAGGGTGGATCGGCGGGATGAAGTCATGTTGAAACGTCACATATGGCAGAGAGGCACCGATCAAAGGAAACTCACAACAACATCTCATTTTCGGGACCTCCCACCAACAAAATAAAATACGGAGTACTATATTAATAAAGATTTTTTTTTATATTTTCTCAATTTCAAATTATTCTATCACTTTTTATTTTGAGAGTTAAATTTTGAAAATTTCATCCACAAATTCTTATTAATCGATGAGAAATGATATATTCAAGCGAGGTTTAGGTTCGTTCAATGTATATTTTTAAAATATCAAATTTGTACGTCATTCATCCCAAATTATTCGGTCACTCTTTATGTTAGGAGAAAAGTTTCGAATATTTTGATCATAAATTTTCATCAGCAAATAACAAATAATATAATTATGTGAGATCTTGTTGGATTCATCTCAATGTAACTTGAAATATCAACTTCTTTTAATTTTACACGCACGTAAAACTAGAGATATTGACGTTTGAAATTGAATTTCGACTACCATGAAAAGAATAAATATGATAAATAATTTGGGATAGAAGGAGTATAATTTTCATGTCTATAAAACTAGAGATATTTATATTTTTAGTAGAATTTTAGTGATTATAAAAAATCAATTGAAGTAAATAATAATGAAGGAAAGAGTATATATTTAATATACTAAAATAATTTGATTTAACAATTAAGTATATCCACCGAATAATTATGAAATAACTTGGTTTCCCAATTTCAAGATCCGCATGGTGTAGCCACTACATGACAGATTCTGAAAAATCTACTTTCACTTAAATGGAAATTACTTTTAGATGTTTCCAATTCTACCCTCGGCGTCGTTGTCAAAGTCGTCGAGTATCAGAAAAAATTAAAGTACAAACTACTACTCGAGTACCCATCGAGTATCCCTATTTCATTTCCAGTATAGCCACTTGCACCCCTTCCAATAACTTCACTTGCTACTTATCGCAGGCAACAATGCTTCAATTAGCAAAATAATTTAATACGGAAATATCTTTAATTATATAGACGTGAAATTTTAAAAATTAATATTTTAAAAATATGTATATTAAAATTAATCGAATAAAATTTTCTATGACTATATTACTTTTTATCGATTTATTATTAAAATGTTTAAAATATAAATTATGTAGCTCTTAATAAGAAGGGATGGAGGAAATAATTTTTTGTAACAATATTTCATGACGAGATCTATTGAGTGAGATTTGCTCCTATCACCGAATTGACATAATTTACATGCCATTAACCTCAATTCGAAATTTATTTAGAGAGTATTTTTATGAAACTTTTCCACGTACCCATTAAAAACTTTTATCTTCTGTTCCTAAAAAATTGTCATATTTTGATCTTGTTGATCAAATATTACAAAATTTGATCATGAATTCCCATTAAACGATAAAATATATATAGTCTTGTGGGATCTTGTTAGATTCGTCTCAGTATATATTTTTGAAATATCAATTTATAATAAATTTTTTCACATATTGAATAAAAGATATTTGTGTATTAAATTATGTTTTGTTGATCACGAAAAACCAAAATGTGACGATCTTTTAGGAACGGACGAAATATAATCATCTATTATCCATTTGAACTTTAACTCCTAACATATAAACTGAAATAGTCATTAATTTTCTAGTCTAACATTAATTATATTGAAGTGACACAACACATAAGTATCTAAGTATCCCTCACTATTTATAATAATTAATTAATTGACATTTTATCAACACTATGGTTATTATTATTGACTACTGTTCGTTTCTTGTAGATTAAGTAAAAACTTTAAAGGCATTGATAGACTAACTACAGTTCATTTTGCAGTACAGAGCCGATATTTTTCTAACTTTAATTAATTTTGTGGACTATTACGCAATTACCAATACTTTATGGTTCTATTTCGTACAGACCATAATGAGTAATTGCTGGATTTTATTCAGATTTTGAATGCCTCAGAGCCATTTAAACTCTCATATTCAGACTTAAATATCCTCTTAGACTCTCCTAGTTTTTTAGAAAGTTCATCACATTTAACTGACATTGACAAGTTATCTGACATTTTTGTCTAAGATTTCAATTTGACATTGCAAATTTAATCATACTATTTCTTTTATTTTCTTGTTATCGTATTAATTAAATATTTCTTTATTCCTAAATGATTAGTACTACGTATATTTTAACTTTTGTGATCAAACTTTAAAAAGATAATAGGAGTAGTGTTTATTATTTAGGGATGAAGGAAGTGTTTGTTATTTTAATATAAAAACTTAGTATTATTTAAAAAGATAATAGTGTGAGGGGACTACTCAAAAAAATAATGTTAGTTGAGGGGATTACCGAAAAAAAAGTTTACAATTAACGATATAAAAGTTAGAAAAAATGAAAATTATTGTAAATAATGAACACTGAAATTAACTAAAATAATTGTTAGGATTGACCGAGCAAATACTACAAAATTATACGAAGTATAAATGTCTAGTTTTGAAAACTCTAATCGACAACCATTTTTTAAAAGACAAAGAAGAGATGTTGAAGTAAAGATCAAAAAGACTCAAGAAGCTCAAATCGTGGTTGAGAAAAGGTTTGGTAAGCCTCCTGTTAGAAATCTTCAAAATAATTCTCATTTTATTACCACATATAATAGTATTATCAACTTTTGGAATAAAGATGTCTAGTTTGATATGATGGATGTAGATCAGCTTATTTTCGATATCGATGATGTTATTATTAGTCCTATCTGCAAATCTGAAAACTATCCAGATGAATTTTCAAAAAAGTTTGAAACGGAAAAGGGACTCTTAAAATCGAATTGTTTATTATCACATGAAAATCTTGTTTGGCCTACTTTGAAAAATCAGAAAATTGTCGAGTAATTGGAGGATGTTTTTTATAATAGCTCTTTTGGTTCCATCAAACTAGAGAGTCATGTTTGAATTTGATTGAAAGAGGGTTTCAGGATAATGAATATGAGAATTTGTCAAAAGCTTTCATCTTTGACTTCACTTTCGCTTTCAAAATCATTTTGCCTCTTGATGTTCATGATTCAAATGGTCTTGTGTCACTTCTCAACGTAAGGACTCTTGCTTTGATTCCTTCGTTATGCTCTACTATGTTTTCAATCTTTTCGGCGGAATTGCAAAGTGTTTTTCTTTTGATCCGGGATCAAAGTGAAACTCAATTGGTAAGAAAAGGAAATATCTGGGAACGATATTTACTTATTACTTTGTGGGGTTCACTCTGTCAATCTCAAAGATTTTCAGAATGATTTTGAAGACAACTACATTACTTGGATGATATGGTTAATAGCGTGGACATTCAATCTTTGGACCAATTATTGTTTTACAAAGTTATGGAAGCACTCTTTGATCCTGAATAAGTAGAAGATGTTTCTGTTTCGTCTGATGAGGATTATTGCAATCAATTAGAGCTTACTCTCAAACACTTTGTTATCAAGGATTCTGCATCTTGTAATCAAGGATTCTCTCATAACACGGAAACGAGTTTGGGAGATTCATACTTGTTCACGGGGAGTTTGGAATCAACGCCGAAGAAAGCGAAGAACGATGGAGACTTCAACCAACTTGTGTCTTAACATCATCACTTCAAGAAGCTCGATAATCTCTTTACTCCTCAGGCTAATGAACTAGCTAATATTATGGATGATTATGCTTGTGATTAATGTCATTTAAATTGTCTAAGAAAATTATTGGTGGTTGTTTTCGTTCTTAGTAGACTATCTACTAAGAAGTTTGTTTTCAGTATCGATGATCGACAATCTTCAAAACTGTTAGATTTCCCTTGACACCATCCACGAGATATATGATCTTGTCTGTTCATGCCATTTAAGGTTATTCATTCCGTTACTTCCTCTGTTTTTCGAGTACCACAATAATTTTCTTATGCAGTTAAACAATGCTAAAACGCGAACAGATACCATTAATGAGTTAACTTTTCTAGTTAGTACTTTGAGGAGTATTTGGGACAGGAATAAGATCTACATGTATGATGATGCCAACTACATCTGCCATATCAGACTATCTTTACTCTATGTCATACTATTTATTGTTTATTTCAGTATTTCTTTAACTGTTAAAGATCTTATTGCCATAATGACAACGTTTGATCTTATATGTTTGTAATTTGCTATCTCTAGTTACAAAAAAAGAAAAAGAAAGTGTAAATAAATTTATTCCATCAAAAGTTTAACTCAAGATTTTTTAATAAAAGTTCGTATTAAATATTAGTGCACTTATGTTTTTTCAAATTCAGTTTTTAATTACATACAATTTAAAAAATATATATTTTCTCATATATATGTTATAAAATTATAACAATATTTAATTAATTAGATGAACAATCTATTATGTAAGATAAATAAATTCACACATACTTAAGCCTATACGAACGAGTAATTATAAATAATGACTCATATCTTTAAATAAGTAAAAGTTGAAAGTAGAGTGTAAAAATGACACATATCTTAAATAAGTAAAAGTAGAATGTAGAGTGGGTTGGAGCCTGTAGGGTTAGTTTGGGTATTTAACTCATACAACGACACCACTTTCAAGGAAGACGTGGCGACGTGTGGCTGCAACCACCGCCTGAATTTCCTTAATATCCTCGACAAGGCCCTCAACTTCTACCTGCCATGTCATCCTCCACGTCACCACCCTCCCCTCCCCTTTAAATACTCCTCTTCACCTCCTCCTCCTTCTTCTAGTTTCCCAAAAATCACCACTCTACTTCTTTCACTCTTCAACCACCATTTTATCATTTTCAGTATTAGTAAAATATAGGACAACAAATATTTGTTTCTAAAATTATGTGATAGAACATAATTATCATGTAAAATACGAGACGACAAATATTTATCGAAATTACTACGAATATATTATATTAGTATGTATAAAAGAAGAAAAAGTGAATTTGACCGGAAAAATTGAGGGCACCGCCGGAAATGGAGATTCCGGCAGCTGATGATGACGTGTGTGTGCATGCAGTGACGTGTTCATCTATATCTACTGGTACTTTGCTTTTTCGAAGATCCCTAAGTAAGAGCTTACTTTAGTTGTTTAGTTGCTTTGCATAGTTGCCAAGTTAATCATCACTCGTTATTACAAGCAAAGTATTAGTGTTATATATTTATAATTATTGTTATTATGACTTATGATATAGTTATTGAGCCTTGTGTGGATTTGATGCATGGATTTAGAATGGATTATTAGTAGATTTAGTTAAGAAATTAACAATATCTCGATTTTGAACTGAAAATGAAGCTTAATATTTGAAAGCTTTAAGTTTCTTGATTTAGTCTTGTTTGATTAGAGGTTAAACAACTAGAATTTTGAAAAAGAGAAAAAAAAATGCCCTTTGAGGTAAGAATTAGGCCAGTAGATTTTACTGCGTCCGGTGAGCCGGCAAGGTATGAGTTGCCGGTGAAACCCGCGGCGAGGTTCGGGTTTAGGAGGCTTTTTGAGAGGCAGTTTATGAAGGCTCCATTGCCTGAAAAAGTGGTTGGTAGCAAGGAGGAGTATGGTGGTGTTAAGAAGGATGGATTTGATCCTTGTTCTGTTTGTTTGGCTAATATGGTTGAGAATTTCATGGAAAATTGTAATGAGAAACAGATGTGTGGAAGAAATGGGTGCAAATGTGTTGCAGGCAAGTGTGTTGATGATAGTTCAGATGATGAATTCGGTTTCGGTGATTCTAGTGAAAATCTTAAGGTATCAAATTTTTTTAATGTTTTGATTCTTTTCAACAATTATATTATATATGTTGTTTGCTATGATTTTGATTTATTGTTTCAATATGACTTTATAATGTGTTCGATTATTTGGCGAGAGCAGAGTTTGGTGGCTTGTGAGAGTGTAGTTGAGAGAAATCTGTTGGCTGATATTGCAAGAATTGTTGATCAAATGAAGATTGCTAAGCGAAAAGACGATGTTTGTCTGAAAATTGTTATGGATGGTCTTGTAGCTCTTGGTTACAATGCTTCAATCTGCAAGTCGAACTGGGAAAAATCTCCTTCTTGTCCTGCTGGTATGAATGTATGATACTTTTATTAGAGAACTCCTGGAACAATTTGGGTTAATTAATTTGACCAAATCTGATGGATTTTTGTAGGGGAATATGAGTATGTTGATGTGTTGATTGATGGTGAAAGGTTGATCATTGATGTCGATTTTCGGTCCGAGTTTGAAATTGCGAGGGCAACAAAAACGTATAGATCAATCCTTCAAGCCCTTCCTGTAATATTTGTTGGGAGATCTGATCGTCTTCAGAGGATTATCTCCATTGTAACAGAGGCCGCGAGACAGAGCTTAAAGAAGAAGGGAATGCCTTTTCCGCCATGGCGTAAAGCCGAATACGTAAAAGCTAAATGGCTCGCTTCTTATACTAGAAGAACAGGGGAGACTAAACAAGAGTTGCTGAAAGACCCTTCACTATCGCTTGGAGCTCGATCTCTTCCCCGAACGAACCACCCGAATGTGGATCTTCCAAAGGAGTCTTTAATCTCAAAGGAGTTCTCAAGCTTAAATTCTGATCTTTTGATATCTAACAGTTTCGAGAAGAATGGGCAGCAAAATGGAGTCAAGAAAGTTGGGGGTTTAACTTGTATTATTGATGAAAATCCCTAAAGTTTTGGTCCGAAATCTTCGATTTACTATTAACTTTTTGAGCCCCTTGTTTTTGTTTAGGGGAATTAAGGATTTGGAAAACTTGAACCATCCTTTTGACTAGTTAATCATCCCTTATATTTTATTACAAGGGTGTTGATTTCTATATATTACTATTAGTATAATTACATAAAAGAATTATATATTATGATAACTCTAATATCACATGTTTGGTACTTTTGTTCTTGCATGAGTTAAGTGTGTTTTGGAATGATGAATGTTTTGTTATGGTTGTTTTGGAGTTCAACGTTGGTGTCCGTTAGAAGGCAGTTAGATTTGGTTAAGTGGTGGTTGCGTTGTGGAGTGGAGGTGAAGCGTCTTTGAAGCAAAGTGAACACTGCTTTTGGAACAAGAATTGCTTGGGGTTGATTAAAGGGGAGTTGGTTTAAAGCACAATATTTACTTTTTCTAAGGGAGATACAAGGAAGATCCACACCCTTGTCTTTTGTAATGGGAACCCGTAACTCTTACTCGTAAAGTGGTCATTGGGCAGACCTCGAGTTGACGGGTTAACGCAATAGCTTGCTAACATTGTCAGTCTGATGGACCACACTAGATAAGACATGTGTGACATGTTCGACCAATAGATCTGTGTGACAGGTTTAAATCGAATTCATGATCTTGTGATCATCTCATTTGTCGAATCGTGTAATCAATATTATTTGTTGTTGTTACCTTATTCCATGGGGCGTGTATCTACTTTAGTGACTAGAGAGGGAGGTTTTGATTGGATGTAGGTGGGTAGATTATTCATGGTTGAAATATAGTTTTCAAGCTCCACAAAGATAAAGAAGTCATTTGTGAAAGAAATGTCACTTTTCTTAGTAAGTCCACTTCCTATGAATAGAGGTGGGAGAGCATTTTCAAGAAGATGGAATATAAAGTTTCAAAAACTATGTGCTGAATTCAACAAAAGAATCAACCTTGTCCCCTCAATAAGGGAAGAAATGCAAGTCTTTGGGGGAACTTTAGTGATGGTGATGGACAAGTACACAAGAGATTTGGGTGGTTAATACCTAAATTGTGATACTTGATGGGGTTGAAAATTGAAATAGTATAGGGAATCACTAAAGTAATAAATTGCAAAAAGTTTTATAAGATTCATGAATGAGGGGAAGTTGAATGTCGAAAATAAAATTGTCGATATAATTATATGAATGTAAAACTTTATTATATTACTTCATTTATTCTTAAATGATAGAGTCACGATTTAACGTAAATGTATTTTATTTTAAATGTCTATTATATAGTCCAGGGATTGGTCACCTACCCATTCAACGACTCAGTCAATTTTAATTCTGTTTCACTTAATCGCTCTTTCATGGTCACATATCTTTCTGGCTAAGAAATGGGAGATTTTTCTCCTGTTACATGAATCCTAAAAATTATAAAAGTTGATATTTTAAGTATTCACATTAAAATGCATCTAACAAGATTTCACATTATTGTATTATTTATTATAGACTAATTATATTCATGGTCAAAATTTTCGAAATTTGCCTAGAAAAGTCAAAACACCCCTATCAAATAGGAATGAAGGAAGTATCATTTTTGATTTTTTATCATGGAGGATCATATATTTTTGTCGACTTTGTCCAAATATATGGATTGGATTAGTGCTAGCAGTGAGGTGGGTACCGTGTTACTCCTTCGAGCATTCGAATCGAGTACTCGGCTCAATAAACTGCTCGACAGTTAACAAGTAGGGAGGCTTAGGTTATTAATCTTTTGAAAACTCGACTCACTCGATAATTAGCCGGTCCACTAATGAATTATTAAATAATTCAATAATTATGATATATGTTTTAAAATTTTATTATCTATTGTTAAGGAGTGTAAATTTTATTATGAATATTTTAATAACTAAAATTTATGTAATTTATTAATGTTCCATATATATCAATGTATTCTTATTTGTGTTAAAATAAGCTCTCTTTTTTGCCTTAACGTGTAGAATAATAAATGAGTCGAGTCGGACAGTTACCTTAATCAGTCGGGTACTACCAACTCGATATCTTGTTATATTGAGCTTGGTGCTAAGTTAAGCTCGTTACCAAAACAAGTTGGATATTACCCAACTCATTATCTTATAGAATCAAGTCAAGTATTCCAATAGCTGTCTTGACTCGATTTGTTTCTATCATTAGATTTTTTTTTTTTTGGCAATAAGCGATGAATTTCATTAAAGAAATGAAAAAAATAATAATTACAAACTTATACAACTATGGACCAGAGTCCAGCTGATGATAAAATAACCAACAAAATCTCAAATAAATTCTTAAAAGATTTGAGAAGAAAACTATATTAAGTATTCACTTCAATAAATATTTTGGTTGATGTCAAAATGTTAAGCTCTTCAAGTTAATTGAATAGTCTAGTGAAAAAGTCTTTTGCTAGTGACCAGAAAGTCCTGAATTCGAAACTCACCTCATCCCTTATTTACAAAAAAAATAATAATGTTAAACTTTTCTAACATTTGTCCTGAAATGAATATTTGTCTAATAACAAATCATCATATGCTAAATTAATTTGCATTTGGGATATATCATTTTGATAAAGTGGATAGAAATTGTGTCTTTAAAATGCATATAAAGTCAATAATATGGACATTTGGCAAATACCAATAAATTGTTTTAAATAACCCTTTGAGGTATCTATATTACATTTTAATTAAGTGTAAAAATAAAAATTTACTTTTGATTATCATTCTTTGTAATTTTATATTATGTTAAACAAATATGAAGGATAATTATATTTTAAACCAACTTTAATTGTATGCATAAATTATTTTCAATTATTGCATATAGTTTATTTCCCTACTACAAATGTATTTTACAAGTCCTCAATTACCAAATTATTTTGTCCATCAGACATCTGGTTTTCTGTCTGTATCAAAAGCTCAACCATAGTAGTGCATCAAACCTCCAAAGGTCAGATCACAATTTCTCTCATCACATCAATATTTTTTTCTTCTTTTTTCTTTTATTTTTGTAACAAATCAATTATCAAAAAGCCTCAATCTTTAATTAATTTTCAAGATATTTATTTCAATTTACATTCATTTATGATTACACCCCTCAATTTTTTTTTTTGCTAGAGCATAATTTTTTTCTTTCTTTCAAGAAATACTGATTTGGGTTATAATTTTTCTTGATTGATTATTGTTGTAGGTATAATTGAAGAAGATGGCTGGACGTGCACCTATTCGTACTAATAATTCAGCTCTCATTGCTATGATTGCTGATGAGGTAAATAGATTCATCACAATAATATTAATAATATTTCAGTTTTCATTACTAGATTACTGATTACAGTTTACTTTTTTTTATTAATTTATGGTAATTGTTGAGCCTGGTTTTTATTTGGTATTGTATTTATAAGGTACATGTTAGAAAATTTGTTTGTATTGTATACTGTGTTTGTATGTTAAGATTGCCTCATTTTATATATAGACCTCCAAAATCAAACCTTTTGTCAATTGGTGTAGAGTCGAAGATTTAATATTCTGTGGCAGTCCCGTATAATGGAATAAATCAGAATAGCTCATGACACTACCTACGTTTCGTAACTTTTGTGAAGTACTCCCTCCGTTTCTTTTTATTTGATTGTTTGGAAAAAAAGTACTTTATTAAGAGATTGTGAAAAATTTCATTGAGATTGTGAAAAATTTCATTGAGATTGTAAAAAAGTGCATTGGAATTGTAAAAAGGTGCATTGGAGTTGTAAAAAGGTGCATTGGAATTGTAAAAAGTTGCATTGAAATTGTAAACAATCAAGTATTTTGAAACAAAAAGAAAAGCTCTAAACAATCAAATAAAAAGAAACGGAGGGAGTAGTAGTTAGTTGTTTGCACTTCACTCTTGTGTTAATTCGAAACAGTCTCCCTATTATCAAAGGGGCCATGATGTGTGCTATCCGACCTCCTCTTATACTGCTTAGGCGGGGGACACCTAAGAGGCATTGGGGTATGTTGGTTTTGATGGTATAGACCTCATAGATCAAAGCATTTTGTCAATTGGTGAAGCCTATTGTTATTCTACAAGGCTTATTTTACTACGTGTCCCGTTCTTTGTGATTTTTTTGAAAGAGGTGTTTTGCTTTGCTTTTACTTGGGCTCATGAGTACCAAAGAAGCTGGTTTGAAGTTAAGTTGTTAGATAAGCTAACGGGAAAACTCCAAATAAGGCTTAGCTAGACATCTAAGTAGGTTATGTACTGATTGTTGCAGAGTTAGCAGTAGTATATTTGTAGTTCGTTTATTATGTAAAGGGTTTACTGATATCTGAATGTACTACTTATATTTTGATGATGTAGGACACTGTCACGGGGTTTTTGTTGGCTGGAGTAGGTAATGTGGACTTGAGGAGGAAAACCAACTACCTCATTGTGGATGCAAGTAATGCTCAAGTCTCTTTCATTTAATGTTAGCATTGGTTTACCTATTTTTATTTGGTGAGGATGTTAAATGTACAACTATCAATGGCAATTCAAGTAGACCAGCATAGGGAGTCACTTAGGGAGGTCAAGATATTTTATAATTTGAATCTCCCTTTAATCCTAGTTGCCTGTATTGACGATAAGGTTTATGAACACTAGAATAAACCAGGGCTTCAAGAAGGTGGACCAGTTGACTACTCTGCCCTAGTGCCCGACTGTTAAGTTAATGCTTTGTATAGAAGTTGACAGTTGTAAAACTTAACAGGTCTTCAAAAAAACAATTCAATTGAGTGAAGGACGATGTCTTCTTTTAACATGATAATTTGGAGGTTGCCTTTCTGTTATCAAGTTCTATCCCAAAGTGTACCTTTATGCATACCATTTGTTTCTCATGGGCATCCAAATATCTTCAAACACATGGAAACAAGGGGAAGTCCTCATCCAAGTGAATTGCATGTGGTTTTGTGATTGACTACGATCTTCAGTCTAACCTTAATTTTTATATGAAAATGCATTTTGTTGGAAATAAATCGAAGTTATTATCATTTGACCTTTTCGATCTACCTGCTTGCTAATTCATACATTGGTTCTCTTTGTTTCTAGAAACAACGTCAAAACAGATCGAAGATGCTTTCAAAGAATTCACATCGAGGGAGGATATTGCTATAGTACTGATTAGTCAATACGTGAGTACTTGGCCCTCTCATTTTTCTATTGCTAGTATGAAATTTCTGATATCCTCCAAATTGACGTGTCATGACAAACGTAAGCTCATAAGATTCTACAAGACCTGTAATGATTGTTCTCCTGAATAAGATTGTTCATCTTCGTCTTGTTCTCAGTGAATGGAATTATAAAACCAGCAGTATGGAAACTGAAGTTGTCTTCTATCATGCTTATATCCTTTATATTGTTTGGAACAAATTATACATATATCCAATATTTTCTCACTTGGTAAGGATTTGTGTGGTTGGCTGACTTTTTTGGGTGTGAAATCAGGTTGCAAATATGATAAGATTCCTGGTTGATAGCTACAACAAACCAATTCCTGCAATTCTGGAGATCCCTTCAAAGGACCATCCTTATGATCCCGCACATGACTCTGTTCTTTCAAGGGTCAAGAACCTGTTCGCTACTGAATCTGTTACCTCCGGGAGGCAATGATTGATAAACCAGCTTATGGTCGGGGATCTCAAGCTTTTCAGTTTGCTTCACAACTTTATGAATCTTATTTTATATTGTATACTGGGCGAGTTATTTTTTTCTGATTCCAGACTCATTACATTTTGTAATACAGTTCATGATGAGCCAAATTCTTGAGAATAAGTTATAATGTCAAATTGGTTTGGGAGCATCTTCGGCTGAGTAATCTCGAAAGCTCCGTTGAGTGAACGTGAGGGGTCAAAATCGAGAACACGATAAGACAATCATTGTTTGGGTGTGCAAAGCGTCTGTTTTCTTATATATTTTTTGACATCTGATATACGATGACATGATAAATTCATGAGTAGAGTTGGTAAGTTAGGCATGAGTCGAAGTGGCGAACTATATCGAGCCTTTCCCTTAGTGTGGCTCAGGAAAACTTGGCTATATCACAATGGAGTTGTGCTTCAAGCTTTTTTTTTTTGTAATTTCTTACTTTTGGGTCATTTTTACAATTTTGATAAGAAAAGTTATTTAATTTTAATTTTTTTTTCAAAATGTGCGCAAATGATCCCTATAACAGATTTAGAACTTCTTTTTCCGTCAATATTTAATGGAAGTGTTACTTTAGAGACCATTTGTGCATATAATATACACTTACAAAGATCATTTGCACATAGTTGTCATTTATAGGGACGAAAGTGCAACAGTCGTCCACTTACTAGGACCATTTCATTAGTTATCTTTTTGTAATTAGAGCAAAAAAGCAATCGTACATAATTTTTTCGATAAGATCACATTTTTATTTGACATATATTTTAAATTGTTTGGTTTATAACTTAAACTTGAACTATATTATATTAAGATAACATAAGTATTTTATCTCTAAGTGAAACATTTTTAGTTAATATGCTTAGAGAATAGGGGTAAACAATACTCTAATCTCCATAAATAGTAATTAAACACGAAAAATAACAACACATTTCAAATGTTTTTTTTTTCTTTTTTGTAAACAACCAATTTATTAACTAAATACACGAGTCCTTATATATGTACACAAACAACGCTCATATAGTATTTTTTAAAGAGTGAAATTGCTATTTTGCCTCATATTTATATGTATAATGTTTTAGGAAGTTTTATTCAGGTAAAATTGAACTTTCACTAGTAAAAAACACTATTTGGGTGTGTGTATACTGTTCCCCCTAGGCCCTAAATACCACTACACCCATTTTATAATGTGAGATGTTTTCGTTTTTTTATGTCCAACTTTAGCCGTCAATTATTTGTTATTCTTTAGTTCAATACATTTATATTAAAGAATATTTTCACAAAAGTAAATTTTTATAATTTTTTATGTTGCAATTAATTAGTTATTGGTAATTAAAATTAGACATGGAATAAAATTGAGGCCGTATAAATTAATGAGTCAAAGTTAATTGATAACATGAATACTTTGTTTAGATGAAATAATTTTTTTTTTTGTAAATTAACGATGAAATAAAATTCGAACCTAGACTTTTTGGTTACTAGTGAAAACATTTTTCACTAGATTGTTGGATTACTCAGATGAAATAATCAAATAATATTAGTCACTAGAAATTCTATAAATAATAGTCTATTGAGTCGATACTCGATACGTCCTAGCTAGCCCAGTATACAAGCCCGTCTAATAACCTATAAGCTTCAGACAAGGGTTTCAAGCCTAAGCCACCAAAAACAAGCTTCATCGTCCCCGCCACTGCTCTGCTCAACCTCCGGCAGCTTAGGTATGTCCGTAAATTAATTATTTATTGTTAATTAATATTAATTTTTCAATTTTTCAATTTGATATTGAACTTAAATTTGAATTCGTGAATTAAATTTACATAAATCCAATCTCCTCTACATTTTTTAATGTTAAAATTAATATATTCAGCATTGTTAAATACTCTATATTTACAAATTTGATTGAGAAATAGGGTTTACATATGTCACTTTTGTAGAAGTATAAAGATAATATTTATAGTATAAAAATTTGGGGCTGACTAAGACCTGCCATAGCTCTACCTCTGACTATAATATTTTTGAATATAATGATATGTGTTTTTCAATTATTTTTGCAGTGGTATTGAGTTTCTTGTAATGGCGGGTTTAGTTTCGCAAAATGTTGATGATCGTAACAAGAAGGTTAAAAGAAAAGTCAGTGATGAGCCTTTAGCGAACGATGAACAGGAAAAGAATGTTGTTATACAGGCGGAAACTAAAACTAAAAAGAAAAGAAAGCAAAGCAAGGAGGATGAGGAACGTCAACAGAAAGAAATGAAAAATCTGGAGAATATGTTGTTTGGTTCACTGTACTCTCCTGTTGAGTTCGGTAAGGATAGTGAAGAAGGGGGGGAAGCGGGAGACGATGTAGCTAATGGCTTAGCTCTTTTTGTTTTGGATCGATCTGGAAATAATTCTATGCCAATTTACGAGGAGGATGCTGAGCTGTTAGGCGTGGGTGATTATGAAGGGGGAGCCAAGGAAAGGAAGCCTGTTTGGGAAGATGAAGAGGAACAGAAAATCAGTATTAATATAGCGAAGGTAAACAAGTTGAGGAAGCTACGGAAGGAAGAGGACGAGAGTGTGATCTCTGGTGCTTCATATGTTGCGAGATTGAGAGCTCAGCATGTGAAACTGAATACAGGAACGGAATGGGCTTCGATTGATTCACAAAGAAAAGATTATAGTTCAGATGACGAAGTCTCAGATGTCGAAAATGGTAAAGTTGTTGAGCCTAGTGATGGGAATGATGAAAGTGTCGACGACATATTGCGAGGAAGTGAAGATCTGGTTGTTAAGAATGGTGGAAAGCTGCTACCTGGTCTCCTTGAGTATTCAAGATTAGTGGATGCAAATGCACAAGATCCTTCAAATGCACCAATCACATCGGTCCAGTTTCATAGGAACTCTCAGTTGCTCCTTGCTGGTGGATTGGACAAGAAGTTAAGGTTTTTCCAAATTGATGGTAGACGCAACCACAAAGTGCAGAGTATCTTTCTTGATGATTGTCCAATTCGGAAGGCATGTTTTGTGCCTGATGGATCTCAGGTCATAATTTCTGGAAGAAGGAAATTCTTTTACAGCCTAGATTTAGTTAAAGCGACTGTTGATAAGATTGGTCCTCTTGTTGGTAGGGAAGAGAAGAGTCTAGAATCTTTTGAGGTTTCTCCTGATTCGGATACCATCGCCTTTGTTGGAAATGAAGGGTATATCTTATTGGTTTCATCCCGGACGAAGGAGCTAATTGGAACATTGAAAATGAACGGGACTGTTCGGTCAATGGCTTTTACTAGTGATGGCCAGCAATTGTTGACCTCTGGCGGGGATGGACAAATTTATCACTGGGATTTGAGAACAAGGTCCTGTTTTCATAAAGGTACTGATGAAGGGTGCATAACTGGTACATCTCTTTGTACTTCTTTAAGTGGAGATCTTTTTGCTGCTGGTTCAGACAGTGGGATTGTGAATGTATATAACAGAGGAGAATTTCTCGGAGGCAAGAGGAAACCAATCAAGGCAATCGAGAATCTGACCACAAGGGTGGACTTTATGAAATTCACTAATGATGCTCAAATATTGGCTATTGGTTCCAGCATGAAGAAGGATAGTTTGAAACTGCTTCACATTCCTTCATATACAGTTTTCTCAAACTGGCCCCCACCAAAGCGGTCGCTTCAATATCCTAAGTGTTTAGATTTCAGTCCCCATGGAGGTTTTATGGCGACGGGTAATGCAGCTGGCAAAGTACTGTTATACAAGTTGCACCACTACCATCAAGCTTAAGTTATTTCTGATGTCATCTTTTCATCGTTCCCTTTGTTGGTGTTCTCTGAACCTATTACTTAATTTATTTCATTTCAATCGCGCTCAATTTTGTAGAACTTTATGTTGTAAACAGACAATTGAGCTATTAGTATAGCTCAAATGTTGCCCTTCATTCAGTTGTATGGGCTTATTTCTTAGCTCTTTTGAGTTTTGTTAAAGAAATTTTGAATACTTTTTTCTGTATGCTTTGCACCAAAAGATCAGTGCAATAATACCACTCACTGGTAAATAGCGCAATACTTCTTCGTGAATTTCCTTTATTTGAATATGGAACATCATAACAACGAATACGAATGAAATGGCTATAGCTCCTATATAAACTACTGGGAAGATCATAGCGAAGAAGTCGAGACCTAACAAAAGTTCCAACTGATACATATTAGGATCTAATATATTATTGTCATTTAGCTCTTTATTTGTCTGTTCTAATAAATAGTAAGCATGATGTAAACCAAGAATGTCATAGATTTCCTAGTTTGAACTTTTAACCAAAGTTTGTATCATGCATATTATACAATTTATACTTGTTTAAACCAAAATTAGCACCTTGCATAAACAATTCAATACTGAGCTTCAAAATCGCCACTTTTGTCGATTTGTGAAACAGTAGTAAGATGTTGGAACTTGGGAACAATGCTAATGTTTAAAACAGAGAGTACTGCAATATTACATTACAAGTAGTTCAATAATGAGCTTCAAAATCGCCACTGTTGTCGATTTCTGATTCTAGGTCTGCTTCTAGGTCATCAACATCTACTGAACCACTGGCATCAAGTCCTCCAGCTTCTTTTGTAGCTACTTCTCCAGGAACTTTGGCCTCCTCTATAATCTTCATTATTTCCTCCACGTTCTGACGGGGTAATTCACGGTCATTCTCATAGTTGTTCTTCTCGCCCTCTATCAGACCTTTCGGATAATTTTTCAGGAACCATGGGTGCTTCTTGATCTCCGGGATGGTGATCCTCTACATAGAGATAATCATTGTATTTGTTACTGAAAACAGTTGAAGGGTGAATTTAGATGTACTGAGGAACATAAAGAGGAGAAAGGAAGTCACCTTTGTTGGGTTCGCTACAAATATGCGAGAAAGGAGGTGCCTACAATCTGCAGAAATTCGTACATAATCTGGTATGGAATATTGAGCACTCATGATTCTCTGCAAGAAAACCAGACAAATTGTAGTTCTAAACTTGTAGGTTGTATAAACTCATCCAAATACTTTCTACTGAATTAGATATCAGCAAGTAAAAATTCACCTCAATAGTCTTACGAAAATTTTTAGGATCTTCCGGATCTTCGAAAGGGTATGCTCCTACCAACATTACATATAATGTCACCCCACAAGACCACATATCTGCGATCTAGAAACGAAAAAAGCATATTAGATAATCAATTCGACTACAAAAATTACTTACTCTCAAGGCTTATCAAACAAGAATGGTTAACTTGATGGTTCTTGCGCCCTATACAATTTTACATGTGCTTCTCATGTCATTAATGATGAGCAATGGAACATGAGAACAACTTATGATCATGCATTTCTTCTGATAGGTCATATTTAGCAGTAAGCTTCAATTCACGAGAAACTTAGATAACTCTATCTACCTTTCCATCATATTCCTTGCGAGAGAGCACCTCAGGTGCAATATATGCCGGTGTTCCTACAGTTGACTTAGGTTGTGAGTGCAACAAACCAGACTGCGAATGAAAGCATGAACTGATCAGCATAAGAAGAAAAGTAACGATTTATGTGATTATATATATCAACGGTGAAGTGGTAACCTTGGAATAACCGAAGTCACATATTTTAACTTGAGGGCTTGCACTTCCATCCAAGAGAGTGTTCTCCAATTTGAGATCCCTGTGACAAATTTCCTACAATCGAATACAAAACAATTGTAAGTTAATGGTTCACTGAATGATAGTTTTGTCAGGAAAAGTGGAAAACTGATAGAGTTTACCATGGAATGGCAATAACTGACTCCAGAAATCAGCTGCTGGAAGAAAAAGCGAGCCTGCAATTGACAGAACGAAACCATTGATCACAGTTTACAGAAATGACTTCCCAAGTAAAACTTAATCAAAGATCATTTGATGTCCCCCTTCCAACCTCGTCTTCACTAAATCTACCAGCGCTGCAGATTTTGGCGAAGAGTTCTCCGCCAGAAGCATATTCCATGACAATAGCTAGTTGTGTAGGGGTCAAGAGTACCTGGAGAAGAACATGTTAAATCAACTCACGGTTACTCTACATAGGCGCATAGACATGTCTCACCTCCTTAAATCTGATGATATTTGGGTGCCTCAATGATCTATGATTTATGATTTCTCTCTGCACATTTTCATCAATCTGGTATACATTTCAACATTTCACAAAACAGAACGAAATTAATAAACTTAAACAATGTCATTATGCAGTCTATGAAACAAGAATGCAAGCTAAACCAAAAATATATTATGAGCACTTCAATAGTTTATTTAAGTGAAAACTGTGAATAGCATCTTAACCACTCATTATCACAACAAACAGATGAACTAGCTGAAAACGAAAAATGGACACTCGCTGTCAAAGTTGCATCTCGAAAAACGAAAACGTCAATTAAAATGAAACGAATACAATACCTTCTTCCCTCTTTCAATGTATTTGATCGCGAAAAGCTCCTTCGTTTTCTTGTCTCTGACCAATCTAGCCACTCCAAAATTCCCAGAACCAAGATCTTTCAATAGCTCATACCTTTCTTCCATCTCAAACAACAAAACCAAACAAAACCAACAAAATGTATTGCAAATATTCAAGAATCACAAATAAGTAACGTACTCAAATAACAAGAAGCTTCAGAAATCAGAATGCACCAAAACTGATGACCTTTTTAGAATAACAATGAAACCGTCCACATTATATTAAATAATATATTTTTTTTGTGTCAATTGAAGTGATTATGACAAATAATAATGAAATGTTTACTTGAGAATCTAAGCGTGCATTAAAGGACACGTAGGCAGAGTTGTTTAATAGCTAAAGGGTTGGCTACTGAAGACTTTAAGACATCGAAGCTGACAATATGTTAAGATTATTACCATGTACTCAGTATCTTTCACTTTTTAATTCAAACTTTGCATTCATCAAGAGGTGAAAAGATTTAGCATATGAGCATATCCCATCTAATGCTCTTATGATACTCATATCATCTCAGGCTAATATTTATTTATAATTTTTACTAGAGATAATCTGTCTCGTATTAAATACGTCATGCGAGGTGATTTGTACAATCGTACTTTATCTATTTATAATCAATTGATTTTAGTATTAACTTTTATGAATTATTAACATTTCATCATTTAGTTATAAATTTATTTAGTAAATAAATAATGCGATGTACATTTGATTTGTTCGTCCTTGAAGTTTTAAGTGTTAATAAGAATATTGTTATAATTTTTAGGGGTTTGAGATAAAAAAATTATTTAAATTTTGAATATAATAAAATAAATCAAAATGAAACATGACAGTATACACACTTTTGACATGCAAACTATTCTGTAAACTAATACTCGTAACGGATAGTTAGCGAACTTAATTTTTGATCATAGAAAACGTGACTCATAATTATCATACAGATAAAATTGTGTATTTCTTTATAAAAAATCACAATTTGAACGGCCATGTCGCCTCCTGTCCCGGGAGTCGCAAGGAGATAAATAGTGAAAAATACACCGGAGTGTCAAGGGACCTGAATTACCCACTATTAGTCACTTCGACACCAAATTCTGTCTTATAAAAAATTCAAACTCACACAACACAAAGACATAATATACTACTCACACAAGCTCTGGACGTATATTTTTTTTATCATAGTCATTAGTTCATGCATCAAGATATTAATATCATTAGATAATACTCACACAAAACACTTTAATGATAATAATAATAATGAGACTAGTAGACAATTGACATTGTAGGACCATGTTTATTACGACATTGGGTTGGTGTGCTTGTAAGTTGTAAGAAGTATACATACAATGATGAGAAGATATTGTTTTTTATTTGAATACTAATAACTTATAGAAAATTGGTTAAATCTAAAATAGGTGCATCCTAATAATTACCATTTTTGGAGTGGTTGAAGTGGAGCTTCTGTTGACTGCGTCATTATTCTCAATATATTCATGGCCGTCCTTGCTGTTCAAAATATCCACATTTTAGGACTATACTATTTTACTATTACTAGCTTATGTATCTACATATAACATATGTTGTTCATCTTTTTCTTCTGTTTTTACACACATACAATTTTTACTCATATAACTATATATAATTGAATATTGGAATATTTTCATGTAAACTTTAGCATTAGACCTTTCATAGCAGGATGCTTAAATTGGTCTTTAGTACTAGGGCAAATGTACAAAAGAGAAAATGTAAAAACTAAAAATGAATATTATTTTAGACTACTTATTGTGGGCTGACCCATATCAATATTTATGTAAATGTTGGGTTCTTGCTCCCTTACTATCTTCTTTCTCCGCGCTCAATCAACCCTTCTCGCTTTCCCTATTTTATAATATTTTTGCCTTACTCTAATTTAATAATAATAAAAGTAATATTTTAATGTTTGTCTTCAACATTTAAACAATTTGAGTTTGTCTTGAACTTGGAGTTAAAAATATAAAAACATGTTTATTCGAGGAGTATAAATAGAGAATCTAATTTTGTGTAAAATCTAAACATAGCTCCTAAATTTAAGTAAGGCAAAAATATTTCTAATGTAAGTAATCTAATGTAAGTGCTCTTAGTTCCTAGATTTTCTGTAAAATCTAAAATTGTAAGTAATCTAATGTAAGTGCTCTTAGTTCCTTCCACCTTCTCTAACTATTGCCAATAATCTGATCTCTAAACTTTCTAATTTTCCTTTTGAAACGAACAATGTATTTCAATTCGTCTTCTAGAGTTACTTTAATAATTATTGTTGACGCGTGCGAGATCTACTTTTTGGGAGTATGAGTCACAGCAATAGTAACAATATTTCTAGTGGAACATCTTTCACAATCCCTAAATAGATAGTTCACTAATAAAAGCGAAGATCGTTTTACTCATATAAAAATTGTTTATACATTTACACCAACATATTATCATATCTTTTATAATTAAGTACTTCTTTTGTATAATAATAATTAATCAATAACTTTTACTTTGAGTTAATCGAATAGCCTTGTGAAAAAAGCTTTTGCTATTAATGAACGTGTATGACTAAAAAAAAATTAATATTAATAAAATTAATAAATGGGAGTCATATGAGAAAGACAATTAAATTTTTACAGAAAACAAAATGTTTATGAAGTATATTCATTATCTAATGACCAGAAGGTCCTCGATTCGATATTCATCTCATCGTTAATTTATATAAAAAAATAAAAAATAAAAAAACAACTTTTTCTTTAATTTTAATTTTGAATTATATACAATAATTTTTTCATTTCCTGATGATACACACAATACATTATTTTGAAATATGATATCAATTCGAAAAACATTTATTACAAAAAAATTAAAATCTTAACATAAATTAGTTTGTGCACAAACGACTACTAATAATATTCCATACTTCATACCCCTGAGCTGAACTGATCAGTAAACAACCCCCCCCCCCCCCACCCCACCCCACCACCCACACACCACCTCAATCAACAAACCCTCCGCTCATTCCAGAGTAAAATCGCAGGTCCATCTCCTCCTTATCTTTGTAATCTCATTTTACAATTATGGCTTTTTAATACAAGTGAATTATATGTAGTTTAATTTTATATTTGGCTATACTAAAAAGAGAAAATGTAAAAACTAAAAATGAATATTATTTTAGACTACTTATTGTGGGCTGACCCATATCAATATTTATGTAAATGTTGGGTTCTTGCTCCCTTACTATCTTCTTTCTCCGCGCTCAATCAACCCTTCTCGCTTCCCCTATTTTTATAATATTTTTGCCTTATTCTAATTTAACAATAATAAAAGTAATATTTTAATGTTTGTCTTCAACAATTTAAACAATTTGAGTTTGTCTTGAACTTGAAGCTAAAAATATAAAAAAATGTTTATTCGAGGAATATAAATAGAGAATCTAATTTTGTGTAAAATCTAAACATAGCTCCTAAATTTGATAAACGATATACAAATTTGATTTTAAGGAAAAATTGTAAGTAATCTAATGTAAGTGCTCTTAGTTCCTTCCACCTTCTCCAACTATTGCCAATAATCTGATCTCTGAACTTTCTAATTTTCCTTTTGAAACGAACAATGTATTTCAATTCGTCTTCTAGAGTTTACTTTAATAATTATTGTTGACGCGAGCGAGATCTACTTTTTGGGAGTATGAGTCACAACAATAGTAACAATATTTCTAGTGGAACATCTTTCACAATCCCTAAATAGATAGTTCACTAATAAATCGAAGATCGTTTATTCATATAAAAATGTTTATACATTTACACCAACATATTATCATATCTTTTATAATTAAGTACTTCTTTTGTATAATAATAATTAATCAATAACTTTTACTTTGAGTTAATCGAATAGCCTTGTGAAAAAAGCTTTTGCTAATGACCAGAAGGTCCTCGATTCGATATTCATCTCATCGTTAATTTATATAAAAAATAAAAAATAAAAAAACAACTTTTTCTTTAATTTTAATTTGAATTATATACAATAATGTTTTCATTTCCTGATGATACACACAATACATTATTTTGAAATATGATATCAATTCGAAAAACATTTATTACAAAAAAATTAAAATCTTAACATAAATTAGTTTGTGCACAAACGACTACTAATAATATTCCATACTTCGTACCCCTGAGCTGAACTGATCAGTAAACAACCCCCCCCCACCCCCACCCCACCACCCACACACCACCTCAATCAACAAACCCTCCGCTCATTCCAGAGTAAAATCGCAGGTCCATCTCCTCCTTATCTTTGTAATCTCATTTTACAATTATGGCTTTTTAATACAAGTATATTATATGTAGTTTAATTTTATATTTGGCTATACTATTATTTGAGTTGAATATTCGATGATTTAGTGACAGCCATAAATAGGGTTTTTAAACTGTATAGTTTGCTCATCATTGAAAAATGTTAATTTAGCTGATTTTTTATGGGATTTCCGATTAGTTTTTCAGTTTCTTTGATACGTTGATTTTTGGATAGTCATTGGAATATGTTAAAATTTTATATCTTTGTTATTTACTTATTTTAAAAGTGAAATTGTTGCTTGCAAAACTTCAATTTTTAGCTGGATTTAAGACTATGTGAAAATTAAGTTCAATTTTGCTGGATTTGGATTTAAATTGTATGCATTATTTTTTACTTGAATCATTTTGATAATTGACATTATTGTCGAATGTGGGTATTCGAATCTCAACACAAAGTAACTAAACTCTTTCTGGTGTAATTCAGGAGTCATATTTTGTAGTGGTAACTATGGATAAAAAGTGGATGGTTGCGAATCGTTTACAAGAATATTTAAACGGTGTTATGGAGTTTATCGACTTTGCTCTAAAGGCTGTGAAAGACGAAGAATGCATTCCGTGTCCTTGTTGGAAGTGCTTGAATCATGTTGCTGGGGATCGGTGTGTGACATAGAAGAGCATTTTAATATGTTTCGGGATAGATCAAAACTATACTTGTTGGACATATTATGGTGAGAAAAAACTCAACTCTGAGTCTACCTCAAGAGCAAAAGTGGATGGTTGCGCATCAACTCCAATTATGGATCGAAAGTGGATGGTTGCGAATCGTTTATCACAAGAATATTTAAATGGTGTTATGGAGTTTATTGACTTTGCTCTAAAGGACTGTGAAAGATGAAAAAATGCATTCCGTGTCCTTGTTGGAAGTGCTTGAATCATGTTGCTGGGGATCGGTATGACATAGAAGAGCATTTGATATGTTTCGGGATAGATCAAACTACACTTATTGGACACATCATGGCGAGAAGAAACTCGACTCTCAGTCTACCTCAAGAGCGCTGTAGAGGGCGAGCTTCACTTACGTTGCAAGTATAGCTAGCTCGGGTATTTGTTGTCTTAAACTTGTAGAAACTAAGTTATCATTAGTTTCGTGAGATACATCGGGGCTTGAAAGATGTTTGTTTAATTATATCTGAATCGATGTATGTTGGATTATGCTCTCATTAACGTGAATTACTTGGCAAATAACAACAAAGATAACTCACATTTGTTAAAATCCTAATTCAATAACTCTAGTTAATCGAATAGCCTAGTGAAAATGGCTCTTGCTAGTGACCAGAAGGTCTTGGGTTCGAAACTCACTTCATCGTTAATCTACAAAAAAAAAACAAAAAAAAAACGCTAGTTTAACTTGGACATTTTGCAACCATTAAAGTTCATTATAGAGGATAGTTTGATCAGCTCATGTATGCTAATTGCCAGGTGTTAAATCGAATTGTTTTGAAATTTGATGAGAGTACTTTTTTGTCATTTTATAAACAAAAAGTAAATAAATTAACACCTCTCTCCAATCATCTTCCCTAAATAACCCCCCACCACCAAACCCACCAACGCTAGCTCATGAGGGGGTGACTACAACTGTTGAAACATGTCATACACATTAGTTGTTTATACAAAATGATGAAGCTGTCTTGAAATGCCTCTATCTGTTCCGATTCGAACTGAAAACTCGCACGATTTAACGAGTCGAGTTTCATAACCAATTAACGAACACTTAACGGCTCGATAAGAGCCCAGTTACTTGATAAAAAAGGGTAGTTATATCTTTATCTACCCTACACATATAATGTAGCAAGGGGACAATTAGAAGTTATTGTGAAGCCCGATATTCCTTGTTATGAACACATGTATCTCATTTTATCTATTTGCCATTTGTCGAAGTTTAGAATATAATCATCAATGACTGAAGAATATGACCTTTCTACTTATGATCGTCGTCATGAATTGAATTATAATCAAATTGTGTTGGGTCGGTTACCAATATCAGTAATTGATGATTATACAATTCGAAATTTTTTGAATTCCCCTCAAATAAAAAATAGATTTTTTATTTTGTATTTTGTTTTTGAATGCAAAATTTTTCAATTTCAATTATTGAGGTTCAGTTTGAACCCAAAAGAATGAAGTTGTCTAACAAGTTAGAAGAATGAAAGATCACGGAATTCCTGGATTAATTGATAATAAAATTTTGTAACTTCGTTCCCATATCTAAAATAAAACATTCTATGAACTACCTTTATCCACATAATTTAGACATTAAGTTGATTTGAATATTCAACATAAGTACATGAAAAAATTAATGGAGAATCAAATATATATTATATATATGATCTATAAATTCGTACACACATGATTGTGCAAAAATAACCAGTAACTTTTAAGTTAGCAATGTCACATAGCATTTCTTTGATCCAATAAGTGAAAATGTTTTATAATAAAATATAATACTTTCTTTCATGTCTTCAAAAATTTAAATATGAATAAATCCTCCACTACTGAGTTATCCAATATGTGTGGGAATAAAAATATAGGACAAACATTATGGGACATTGATCCGCAAAGAGGATGGTAGAGATCTTTTTAGAGGATTAGGAGACATGATTGATTGATAGTATGAGGTGATTCATGGGACAAACATTGTGGGGCTATATATGGCCATCAAAAGGGATGCAAAATAAAGGTGGATAAGAACAAAAATGATGCCACAAAATTCATTAATTAATAATAGTTGTGGAATTTCGATATTATTTCCAAAAAAAAATCCGTGCTTTCCTTATCAAGGTCCTTACATTCCATATGATATACAAGTGTTAAGATATTAATTTAATTTAATGTAAGGATAAAATTATGAGAAATTCCTCCATGCACGAACTCGGACTCATCAATTGTTTCGTTACATTCATTGTCTGCTGACTCATTTGAGATTGGCTTTAATCTATGGAGGTTATCAACTAGTTGCTATCTTTAATCAGATTCAATGTAGTTGATGTATCATACATCTTCAGTTGTCCATTTGTCCATTTGGATTTTAGGATTGATAAGTGCCCCTCTTTTTATATTATAAATATTGATTAAGAGCATGTACATCAGATCCCTATAAGTTATAATAGGGGTTCAACTTACTAAAACTGACACTTTTCAGCTCCCTTAAAATAGTTTGACTCCCTATAAATTAGTCACTCACCCTCAAATTTGTACTCTGCCTATTCTATAGTTATAATTACTATGGTTCAATTAGTTGTGAATAATAGGGGATCTGCTAAAGAGCAACTAGTCCCAAAATAGAAAAGTGACAATTGAGAGTGAATTATAGAGGAAAATTTAGGGGAGCTGATGTACATGCTCTAAGTAATACAAAGTGTAAAAATTGTGATAAAGAAATTAAAGGAGGGAACACATGATTACGATAACAAAAATGATCAAGTTGGTGGAGTATGTGAGTTCATTATGATCGTAATATTATTATGTTTTTTACCAAAACTTTTTCGGTCGAGATGTTATATGAGAATTGTCTAGTGTTTGTCCGACCGACATCTACAAGTGAGCATTTGAAGAATAACGATTGAGCGTTTACCATTACAATAAAAAGAGGATCTGATTACTATTAGGACTAATGTCACGTTTGATCGTACATGTTTCAAACCATTCACCGTTTGATCACACATGTTTCAAAATGTTCCGTTTGATCATGCATGTTAAAAAAATGACCCATCAGGCCAGTCTGTCCATTACGTTGTTAATTCATTCGTTAACGTATCACGCGAAGGTAAAATAGTCATTCCACATCGATTTAAGGAACTTCAACTGGACTAATGGCTATTCGGTCATACATGTTTCAGACCATTCTTCATTTGATCCTACATGTTTCAAAATTGACTTATTTGATCATACATATTCAAAAAATAGCAAGTACCTAAATATTTATGGTTATTTAAATCTAATCTTGATGTGATTTGAATCGGGTGGAAATGACGAAGGTGGTTAGGATTGGAGGGGTCAGTCAGAGGAATAAGGTCGCAACCCAAGTAAACAATAGTGCTGAGTGGGGTGGGGATGACGATGGTGGTTGCGTGGCCCCACTCAACCACTAACGTCAACTTGGGCTACGACATTGTTCCTCTGATTGATCCCTCAAGTATTAACCACCATCGTCATCCTTACCCCATTCATTGAACCACGGTCTTCATCCCTACCCCACTCAACCACCATCATTAACGGATGAATTAACAACGACGAAGTGCCCTGACGGGTCACTTTTTGAAACATGCATGATTAAACGGAACATTTCAAATCATGTGTGATCAAACGGTAGTGAAACATGTATAATACAATGTGCCATTAGTCTTATTATACTCACTACTACAGATATTGGCTTGGATAGCTCCACTTAGATAGTGCCTTTTGAAGTGCTATCTAAGTTGGTACTTGGATAGCTCTTTTTGATATTTTAAATTTAAAAATCATGTGAAATTAGAAAAAACATACTTAGATAGCGCCTCATATTTAAGCGCTATCCAATGTATATCTTAGATAGCGCTTTAAAAAACGCTATTGGAAAAAGCGTTACGAGAACTACAATAGCTCTTTTATAGGGCTACAATAGCGCCTAAAAGGGCTATGCAAGTTAACACTTAAATAGCGCTTCAAAAGCGCTATCCTATGTATAACTACAATAGCGCGTCAGAAGCGCTATCCAAGTGGGTGCTTTGATAGCGGTTTGTGTTTTTGTTAATGGGCTCGCAAGATTGGACAAGTAAATGAGTAATGGATGAACAAGTCCATGTTATTGGGCCAACATCCTATTTAACTGAAAGTATCCATATCCGTTAAAGATGACCCGGTTTTGTCAAAGCT
>CM016567.1:8340721-8540721 GCA_003412495.2 Echium plantagineum | reverse complement strand
GGAAGTTGCAGGAAAAAGGAAAATTGAAGGAGAAGAAGGAAATTTATTGATATTCTTGATTGAAGATGGCTAGAGTGTAGCCTTCTTAGGCCGTGTGGTACGCTATGATGTTGTTGTGTAATAACTCATCATCTAATCATCTTACTCCAATCTAAACTAAGGTGTCATTACTTGTCTATTTTCGATCGGATTTTGAAAATCAATTTTTAATTATTTATTATATTAATAATATAAATTTATATAACGAATTATTTTTTGATAGTATTATTTTCTTTTAATTTCTTCACATGCCACAGTTTAAAATAGTTGAAGATCAAAAATATTTAGTAATATACGAGAACATTAACCTTTTTGAATTAAATATACTACTTTCATTAAAAAAAACAAGTAGGTAAAAGGCTTATTTTTCTAAAATATGTCGCAAGTAAATAAATTGAGATGTCAATGTAGTAAATATGGAGTAATACTTCCTATTCAATGAAATATCTTACTAGTTAAATGTAGTATATATTTTTAAAATATGTTAAGATATTAATATAAAGAGTAATATTTTGTATTCAACCAAATATTTTACTATGAAAATTGTTATTAAAAAATTCAAAGATATTTTGTTGTGTATTGCCACATTTTATTTCATTTATATCTTTAAGGATATATATATGATAGAAACAAAAATCTTTTTTTAAGTTTAATATTTTCTACGATAATTACCATATAATAATATTTCGTTTTTTTTCATTTTGGAACCAAATTTCTCATTATTATTGTCACACCAGAAATTTTACATTCTATCAGACCCTTAATAGTAAATTCTAACCAAAATTATATACTAGTGCGTTAAGAAACAAAATTATGTGTATATATTGGAGCACGTTGATATTGATGTGATGTCTATAACTCTAAATAGTAAATATCAAATAATAAGCACAAAAAATAAATGAAGTTCAAATTTGTACAAAAAATATAGTGATACTATTATAGGTATAGCAACTATTATAATATTTCTATAATATTTTCTTTTCATTCTATTATTAAGTTTAAGTTCGCAAATGAATTGTACCGAATTTACACGTTTGTTCAACAGTCTAGATTATAAGAGAAAATGTACAACACGACAAAAAAATGTGTGTACTATATATTTGAATGCAAAAAAAGCTAAACATACCTTTTTGAAATGAACTTCTATTGTTCTGTGGAAATAAATAGTAAAATAATAATGAAGCTATAATTTTAAGACATACTCAAGTAAAGATTTAAGATAGATGCAATTATGCAAATGTTAATTATCAAAAGAGAAAAGATGTGAGTTAATCGAATGGTCCTGGATTCGATACTCACCTCATTGTTAATTTACAAAAAAAGAAAGAGAAAAAGATCTGGTCGAATAGTTTCATGCATGGTAATCGAAGGAAATATATTGTTTCATAATTACATTAAATATATATGCTCGATATGGTTGATAACTTGTGGTTTTGGTTTAGTGATTATCGACTCAGTCTTCGTGTTGGAGGTCTTGGGTTCGAGTTCTGTAAAACATCCTAACAAATCATGTCTCTGCCCTCATCCCTTCCTATTTTCAAGCAATTATATCGGTTTTTCTAAAATGTCACCTTAATACGGCATGTTAAGAGATTGAGATGGAAATAAAATGTAACATACGTAAGTTTTATGTTTAAACAATCATTCCATATCAAAGTTGAAATTCAAATTTTCAATTTTCAATTTTCCAGCAATTATATCAGTATACGGCATGTTAAGAGGTTGAGATGGAAAACATTTGTAAGCATATAAAGAGACATATTTAAACAATCTTTTCATATCAAATTTTCAATCAAATATTGTTCTTTATCACCATTTTAATTTATGAATTAATAAGGACACATTATATATATATATTAAATTTGGAAGTAAATAAAACCCATCCCTTTCCTTTTTCATTGTACCTAACAAACCACTAGTGCTCGATCGATTTTCTTTTCCTTTCTATGATGTGATATGAATAAATGCTTTTTATCACAAATTGTTCCACTACTATATATTATGAGTAATCTCTTTGGATGATAATATTATTGTTGAGATGCATGCATATGAAATTCCGTCAATTATGGCAATGGACTACTAAAAAGGGAAACCAATAAACCACTACGCCAAAATAAGGTGTCATCCGTAGTTTTTAAACTCGTCCCAATCTAGCCGGTTGACTAGATGAATATAGGCATAGCTAACTAAATTGGATTAAATTAGATTTGGTCACTTGATTGATCATTAGATTAACTAAGAAATAAATTAACTAGATAATCGGATGATCCAGTGGTTGAGTTAGTTAAAAGTTCGAATCTCATTATAGAATGAGAGGTTGAAAATTATTGTAGTAGTATATATATATATATATGTAATTATAAGAGATAATAATAATTTGATGAAAACTTGATGACTAATTAATTTAGAGGTCAAAACACTAAACTAGTGTGACTTTTGACTACCAACTACCAACTAGTAACAATTAAAAAAAGAGTAAATAAATCCAATGAAATCACTTGTTAGATTGCTTGTGTTTCTTAGATTGCTTGTGTTTGTAATTTACTATAAGGGGTCTTTTCGAAAACTTTTTTGCATATAAAAATAATTTTGCTCATCTAGAAATAATCTTATTAATGTTTATAAATAAAGAAATAATCTTAGTAATAATGATTCATATCTCCTTAGAGTCATTATTGCAAGTTTGCAACAGGTTATATTAGCATATATAAATATACAATATTATTGTTAAGTAATAAGACGAATCATATAAATTTCTATATCAACATATAGGTAATAATTGTTAAACTTAAGTATTAATCACTTTATTAGAAAGCTACAATAATGAAATACTTATAATTATAAATCTAAGTAATTTTGATTAATTATTTTTAAAATAGTTTTTTTTTTATAAATTAGCGATGAGGTGAGTTTCGAATTCAGGTCTTTCTGATTACTGAAAAAAGTCTTTTTCATTAGATTACTCGATTAACTCTAAAAATAGTTAGTTTTTTAATGGAGGCATTAACAATGATTAGCTTGCTAGGCCTCCAAGGAGGAACATAGAGCATCTATATAATCGAGAAATTCGTTTTATGCCGTGCTTCCATGTGGGAATAAGCTGTAAGAGATTGATTAAAAAATTGATTAAGTAACTAATAATTAGGTTGTCCAAATAGAGTCCGTACATATAATATTGATTTAATGATATGTGTGCATGAGCTTCTGCTAATTAATTTGCCTCTTGTCTAAGCAACCAAATCATTCCCTCTACTCTCTTCTCCTCCATCGATCTTAGATCCAGACTTTCCATTTTTGATATTGCCCTTACATTAACATCAAACGACATATTACGTAGTTTAATATATTCAAATAATATATATAGCTTAATTGCACAACTAATGTGTTGGAAAATATTCCAATAAATATTGTGGAAGAAAAAGAGGAGTATAGTATTATCTAATAGGTAGTATAAATTTGCATTAACAGAGATTTAAGGATTAAGATTTGGGCTTTGGTAAAACCCGATGTTTATTTAATTTCTTTTTAGGGTGAAAAAGGTTAATCTCTCCCTCACCTGTGTTAAAAATTATTGATCAAACGAGTTGTTAATCTAGAAATGTATTATGATAACAACGGTTATGTAAGGGAGAAAAGTCAGAAAACATACAACAGAACATAAAGCTACAAACAACCTTTACGATATTTTAATAAAGTAGTGTTTTCTTTTTCAGAATCCACTAGGCTCGGGAAAGGAGGGATGGTCTGTTCCTGATAGGCAGGGTGAGGGTGGGTTTTATTTTCAATTTGACTTAGCCATCCAAGTTATTACTTAAATGACATTTCACTGAGAGCAAGATGCCGCGTTTTTGTTCACATGTGTTGTGTAAGTAGTGTCTTCTAAGACATACATTGTAATAGTATATGTGAGGTAATTGTCAAAATTGTCCCCATAAATGAGTTACCATTACATTTTGGTCTCTATAAGTGTGTAACGGGTGTAAAACTGGTAAACTAATATATCCGTTAATTGTTAATGGTTATATATTAAATTTGAGTCATTTATCCAATTTTGAAAAATATTAGAGACGAATAATACAATTTTGAAGTTTGGTCATCTTACCCACCTTCCTCCACCAGCTCCCACCTCACCTCCTCTTCCCCGATGCTTTCAAGCCCCCTCCCCCCCACTGTCTCCTCCCAATTGCTTCCCCCTTCCTAGCACCCTCTCCCTCACGGTTCCCTCTCCCCCTTCTTCCTCGACCTTCTCTCCCCCTCCCCCCCCCCCCCCCCCGATTAGATCTCCCTTCTTTGGCTCGACCTTGACCTCGATCATCCCACCTCCTGATTCGATCTAACCTCATGTTGCCCATCATGTCATCATTCAATTAACATTCGAGCACACATATTGCAAAAATTGTTCATCTTGATCATTCTGTGATGACGGACTTTAAGTTTTACTTTTAAGAACAATTTGGCAGGGGCAAAATTTTCCAACCACAAATTTTAAGATTATTTTTCAATTATAATATTATATACTGACACATATTTATGTTTGAACCTATTTCTTAAAAAACAAAAAAACTAATGTTATAATAATAAATCGGATGGTTAATCGAATCACAATAATTTACACAAATTCGGCTCTTTATTCGCATAACCTTTCAAATCATTCATATTCACTCATAATTCTATCCGCTAATAAATCATTCAAAAATATATATTGAGATAAATCCAACAAAATCTCATGTGACTATATTATTTTTTATCGCTTAACGAGGATTACTAATATTCATGATCAAATTTTCTTTTCATAAGTTTGACCCAAAAAATTAATCTTCCCTATTTATGATTAATCAGTTGTACAGTATAACCGCGAGCTAGCAAATGATTTTAAAGATTATGATAATATGATACCACAAATGATTGGAAGTGATGGAACAAGAGTCGGTCCGCTGACTTGAACTAGCACTATATCATATTCATATCATACGTACAAATCTTGAAATGATTAAACAACAAAGAATGAGTCATATGTATTATCTTCCACTAATTTTGACATTGAAATGTAGCCAACAAAAAAGACAAGTGGATATATTACAGAAAACGACGATGAAATGATAATCATATTTTTGCGTTTGTACATTATGCAGATGGGACTCCATTTGTTGTTTATCCAGTGTCGATTGCTAGTTTGCTACTATATATCTATAGCTTTTACTCCTTCCATCCATTTTTCTTACAAACTCTTTTTATTTTTGAAATCAAATCTTAATATTTTTTATTATAAGTTTTCATTAATCAATACGAAATAATATTATTGCTTGTGATCTTTTTAGATTCATTTTGTTATATATTTTTGAGATATTATCCTTTTGTAAATACTCCCTCCATCCCTTTTTGATTGAGTCATTTGCTTTTTCACGGTCTCCGAGATACGACTTAAAACGTAAATATTTTTAATTTTACATGTGTAAAAATTACAAGAACATGATATTTTAAAAATATATTTCGAGACGAATCTAACAAGATCTAATATGACTATATTATTTGTTATCTGTTAATGAGAATTTACGGTCAAAATATTCGAAATTTGACTCAAAAAGTCAAAATGTCTCCATCATTTAGGGATGGAGGGAGTATTAGGTATGTCAAATTGAAAATATTTATATTTTAAATTGTATCTCGATGACTGTAAAAATTTAAATGATCTTATAAAAAAGGACGGAGGGAATGGTTCTTATTGTGGATCGTCTCTTTATTTCTAGTTACCCATGCATGTACTCCCTCCGTTTTTTTAACCTATTGTTTGGGTTAGAATTTTTGTGTTTTTTTAAGATAGTGTCTACTATTTTCAATGTGTTTTTTCATTATACTTCCTATTTTATCCTTAATAAAGTAGTATGCTTTATTGACTTCTCAACTTTCAAAGACATTAGCTAATAGCTTTATGGAGGAACCAATACAATTAAATATATATGGGTAGAAGAGTAATACTTTTATGTCTTTAATAAAGTAGATTGTTGTCAAACCATGATATGCATACTTATCACTAAATACTTGTCCCTGAGACATAACTCAACTGGTAAGAATTAGAGTGTATGTAAAGTGTCAACTGCCAAACAATAATCTCGCCTCTTAGACAACCATTGTATTTTGAAGTGGTTAACGGACAAGCTCTAGTCCCCTGATCAGGCGAGGCACATCCCGCGACAATATCTGACATCATACCCAAGGTAGGAAGCTATTAGGGCCCTTAGTTTGAAGGTCTCAAACTTTGATCACTAAACTTTGAATTTAATTGTTTAATGTATTAGTTTTTTCCAGTAAAATTTTGACCATGAGTAAATCACAGGAATAAGAAGAAATTCATAACGAGAACTTTTACTTCAAAAATTTAAAACTTTAATTAGTTTGAATTGAAAGAATTACAAAGAAAATGACATTAGTAAGGGGTTAATAGAGACAGGGTGCAATTGAAATGTTCATGTTCTCGTGACAATTACAAATTGATTGTCATGCATGGTGATCGGAGTCATTGGGAAAATATAGTTATAAATTTTTTATTTTTTTATTTTAAATTAAGTAGAAGTAGTAGGCTAGAATTGCTTCAATTCAGAACAAAATAGAAAAGAATCGCTTGAGTGGTATGTTCACATTAAAAAGAGGCCTAATCCATATATATATATATATAGTAATATATCTATTACTCCGTTCAACTAAAAAGTTTAATACTTTTTTATTTTTATGTATTTGATTTTGATTAGCTAATAACTATTAGTTACAATATAAAAATTATAAAGGTTACTTTTATGAAAATACTTTTAAATATAAATTTAATTTTGATTAGCAATATTTTTATGAAAGTACTTCTAACTATAACTAATTAAAAAGTTTATACTTTTTCATTTTTATGTGTTTAAGTTTGATTAGCAATAACTATTAATTACAATATAAGAAATTATAAAAAGTTACTTTTATGAAAATACTCTTAAATATAAATTTATAGACATTAATTTGATGTTTTTTGAACTAAAGAATAATAAGCAATTGACGATCAAAGTTGAACATGCGAAAACGAAAAATGTTATATAATTTTAATTAGAGAGAATACTTTACTATTAAGTAGTGTAAAATTATGATATTCACAAATGAGCGTATCAGGTGGAGAAAAAAACGAAGGATGATTAACCATAAACTATAGTATCAACATACCTTAGAGTTTATGAAATTAATAAAATGAAATTATCTAACATAAATGATAAAACTAAATGACGAAGTTGTATTCGTATTGGTTCGATTTGGTTTATACGTGGCCTTTTATAATATTGGAAATTTGTAGGTGAGCTGACTTGAGGTTGTGGCGTTGACCGTTGACGGTTTCCACCAACCTAGCAGGCAGCAGCTGCTGCTAGTTGGGAGTGGGACATTTGATGGGTGCGTAGTTTTTATTATTATGATGACTTGATGTGTTCCTACTATATCAACTTCACCTCTCGATCTAGCTAAAACACGTCTATTTTAAAAAGGTTGAGTCGCAATATTAACAGTCTCATCATCCTCCATTTTAGGGAGTCTGTCTCAGAGGATCAGAAGACTTGAATTTGCCTGTTTACCATTCCAACACGAGATTATGCTCCTTACGGGACACGAACTCACGCAGTACTAAGAGGAAAATGTAAACAAATGGAGTGATACAGTAGAATGTCAACCCATCTTACCAGCCAATTTTGCAACTGACAAACTGTACCACTGTACTTGCAAGAAGCCAATATTTAATTAAATTGATATGATTCATAATTAAATTTAGACAACTGTTTGTGGGCATATCTCTGGTCCATAAGTAACACTGCATGGTTGTCTTCTGCTGTGTTATGAAAATGAGTGTTTTCTCAACTCACTTATGCTCTCATCTTTTAGCCACCAGTTTCACAGTATAAATGGTAATTAAATTCCTTCAATTTGGACCACCTTATTAATCTTGGATGTTTTAGCTTATTCTTACCAAAGTCTATATAGGTTGGTCCCTTCTCTTTCTTTTTGTGTCCTGTAAAGTTAATGAAAGTGGGTTTCTCAACTCACACTTTAACTAGATTTGGTTCTATATTCATAATGTGACAAAATTGTGCTAAATATCATGCACATTTTTTAGCATTACCATAAAACTATACATATGACTATATGAGCTTCAATAGTTCAATTCCAATTTAGACATGTGTATTGTAAATGGGAATTGGGATTTGGGGGTAACCTTGGACTGGACTAGGCTCTAGCTTTCAGGTATGCTAATAGACCAAAAAGATAAATGAAAATACATAAGAGTTTATAAAATTAGGCAAGCCCCAGCCCAACTAGTTTAACATTAGCCTATAAGGTGGTAATCCGGTATCCGAAATCGCAAAATCCGACTCATCTATTAACACGATACCGAGATACTTCGATCGTTTGACATATCACATTCAGCTGATATTCGCAAATAGTATATGATTTGTTTGACCGAAGATGACCCGACTCACGACCAATCTACATGTGTTCAGGGATTTGATTTGAAAAATCAATTGATATCCGAATGGCTGAAACAAACATATTACTCGACTAACTTGTTCAATACCCGCCGAAATTCGACCTGTTAATCCACCAATATCTCCTAATCCAACAACGTGATCGGTTATACACACCAAAACAGTGGTTTTTAGAAGTGAAGTTACCATTCTGCCCCTTCCCCTATTTGAAATTGTAGTAGCCAAGGAAGTTGAGTGGGGTAAAATAGTAATTTCATTCCAAAATAAAACACTATTCTGGCAACAACCTTAAACTTCCCATATACAATAGAACAAATCAAAGAAGAAGAATAAACAAGAAGATGATGAGCCTTAACAACCCTCCACCAATTCATTGGGTCTCCTCCACCACCTCCCCGGAGTTCAGTCACCTGAGTTATGCACTCACTCATTCAATAGTCGTCGCATTCGACGCCGAGTGGAAGCCTATATTGAAGGAGAACTCGTCCCACATTGAACACCTCCAATCAACATCACCAATTGATACAAACACAATAAAGGAGCACAAATTTCCTACAGTATCACTTCTGCAAATTGCTTGTTTTTCTTCAACCAATGAGCAGAATCTTGAAACCTCAAATGGGTCACTAGTGTTTCTCCTTGATCTTGCATCCATTAATCTTCCGTCGGTTTATGGTTTATTGGAAGAGGTGTTTGTTTCTCCATTTGTGATCAAATTGGGGTTCAAATTCAAGCAAGATTTGATTTATTTGTCCTCCACTTTTTCTGCTTCCGGCTGCAGCAATGGTTTTGATAAAGTATGCATTTTTATTATCTTCTGGTGAATTTAAGTATTATGGTATTGATGCAATTTTTGCTTTGGATTCTTGCATTGGAATTAGTATTCAATTTGGTATTAATTGCTATAGAAATGAATATACTAGTTAAGTTTTGCCTCTTGAGAGTAGTTAGCAGGCTCACTTGCATAATTTTGGAAGAAAGATTGCGTTTTATGGAAATTTGGGCTCAGCATTGCTTATAAATGTTAGCAGTGTATCGATAGTTAATATTTACCAATTGGTTATGGTAGTTTTGTATATTGTATCGTGTTATGTCAAAAGTGTATTGTATATATAGGCCAATTGATTCAATATATAGAACATTGTAATTGTAGCGAAGAGATGTAATTCATGTGTGCTTGCAATATGTTTATAGGTATGAGAATCTAGTGATTGACATAGTGGTTAGTGTTGCAGGTGATATGTTCAAGTGATGGGAATAATTGTTGAACATTGTATTGCATTGTTAAGCTGTTTGGTGAACTTCAGAAGCCATCTGTTAATTTGTCAGTTGTAAAGAACAATAAATGTTATTTCGATTGGGAAACTTACTTAGCTTCCTTTTCTAGGATATATTTTATCTGCACATTATTATTTAGACTGGTCATTGATGTGTGCTTGTTTTGCGGATTTGCGCCTTTGGTATGAAACATCATAAATCTTTGATCCGTTTAAGCAGTATGGTATTGCTTACTTAGATTAGTATTGCTTATAAGATTGCATTCTATACATTTACCCTCTTTCTTTGGTTAATAGATTGAACCATATTTAGATATTACGAGCGTATATTACCATCTATATCATAATCAATCAAGAAGTAAAGCACCAAAGCAAAACAAGAGTTTGGCGACAATTTGCAAAGAGGTGTTGGGCATTTCTCTTTCTAAGGTATGCTCCTAATTCTATTGTTTGGTGAAAGATTCACCATTAGTTATTAGTTGATCATCAGGTACATATTCCAAAATAAAACGTAAGTCCACAACAATTTTAAGCAGTGTCAGATTGCGGCTTAAAAAAATTAATTCTGGAAGAAATTTTAAATTCCGTCTTGGTGAATATCTTTATGATGATGTTCACAGTGATTTTGAAAGTCATAAAGATATATGTGAACTTTTCAGGAACTCCAATGTAGTGACTGGTCACAACGTCCTCTGACCAACGAGCAACTAACATACGCAGCTAAGGATGCTTATTGTTTACTCGAAATATTCAGTGTCTTCGTTGCCAAGGTTGAGAAAGAAGGTCAGTGTTCTCTTGAAAGAATTAGGAAAAATCTGATGTGTCTATTTCTATTACTAAAGAACTTGAAGTACTTCAACCAAATACTGGAAATGCCTTCAGATTTTGAGATAGTGGTAGTGTAAAGCTTGGGAGTATTTAGGCTTTCTATAATCTCCTTGTACATTTTGGTTGGTATGTTTAAATATAGAAAGCTAATGGCTACATGATCACTTTAGCTGGATGCCTAATCTCTTTAAACGTCATCCTTCTGTTAAGGATATCTCATGGGTCACGAGTTGAACTAGAACTGCACTAACAATTACACCAGGTCTTCTGTTTATGCAGGGCTTACTCCTTCTGATGATGGCAATGTTTGGTCCTCTAACTTGGATATTGGACTAAAGCAAATTTTTGAGATGCCAAGTTATGGTGAAAAGATGGTCGTAACCAAATATGGTGAAGCGTCAGATATAATTCGCGCGACATTGTCTGAATCCATTGAAGAGATGTCCACCCTATATATTTCAGCTTCTTTTGAGTCATCTAGTATCACAACAGAATTGGACAAGATGCTTCTGAACATTGCCAGAAAATATGGTGACAAAATTATATTAACAGAATCTGACAAAAAACCTAAAACGTCAAAGAAGAAGGTGAAAAAGAATTCCACATCAACTATGATAGCCAAGGAGAGGCACTTCGAAGATGTTGGTAACTGGCAAATTACCCCACCATGGGATTTGTCAATGGGTGGTGATGGGTGTCCTAAATTTCTTTGTGATATAATGGTAAGATGTAGTTCGTTGATTCAACTTCGATTATCATGTAAATGATATTGCAGTCTTTTAATAAATTTCAACCCAATTATTCAATCATCCAGTATCCTTGTTTATCTCCTCCGAAGTGAATGCTAATTGGATTTCAGGTGGAGGGCTTAGCAAAGCAATTGCGCTGTGTGGGAATAGATGCTGCAATTCCTTACTCAAGGAAACCTGAAACCAGGTCTGATTATAACAACTATGTATAAGCTTAATGCAACCTTTTTGTCATTTCAAGTGATAATTGGATATCTTTCTTCAGGGAGTTAATAGACCAAGCATGTAGAGAGAACAGGGTGCTCTTAACCCGGGATGCCAAGATAATGAGACATGAATACTTGTTGAGAAACCAAATATACAAGGTCAACAGTCTTCATAAAAATAAACAGCTCCTTGAGGTAAATCGTAATCTCCTTAACTCCTAATATAAGGTATGAAGGATTAGTATGATGTAAGGATTTGAGCAGTTATGCACTAATGCTTAATCGTATTTTGTTTGTAAAATCAATTACATTGCAGTTATATGTTGCAGATAATTGAAACTTTTCAATTGGAAATATCCGAGGACCGGTTAATGTCAAGATGCACCAAGTGCAATGGGACGTTCATCCATAAACCTCTGTCAACTGAAGAGGCTGTGGAAGCTGCGAAGGGGTTTCAAGTGATCCCCAATTGTTTATTTAAAAAGAATTTGGAGTTTTGGCAGTGCATGGACTGCCATCAACTATACTGGGAGGTAATTTATTCAGATACACTCTTTCCTGCTTTCGATATGAGTGTCTATTGGAATATTCTCTGCTGGACTACCCTTGACGAAAAGATAAACCTAAGAGTGCCCCCTTGTAAAATGATGTGAAACTTTTCTTCCCCTGTTCCATGGTGACATTTTGCGGTTTTTTGCATTCTGCCTGACATCATCAAATGGTAGATGGATCACTCTCTAATTGTTGCATTTTATGAAATATCATAGCCTATACCGACTACTGAGCATTCCTTATCCAATATTTTTTAGCTCCAAACGTTTTGCCTCTTTTCTTTTAATTGCAGTACATCACATAACATGTCTGAGATATTTTGATTGATGTTATGCATATGCTTTTATATTGATGCTATTGCAGGGAACGCAGTACCATAATGCAGTGCAGAAATTTATTGATATATGCAAACTGGATAAGTAGCCTGGGGGTACTGGTATCATATGTTGTTGTTCTTATTTTTTTTTTTAATGTAATGGAACATTACACCAAAATCTGAAAAATCCACCTTTTAGATGCCACTACTCATCCTTTCTGGAATCGATTTTGTGAGCCTGAGACATCTACTTGGTTTGGAGCTTTGTGGAGGATATCCTGCATCTCTTTCTTTCATTCATTAGAATTTATATGTACATAAATATACATGGCTTTTTTGTTAATCCATGTTTCTTGTTTGCATCTTAAGCAGCTTTAGAAAATTGATTCTAAAGCTTTTTTGTGCTCTCTTCTGGATCAAGTTCCATGCATATGTGGAAAGGTGTGAGCCCCCCCCCCCCCCCCCCCCCCCCCCTTCCATCCACATTATCAGTTATGTTATGGGGGTGACCGGTATGGTAAAGCTCGGTATTGAGTATATCCATATTGGTTTTATATCCAAAAAATGCCCCTAAACCGAAGTCGCTCCCCTACCTTATGGGTCATTATTTACACAAAAATGGCCTAAACCACGCAGTGGGTCTCACCTTATTCTCATGGTAGTCTTAGCCGAGTGTGGATGATCTATTTGTCTTTACTACATTCTTTGTTACACTCTTCTAAGACCACGGCAGGTGTTCAGTTTTCGTTTCTTGAATTAATTTATACATGTACTGTATCACGATTTCAATGTAGCGTTACACACGATTAAATCCGCATTAGTTCTTATGGCTCTTGGTCGAGTCAAAGAAAATGAGCAGCACCATAGGTTGTGAATTGCAGAATAATAGGGTGTCCCACAAGCACGATTAATATGGATGATGGAGCATCGAAGCTTTATTCGAACGCGTTGGACCGTTCAATAAAGATGATTTTGGCCTTTTTTGACTGGACAAAAAGGCACCTAATGAGATGGGCCATCTTCTGTTTTCCAAAAGAATATAATAAAAGGAGATGGGCCATTTTGTACGGATTATCAAACATTATTTTCCACAAGACAAAGTCAAAGGAAAGACTCCTCAACAACTTTGGAGACTGTAGTAACTATTTTCCCTCTAATTTTTCCTTTATATCAATAATACAATAACCATTTGTTTGGTTTCATGGATGTGAAATGGGAGGGAAACTTAAAACTTATGAGCTTTTTGTTTTTCTATTAAATGTAGTCATTGAATAAAACAAAATAAAGACATGACGCGAGGATTCTCGACCTTCTTTCAGTGTCTCATTGTATCATGTTTTACATAATTATTATCATCGTATTGTTAGTTATAATATAATGATTTATGATATTCTGATATTCACGATACATGAATATAATCATTTCAAGTAAGAAACGAGATAGGAGGTAGATGATTCTATTCGAAAACCTGAAAACATGCATATGGACAAAGTAGTAAAATGTCCCATCATTTTTGTATTTTCTCTTGAATTTATTTTTGTAGATGTGTATGATTTTGTTTAAGAAGCAAGGGCAATAGCCAACGAAGCATGTCTCCATCAAGAATATTGAGCATTATTATTATTTGAGTCATTTCCAGACATTTAGTGGGAGCCACCTGCCCCTCATTTGCTTGCCACCCACAATCGATAGTCCCTCTTTTTCTTTTTCGAAATAATTTTTTATTTTTTAGTAGACCTAATTATCGTGTCTTCACTTACATCATGCAACTACATGGAAGAATTTCACATACATGTATTCTATACTAACTCCAAGCCAATTGATGAGCCAACCATGCACATTTAGGAGGCATCTTCATATGTCTACATTGAAATATCAAAACCTTTTAATAAATTATTAATAAGGTTATTATGAGTTGGACCGCTGTTGTCAATCGATGCATTCGTTGTTCAAATTAAAGTATAATTCCTTTATGTGACGTGCGTGGTGAAGTTTAAAAAAGATTAAGAAGTACAACGTTACCCTGTATTCCGTTCTTTCTAAGAACAAAACAGTATATATACTTTAAAATTGCACGTTATTTACACGCAAATATATCGATTAGCACCTCTAAATATATTAATTGTTTTCATCAATTTTGGGTTATTTATTCTTTTACAGCCCTATATATTGGTTGAAGATTCTTTAAAACTTGTATCCATAAAAGGCCATGCATATTGAAATGCATGTAGCCAACAAAAAAACCCTAATATGTAAAATGAAAGCAATATATTGAAATGTCACTTTCTGGTTCTTTAATGAAGTAATAAGAGAAGCAAGAAAGAAAGACACAAACATACCGAATGTAGGATATGGGAAGAATATGAAATTGGCGAGTAATAAATAAACGAGTCAGAAAGAATCCAGTCTCTACAACCATTCAATTATCAATATCAAGGCTGAGTGAGTCAGGGAGGGTCAAACTATAAGATATTGTTGTCCTATATGGATTTTAACAAATAAAAAATAAGATTTAATTTGTTAAATACATTTTTAAATTAAGGTGTCCTCAACTCTCTTTTTTCATTTGATGTTTGTAGGTTCGATGTTATATATATATACTCATTAATTGAAGAGCATATCGAACAAAAACTTGTAGACATCTTTACTAAAGCTTTATTAGGCAAGTAAAAGTTTGTGCATTTATTTGATAAATTTGAGAGATAATTATAAAATGATTCGATAGAATATGTGTAAGTTGCATTCTAAATATGAAGTTTGCTCAAATGATTATTGGTATATATATTGATCAAAAAGGTGTACTTTAGGTCTAATAATATGACGAAAGTGTTAAGTTTTGTTGAACAGTTGGACTCAATAAGCTGCACTTTTTCAACAATATTAATGATTAAAGTTTATATTTTCGACTATTATCAGCTAAATATTAAGTTTTGAAAATTTTATTTTGGACAAAATTGTTTACACTCTTTTCTTTCAGTCAAATTTAACGTGTCCGTTGAATTGAAGTGCACATATTCAATTAAAATCAAGTATCGTTTATATATACTGAAACAAACGTACAATTTACACGTATTATATATTCGGTACAAAAAAATTACTAGATAGTAATAAGCATTATTGTGCTTACTTCATTCTTGGCCATTGGATGTGGTAACCAGATAATCCAATGGCAAGAAATGAAGTAAGCACCATGTTTACAATAATTGGTAGTAACTAGTAAGCATCTGAATAAGAATCATTCGACACCATTTCTACCATTGTCTCTAAATTTAGAGTATGAAGATTGAGTGTTCGTGATCTTCATGTATACGCCAATAAAGGGTATCTTTAGGATCACGGTTTGAAGTTGGTGATTTGATATGACTTGATTGATATTACTTATACCATCAAAATACATTTTTTTTTCGGAAGCTCATCTCGTAGCTAATAATTCCATTGTTATGCGTACTTGACCTGAAGCAATTACGGATGAATGACCCACTAGGAGTTTCATTTTGATTACGTGAGTAAGCTAAGGACAAAACATGTTTAAAAGATTCGTGATGATTTATGATACTAGTCTATCAAATCTAACAACATACCAACTTTGTTCTGGGGTGGGCGTTACAACATTAATAATTAAAAAGGCAATACTACTTAACCCTATATATATTTAATTACCTCCTGTATTGACCTAGTAGTGTGTATATGACTATGCTCTTGAACTGAGTAAAAAGTCCCTATTAGGTCAACTTAGCAATGTAAAAATACAATGAAAATATCATACCTAATCTTAAGAAGTTTCACTCAAGAAAAATACCCTTAACTTCCTATAGTATTTCAATTCATAAGTACATATAATTGTAGAATACTTCTCCTTTTGATAAAGTTGTATGTAGATGTGTTTGTGGATATTAAACAAAGAATTACTTTTCCCTCTTGCAACATAAAGAATGCCAACACATGTAACCCCATACATACATACATACATTCATAATATCATCCATCTCTAAGTGGTTTTCTTGCTTTAGCACTAGCTCATAGAAAGTATTGATTTTCTTCTTTCTGAGTCTCTCAAACCTCTCATCTCTTTGCTTTTTTCTCCTAACTTTTTCTTTCTTTCTTTTGCCTCTTTTTCTCTATGGATGCTGCTCAGTGGCCACAGGTAAAGGAGCATGTTTTCTCCATCATCATAACTTCTTTCTAGGTTTGGTTGGGGTTTCAAGGCTAATTTATAATTATTTTATTATGTCTTGCTTTGGTTATTGAAATCAAAGATAACATTAATTTCCTAGCTTTTTTTAGACAAATCTATGTTTGCTTTGGTTTCATTTTGAGATGATCTGCCCCCACTAAATCTTTGAATTTGTATGCTTATGACCATCTCTTCATATGTTCAACTCATATCTTCTTGCAAGCCCTAAATATAAAGTTTAAATTATGCTTTATCTGTTTTTTGATAGTTAATATTACAATTATTCCCAACCCTCCTTCCTCGACGATGAAATTCGAACTCTTGATGACCTCATGGATCAAGGGATATCAGTTCAACCGCTAAATCATCCGATTATCTGCTTTGTTTAATTGTTACCTATCCATACAAGAAAAACTTAAATTATTGTTCTTATTTATGTTTCTTGTTTGTTTAATTTCTATTTTTGTTCTTGAATTTTGTTAGGGTATTGGATTGTCAAACAACCTTGTTGAAGAAGCAAGACCACAAGCAACAAGTGAAAAGAAGCCAAGGCCACAAAAGGCACAAGCTGTGAATTGCCCTAGGTGCAATTCAACAAACACAAAGTTTTGTTACTACAACAATTACAACCTCTCTCAACCTAGGTATTTTTGCAAGACTTGTAGAAGATATTGGACAGAAGGAGGAACATTAAGAAATGTTCCTGTTGGTGGAGGTTCAAGAAAAAACAAAAGATCCATTTCAACTTCATCATCAACTTCTTCATCATCTTCATTATCAAAAAAACCCATCATCCCAGATCTCTCAATACCAACTTTCTCTAGGCTCCCTCCTCATCAAAACCCTAAAATAACCCATCATGGAATATCTTCTCAAGATCTTAATTTAGCCTATCCACCTATATCATCCAACAATTATACTTCCTTTTCTAACCTTGTTTCCTTACAACCAAATCCAAACAATATGGATTTTCTCAAGGATAATGGAGTCACTTCAACATCAAAGGGTTTGCATACTTTTATGTCTATGCCAATTTCAGATGGTAATAACACAATATATTCATCAGGAGGAATCCCTTTGCATGCTTTCAAACCAACCCTTAATTTTTCTTTAGATGGTTTTGAGAATCCTCAAAATGTGTTTGGTGGTAATAATCTTACAAGTGGGGCCACTCATCAAGAAACAAGTGAAAAGATGTTCCTTCCTCCAAGTCCTTTGGATGATTTGAAGCAAGTCTCAAGTGCAACTCAATTTGATCAAAGTAGAGGACAAGGAGGGCAAGATAGTAATAATGCATATTGGAATAATGGTATGTATGGAGGATACTCATCATGGTAAATACTCTATATATTTTAAATGGTAAAGAGGATGGAGGCTATGCATATGGGAATGTTGTTAATTTCATGTCAACTTATTTAATTTCTTTTTAATTATTTAGCTAAGGTAGCTAGTATGAGTGACTACTACTACTATTACTTTTTAATTTATCTTGAATTGTGTGTCAAGATTAGGAGTTTGATAACAATTAGGGGGGTGAATGTGTTGTTTTCTTTAATTTCTAATTTGTTTGTTTTGTAAACTTGTGTAACTTCTTGATTATCTCTTTTTATTGCTGCCACTTTATCATATATATGTATGTAAATGTTTAAAGCTTAGATTTCTTTCATGTCTTTGATTGAGAGCTTATCATTAACTTGTACATACATATATATGCTTGATTGTCTGCATTTATATTTTTCCATTTCAATATCATCATTACAGATGAGTAAGTTAATTAAATTCATATATATATACATATATATCACCATAATATAGATGCATTGGTGATCGATGCTACGGTTTTGGAGTACTTAATTAGATCAATATATGGCCTCCATCTATACTTTTTGTTGAAGAAGACAAGAACAAATGCCAATTATCAAGCTCTTAGACAAGGTCGATCTACGCGATTGCACTAGACCCTCGTTTAGGAAGTTTCAAAATTTTCAAAAAAAATGTATTATTATTATATGTTATTAGTCTATATGAAATATTGATCCTAAATTTCTCAGAAATGGTATCATTACATTAGACATTTATTGTCTATTTACATATGACTTACAAAAAATTTAAATTTATTATTTATGATTAAAATTCGATATATAATTTTTGCACTAGACTCCGAAATGGCTTAGACCTATCGTATGATATATAGATGACTTGCACTAGAGCATATATGTTGTGGAGATTCTCCAAAGCAGTAAATAACTTGTGTAAGTAAGTAAAGCATAGAAGTAAGATATGGTAGTTTGATAGATTATCTGTTAGTGAGTCAGTCAATTCATATGTGAGAAAGTACAAGTGAGTAATAATTTATTCTACTTTTTTTAATGTCACTTACTGACTTGCCCATAACAATTTTATGGAGGATGTATGATGTGGGCAACTGGGCATGCATTTGAATTCATCATTTCTACTAGACCACCAACTTACTTTTTTAAAGCTAAAAACAACATAATCATTTGATGTATTGATCGATTAAACTTCACGACATATACATAATCATCATCAAAAACTATATATGTCAAAGACACTACAAATGCAAATCAATGTTTAACGGGATCCGCATTTATTACTTATAGAGTATGCATTGGTCTACTTCGAGCTAATGCAATAGCCTGCAGACCACGTTAAGCATGTAGACGGGATAGTCGAACTCGTGACTTGTCGTAACTCACTTACTTCATCAAGTTGACCACCTTACGGTTGAACTAAACTGTAATTTAATTTTACTATATGTGATCAAATTAGCAATTAAGTTACCTAAGAAGGGTTCTTCATGTAGACGCCGACACCTACGAACATTCTTCTAGCATATTGCGCTAAGAATAATAATGTCACAAATTTCAGTAGGGTCCCCATTCCACGATGATCTAGACTAATATGTCCTAGGAGAGGGAAAGTAGCATCATTTCACATTTTTAATATAACTACCTTCAATTGTTTATATTTTAAAGTACGATTTTCTAAACAAAATCAAATTTCTCGATTAAATTAACTTATGAATAGAACTCGAAATAATATCCACTCTAAGATTCACTCATTTTACGGATCTCAGTGGAGATTATAAAAATAAACATAATCAAGAACAATAAACTTGTTTTATTAACATTATTATATTTTCGACATAATATTATTAAGAGCTACAACAACATTACCATAACACTCATTAACAAGGACCAAATCCTTATCCCTTGCTGCATAATCTAATCTTGTAACACTATTGAATAAATTTGAGTATAATTTTCTGAGCAGAGTCCTTTGTATCCCAGGTTTTGCATTAATTATAGTATACATGTCTTGTTTAAGGTATGATGAGCTCTTCCTTAATGCCTTTTGAGCTTCCTTCAATGTTTCCACCTCTGATAGCAACTCCTTCACTTGAAGCAAACTTTGTGCATGGAATTTTATGCCATCCTCTGCCTCTTCCAGTGTTTGATCAGGCGTTGTCATTAGTCGAAAATCGATTTCTGCCTTCGCGGGTGATGATATTGTTGCTAGTGCTATGGCTATTGTCTGTAATGCTCTTCTTCTAGTATGTTCCATAGCCATTTTTGGAGGGGTGTTCGATTTTCTTCTTACATATTGGACAATGATTTTGAAATGGAGATGTTTGTGAAAAGGAAGAAGTGTTGGTTTTGGCGGTGAAGCATTCCGGCTTTGGAGCGGAGGGACTAATGCCATGAAGAAACTGTTGTCTGAGGGAAAAATGTCAGTTTGAGGTTGATGAAGAAGACGGAATGTTGAAGGTTTGGTTAGATAAGGAAAAGGATAAGGTGAGAATTTGTGTATCCTCTGCCTCTGCCTCTTCCAGTGTATCACAAGTCCAATATCAAGATTAGATTTAGTTGGACGACCAAATGGGTTGGTTTGGGCTGTATAAGCTATCTCCCGATGGCCATAACAGAAAGTCGAAAAATTTCAACTACCTCCTTTGATATCGCCCATATCTTCGTTCATGCTTCCCTGCTTTAAAATTTGTACATCATGAGGTCTCCAAACATGACGTACACCATTTTAAAACGGAATACATACCAAAATAAAACAAGTAAAAGAGGTAGAGGCCAAAAGTATTGCAGTCTGATTCAAAACTTAATATGACTTCCAATATCTTGTATTTGAAGGATAAAATGGACAAAATAATTATGGCTTCTACAAAATGTGTTTTGTATTTAGATTTTGTCCAGAATCATCTATTACTGAAAATTTGCAGTAGACAAATCTCATGAGAGCCTTTCAGAGGGAGAAAATAAACCTAGAATACTTAAACACTCTGATGAAGTTATTACAGTTATACATCCAATGCTTTTCTACAAGCTATATTATGGACATAACCCTTGATCCGTATCTCCCAGGGTCGAATTTGTACACGTGTGGCAGAAATCATGATGAGCCCAGGGCTTGAATGTGTAGAGCGTTCAACACATTTTACAGCAACATAAAATAGTCTTGGGGCTGTATTTAGTAAAGGTCTATGGATTCTATCACCCTACGAGCTTGAATGTGTAGAGCAGTCAATCTCTGTTCCGGATCAAGTGTTGAACCGAATTGACTTGCTGCCCATATCAATGAAGCGGACTTTTCACCTAAAAATTTCCTAATATCTTCATGTATTGATGCCATGGGAGCCCTTTCCCTCCCATTTACATGCCCAATTAGAAGTAACAAGAACTCCCCGCACTTCAGTCTAGTAAAACAGAATGATAATGTCAAAACAAGATATAGAGTGGTTCCATGTGAAAGGCTTCGAAGTTCACTTCTCCAAATATGCTAAGAGTGTTGCTCAGAGCCTACAAAGTTTTCTGTAAAGGAAATTGAAGTGTACCTGAGGTTTTCATCTACTTGTTTATCCCGTATCAGAATAGCTACTTCCTCGATGCCATTGCAAGCCTCAAAATCCTAATTAAGATGATAAAGTAATACTTGTCTAAGGTGAGTGCATGGTTAAGGTCACAAAACTCTCAAAGGAAAAACAACTCAAAAAGTAGGAACACGATAAACGAAAGAGTCTAGTTGCCGTTACCCCTCCCCCCCTCAATACACACACATCCACTGCCACGGTGCCACCCACCTTGGGCCAAGTTTACATAGATAAATCAAATGGGAAAAGGTGACTTAACTTTTACAATGGATTTGCACTTTAAGAAAAAAAAATTGAAACTTGTATTGCTCCTTTTAATAATTTGCAGTCTGTGTAAACCCTTTCCAATGATATTCAAGAATATATAAGGGGAGATAAAACTCTTAAAAGTGAAAGGCACATACTTGGAAAGAGAAAGTAAGATTTAAATTGCAAAAGAAAGAAGAGAACTTTGTTCTCCAGTTCTCGTTATTAGAAACCTAAGTTCCTCATAATCAGTAATCTCTCAGAAAACATCAACCATTAAGCAGCGATAAACTAATTAAAAATGAAAAATAGTGCTCATCACAAGCAGCTCAAACAATGTATAACAATAGTAGTTAAGCACAACAACTATTACCATTTGATTGACCGATGAATCTAGCATTATAGAGATCAAAGCATCTAGGCACGCTCCTTGCTCAAGAACTCCTCGAGTAGATAGTATGTTCATTAAGACCTGCTCCACGTCAATACTTCATTACATCTTGTATCACAATGGTATAGCATAAATAGAAGGTAAGAAACTAAATTAAATTTACACCAGAGATGTTTTTATCACTTAAATTTTTTTTTTCAGCTACATTGAATTCCTAAAGAAGCCAAAACCTTTTCCTATATAGTAACCTTTGCTATTCTAAGAACAAATATCTACTCCGAAAAAACAAACTACATATAAGAATTTAAAAAGATCCTTCTATTTATCATACAACAAAGCAGTTCCATGTAACAGTGTATACCGGAATAGCTTTGTACTGGTGGGCGAAGTTATTGCTCTCTCTGTGCAGCAGACAACATCCTTCCAGAACTCTAAGTGCAAGCGCGACTTCGGCGTCAGTAGCAGGACTTGTGATTGTCAGTGGTTCCACTGTAAGAATATGGGTCAAACTAGTTACTCTCTGATCCTCGGTTTCCTTTAGCGAGTGCTGAAACAATACTGGCACAACTGTTGAAACAAATTTAAAATCTCCAATTATTTCACTGCCCCAATCACACGTTTTTTTTAATGAATACATACTAGATAATTACCCTTATTAGTTATTACTCAATTAAACTGAGAGCCATAAACATCCAAATGACCAACTGCTCCCAACAATTAAGCTTCCATTCCTCTACCACCTCAAACTCATTCTCTCAAAGTAAACCATTAAATTGTTCACTCCGGTGCAATAAATATCAGTTAACAACTAACTAATGTAAAACAACTAACTAAATTTCTCTTCTAACACCAACAAAAATGGTTATTCTAACCTATTGTGCTTCCCAAAAAACACAGTCAGCAGTAAGATATTGGTACAAAATAGTGATTCATAATCCGAGCTCATCCCAAATACAGACAGTAATACCCTCTCCATCTCGCAAAGATTGTCTACTCATTTAAAATATCAACTCAAATATTCTTGTAAAATATAGTACTCAATATTTGGTGAAATATATCAATGGATAGTAGTTTCAACCTACATTACTATTAACATGATGATTTTGATTCAAATCTAACTCATGCGAGTCACCCAAAGCCTGGGTACGAAGTTTGTTAACTTTGAAAATCTTAAGTCGAACTAGACAATCTTTTCGGAATACAAGTAACATAGAAAATTGTCTTTTCTAATTGATTATTCAATCTATCAGTTAAATTAAGATATAGTAGTAATAGGCATCCATATCGACAAAGTGCAGTTAAACCTTGGAAGTCATGTACATACTTGGGATGGCAGCTAATCCATCTCTGAATAAATTCGTCTAATATTACCTCCGTCTTAGAATTATTGTCAACTTCAATTGATATTTTTCGAACTTAATAAACTTTACGGTCTTAACTGACACAAAAGACTTAAAAATACCATCTTTTATATACTTCTCATCAAATATATACAACATATATGCAGATATTTGACACCCATCAAAACTCAAAACTGGACACTCATGACCTCTAGAGATGTTGGTAGAACAAAAATTGAATCTTTTTTCGATAAATCAACCAAACATGCCAATTAAACAAACAAAATGCAGCAATAAACATACAAATTGATGTTGGTAGTATCAAAATTGAATCTTTTTTCAATTTGTTCAATCAAATAGACCAATTAAATAAACAAAATGTACCAATAGACTAATAAATTTATAAATAAATAAATAAAAATGAATGAGACCTTGGAGGTGGGGTAGTGATTGGGTATGGGAAAAAAGGTTGATGGTGGTGTCTGAGTCAGCAACGGAGCGGAGGAATTTGAGGAGTGTACGGAGGCCACGTAGGCGGAGGAACGAGAACTCTGCTCGTACATCGACTAGTCCATTACGCAGTGCGAGTGTGACCTCTCTGTACAACCTCTGTGCTTCAAGTGATTGTACCAGATCTGAAACTGGTGCTGTTTGTGGTTGTGATGGTGATGGTGATGATTGGTCTTGGTTTGTGGAGGTGGAGGTGGAGGTGGAGGTGGAGGTGGAGTTGGGTTCTTCTCTCCAAAATGGCTTCTTCAAATGCATCATGGCTATGGTTGAATCAAGAATGCACAACCTATCTCTGTTGATCTTGATGAAAGAAGGTTGGACATGGTGGGGTAACGAGTTTAGAAGCGGGAATCGGGTAATTCGATCCCAAGGGGTAATCGAGTCATACAATTATCGAGTAATATAAGATCATGCATCTCTAATAGGAGATAATTTATCTCGTCAATATTTTATATCATTAGATTTTTCTTTTTTTCATATCTTCAAGTATATTTAATTATATTTGAAATACTTCCAAACTCTACAATATGAATTTTCTTTCCCTTTAACATTGTTTTTCTTACAAAAGACCGAATATTACAAAAATAAAAAGGTGTTCAAATCACACAAGCCTAGTCAAATATTAATGAAAAAAGAAAATTTTAATTTGATGAAATTATATGTCCAAAATGCAAAATAAATACTCCATCCGTCCCCAAATCTAACATCCATTTATCTAAAATAGAAATATGTTTTTTGATTTTTTTTGCCAAATTAAGTAAAAATCTTGGAGGGAAAATTAAGGTTATGAAAGAAATTTGAATTTGCATTAATTTTTTTGCAAAGTAAATGAGTTCATGACAAAAGTAGATCCTACTAGTACTTTGTGTCATAATAATTTAGTTATTCAATAATTTTCTATTTTCTTTTGGCCTCCTAAACTATCCAGACGCTAACGAAGGAGGGGTCCGAACTTTCGTTCTTTTCAAGTAAGGGACTGAACTATGCATCTTTTCAATTTGCCTCCTGAAACGGCAAATTCAAATGAAGTTTTTATATTAAAGAAGGGAAAACATGGAATAACACATTTATTAACTTTTTCAGAACTTTTAATAATAACAAAACTATAAATTACAAATTAACCTCACCCCTTTATCTTCTTCCTCACACCTTACCCCACCCTCACACCCCCCCCCCCCATCGACTTGTTGCACCACCTACCAAGAATCCCTAATTTTGAGAAGTAATCATTCACCATTAATTTTTCTTTTTTTGAAACTTGCCAAAGAGGCAAGGTCTTGTGTTAATCCAAACAAGTTCATATTTACATGGAGGAAAACAATAAAGACGAAAAATATTGGGGTCAAATCCCAAAAAATAAACAAAAAGAAAAATTAGATTATTTCAACCCTTAATCGATCGAAGTTGGCTTCATTGTTTCTCATAAAGGGTACTTCTTGTCTCTCGAATTCTACAATTGCCCTTCAATCTTTTAGGGATTTGATCATAACTCCAGTTGATGTTTCTTTACTGGATTCTTGCTTCCTTAGTCACAAAGTCCGCTGCTTGATTTGTATTTCTATATCCATGTTAGATTGTGGAGTTGTTTGCTTTTATCAAATAAGTAATTTTTTGAATATTCCTCATGTAGTTCCATTTTCCTTTGTTTGAGTTGATCATTTGTATAACTTGCTTTGAATCGATTTTCAAAATAGTATTTTGAAAGTGCTTCTCTTTACACCAATTGAGAGCGAACTATGTTGCCAATAGCTCTGTGTGAAGTGGATCCTCTGCCTACATGTGTGCTCCAATTGCTTCAATCATGTGAACCAGGTGATCTCCAATAATACCATCAATACCTGCACTCCCATCTTTAAAGAATCCATCAATATTATTTTGATTCTTCCCACTGTTGGTTTGTTTCATGTAAGGATCATTGATGGCGTCTTTTTAGGGGGTTGGAGAGAAGTGCTGAACTGCTCGATTGCATCTATTGCTCCTTTCCAGTGCTTGAATCTCAGAAGTTTTGCCTTGTTCACTTTGACAATATACATTACCCCTTATACCAACATCATTAAACTTTTAGAAATTCCATGCGTTGATCCTCCAAAATCCTACAACCATCACAAAAATTTAATCTTTGATGAGCTCGAGATATTTATGTTTAAAATCATGTTTTATCGATATTGAAAAGTCAAAATGTACCAATCATTTAGGTACGGATCGAGTACTTTTCATAAGTAACACATACTTTGAAATACAGTACTTTATTCTAATCATATTATTTTATTTTATTCATGTGGTTGCCTTGATTGTTGTCAAATTTGACAAGACATCATTTTAATTCACAACCACTCTTCAAATACAAAATTTGACTTAAAAATAAGCTGCCAAAGCCGACCATCACCCTCTTCTTATCCGACACGTCCTACCATTAGTCCATTACCAATCATCATCATCACATTTACCCGCGTTTTTTTGCACCTTAAAAAAAACAATATCAACAATTTTCATATTCTTCTACATATCTGCTCCACATCATTTTCCTCCTATTTCTTATTGTACTGTGCATTAAATCAACAACATTTTAGGAAAAATAAGAAAAATCAAAGACTTCTTTCTTTTCCATATTTTTCTTGAAAGAAATTAATAATTAATTGTGAATTAGTTAATAAAAAACAATGCCGTTTTGTGATGTAAGTGTATACCAATCTGGTGAAGATGCAGATGCTAACAATGGGATCAAGATTTTCTACCAAACCTATGGAAAGGGTCCTGTTAAAGTCCTCATGATCATTGGTATTTCATTTTCTTGCATATTTTGCTTGTTCCAACATTTTGTGTTTATGTTCTGCACCAACCATCCTTGAATTTTTAATGTCGTAATGCATTAATATTAACATGTCATAATGTTTTCCGGGAACGTTTAGAAGGGAGTAATCTTTAGCCAGTCATGGCCATTCTCGTTTCAGAGCACATTTAAGTTACGTAAAAGGATTGGATAGTATGCAACTTAACCATGTAATAACATGTCATTTTCTTGAGATGTTTGTTAATTTTGATTAATGAAATTTAAACTAGAATATATTTTAGGATGTAGCTAGTATTTCATTCTATTGATTTGAGGAAATGAGATTTCCTTTGATTGTTAATTAGGATTGGCTGGGACTCATGATTCGTGGGGTCCACAAATCAAGGGGTTAACTGGGACGTTGACTCCTAACTTAGATGTCTCGACGGACGGTGGCCGGAGTCTTGAGGATGATGAGAATTATGGTGGTGGCGGTGTGGAGGTTTGTGCTTTTGATAATAGAGGAATGGGTCAGAGCTCTGTACCCACCACCAAATCCGAATACACGTAAGTCTAATGTAGATGAATCTTTCTTTAAACAATTCTTGAACTTTTTTGTAATATGCTGAATTTTGAGATGAAATGTCCTGATCATTCATGTTTTTGTCATGCTTCATGATTGTAGTAATGTAAAGTTTGATTCTTTGAATTGCTTTTTTCCTCATGTTTGTGATGTGAAAGTTGGATTCCTTATATTGTTATTGCCTCGTAGGTTCTTATTTTTGTGTTACTTTTCTGAGTTCTAGAATGATGATATAATAAGATCGAATAGCTTCATCTTTTCGTAATAACCCCATTTAGCTAGATAACCCTTCGTTTTGTTTGGTTAGAATGTGGTGTTTTTCGTAGTAGGTAATTGTGTTTCTTTCAATTTTTGTGGACAGGACGAGTATAATGGCAAAAGATGTCATAGCGCTAATGAACCACTTAAATTGGAGAAAAGCTCACGTCTTTGGTCATTCAATGGGTGAGTTCGTCGCTTTGAATTTGTAGTTGACACCTTTGACTTGGTTCATGTCTACAACTCTACAAGTTTGCCATTTCTCCCCTTCCTTGATTATATAGCACAAAGACTGTATAGGATGACCTTCTCTGCATCTTATTTGACTTGGTTAATGTATTATTACTTGAATCTATCCACTGTGAAATATTTCATGATGCATATTTAGTGCGGTGTTCAATCATCGGCTGTTGACATGCTACCGGTCTTTTTGCTCAATGCAGGAGGAATGATTGCCTGTAAATTGGCAGCTTTGGTGCCTCATAGAATTTCATCTTTGGCTTTACTAAATGTAACTGGTGGAGGTTATCAATGTCTACCTAAGGTATAAATGTCTTGAGTTGCAGAGTTAAATTAGTACGATGTAATATACTCAACAAACTTCGTGTAAAACTAAGTATACTTGCCCATGACTTCAGTGCATGAAATCAGTCTAACCACCTTCGCTTCTCATTTAGTGAAGCAATTCATAAGGGCAGATGTTTGTCAGATTCAAAGCTCCACATTCTTTACTAGTTTCGAAGTTGAGGCAAATAATTTATCTATTGGTGTATCCATGTATATGGCTTCGTAAGAAGCAGAAAAATGATCGCACAAAATTTGTAATTGGAGTCTCCATTTGATGTTTCTGAGTAACAAATGAGAACGAATGTGGTTTATTTTCTTGTGCAGCTAAATGGATCAACATTATCAATTGCCTTACGGTTTTTGAAGGCGAGAACTCCTGAACAAAGGGCAGCTGTTGATTTGGATACCCATTACTCAACGGTTAGTTATGTCATTCATTGCTTCGATAAATAGAGGAGCTTTTTCTCTTCATCAACATTTTTGAATCAAATCCTCAATTGCATTTACTTATAGATATCGATTATATTCTTCGACAGTTCTTTATCTCACATGTTATTTGCGACTCTGCTATCCAGAAAAATTTAGATAGACATGCTACATTGTTAATATATTGTAGTATATCCTGCTCATTTAGTACTTCTGGAAAATTGATGTAATTTATGGGCGTTTGCATTTTAATAATTTGTAGGAGTATCTTGAGGAGTATGTTGGAAAGCAGACAAGAAGAGCCATCTTGTACCAGGTAAAGCCTTGTGCCACGGGCATCTAATATTCGGTGTATTGCTTTATATGTTTTGCCTTTTATGTTCTTCTACTAGGCGAAAAATTACAGATGACAAACGAAACTTCCGCCTTCTAGTACTTCATGTTAATATATTTACACATTAATTGATATGGAAGCCAAAAATATCAACGTCTTCTGGAGTTACGTAAAACACTTCTGGAAGACGACATTTGTATGTTATTAGAACTTCTGCTAAAGCATAGAGCAAGTCGAGATATAGTTTGAGAAAACTCGCACGAAGATCAATGGTGTTGTATAAATTACCCTGCAAAATAGAGCAAGTCATAATATTAAAACTCACTTCGCGTTAATTTTCAGCAATACGTGAAAGGTATATCATCAACAGGCATGCAATCAAGTCATGGATTTGATGGGCAGCTTAATGCATGCTGGACACACAAAGTGACACAGCCAGAGGTCGAACAGATTTGTTCCGCTGGTTTTCTTATATCGGTTATCCATGGAAGGTATTGACTGTAACTCATTGAAGCTATAACTCTACATATCATATCACACTCGGTTATCTTCCTTTCTATTGCCCGACTTCACTGACTGGTAGTTTTCTGATTATATAGGCACGATATCATTGCTCAGTTATGCCATGCGAAAAGCCTTGCCGAGAGGTTGCACCCTTGTGCCAAAATGGTGGAACTTCATGGAGGACATCTTGTGAGTCATGAGAGGACTGAAGAGGTACATATTGTATACTCTTCTTCTTTTTGCATAAGCACAATCCACTTTCAAGGAGCCAGACATTTGTAAATGACCTGTTCGGTCGTCTTTTTGACATATAACATAAATCATTGCATTTATGAATTTCATATGAGGTAATTTCCTCATCCACGCAGTTTTAAATGCTCATTTATACTTACTTCACAAGCATGATCAGTCTTTCATTCTGCCAGATTTGAAATTGGAATAAAATTAAATAATATTGTTTATACAGGTTAACGAAGCTCTACTTGAGTTGATTAAGGCATCACAGCGGAATATAAGCCCATACGAATGGACAAACTTACCTGCTAAAAGTGCAAGTAAGTATGACATGATGTTTTCTTGCTATTATGCATCACAGTGAGTTGGGGAGGGCATTTGTTTTTATTGATAAAGCCACACCATCCTTCAAACTTGTCCAATTTCATATAAGCTCTTGATACTACATCCCGTAGCTTTGTAGAAAACTCAATGAACTGAGTGAGAGTATGCATGCATAAACCGATGCTGCAGTTGCCATCTTTCTCTACTGAAAATGAACAGGAGTGGGGCATGCCAATACCGTCTGTAAACATCTTATACAGAATAATTTGGATTGCGACCAGTACTCTTGAGTGAATTTAATTTTATTCCAATATCCCTCATGTCTAGCTCTTAGAAGGTGTATTCTCTATATTGTCCTTACTTGATTCCGTATCAAAGATTGACTAGGTCCTCCATTCAGACGGTGACCATAGCCCGAGCATCCTATAGCCCGAGCATTTATGATAGAAGCTACTGTTGTTTTTAACCAGGGTCAGGGTGGAAGGTTACATGAAAATCATTGAGCAGAACAGTTTTTGAAACACGGAGGAATCTATATTTGAGGGCTGCAGTTTTTGAAAAGCTATATGTCTTCCTAATGTACTTAATTGGTCTATTTCTCTCGGCATTTGAATATGCAGGAAGAATGGCACGAGGACTCAAACCAGTTAAAGTCGTACCTGATCATGCAACACCGAGACTGGTCCAGACTTCGACAACTGGTAAATATCCTGTTATTCTTTCCGAAGCTAGAAAATGAATGTAATGCCACAATGCATGTGTGCGAATCGTGTATTGTCTTTGCAGAGAGTTACGTTTATACAATATCCTCACAGTAATGCAGTTGTACGAGCAGTCACTAAGAACAATACTTGTACATTATGGCAGCCTTTGAGAGTTACACGCCTTCGGTTCCTTCTGGTTCTATATTGATTCAAGTTGAAAAGACGGCTTCAAGAAATCAGAAAGGTCGACTATAAGGCGTCTTTCCCCCCTTTTTTGCGATGTTGCAGAAGGAAAATAGAGGGAATAGTAATAGCATGAATTACACCATCTTTTAGCCCTTGACAATTTTTTGTACGAAAGGGCTGAAACCTGGAAGTAATTTCACCATATTCGCAATGTAGACATTATGAGGCAATAATATTAATTTATCGACCTATGTAATTCCTATTTTATCTCATGTATCATGGCAATATGATAAACCACGTATAGTATTCATATATGCAGTATATCATTTTTCTTACCAAATATTATACACCATAGAAAAATCGAGTCTAAAGTCTAAATGCTCAACGATCACAAGCAAAAAATTAACTATCAACATGCAGTAAACACTTGATGCTGCTTATATTCATACATGACTAATAAATACTAGAGATGAAGAATACATACCTGGAGACTTCATCGTTCTGCACAAGAGCTTGTAAGCTTGTTGATGTCCCCTTTTCATCATTATTGCAAAATATAGCTGTATAGTCTGCTGAGCAACCAAGATTAAACATATTGATCGACAAGATCCGAGTACAAATTATCATGTTCCGGTGGTCTGGTGGAGGAAGGAAAATGGGCACTGAAGCAAATTTCAGCATGAAAGGGGAAAGAGACTCATCCACAAGCATTTTGTATTAACCTCAATGTTTATATATAAGGTTGTAACAGTTGGGCAAATTGAGTAATATTCTTGAGGAATATACCAATATGCTCTTCTGCATAACAATTTTCAGCCAGACAAGATGTACATGAATCAAGTTTTATATTTAGTAGAATAAGTTATGTGTGTCGATTAAGGATTCAAAGTTTGTCAATTTTGACTATTGAAAATCAATCTAGACAAACTTCATGTGATGGAGGGATTACAACGTATTTTGCGTAATTTTCACGTCGTGGAAGAAGCAGAAAAGGAAAGGAGCTGATTACTTTAACACCATAATACTAATTTTTTTTTATTGATTTCTGAACTGTTTTTCTGTGGCATACATCAAAATCCTTCCTAATCTATATTGAACCATGGACCAATATGTCTAGAAGCTCTAAATCTTCTTATTGTTTCTGAAAGAATTTCAAGTACTTATTCACATCAGTTTCTGAAAGTATCAGAGAATCCTGTCCTGAAAATCCGATAATAAGTTAGAGGCCATTGAGGTCAGCTTCTTCCCAGTTTCTCCCGCAATATCTTTCAATGAAGACATATCTTGCTGTGCCTGAGAGTAAAAAAAACGCCTTTTGGTTATAATACAAGAACAAGGATCAATAACGCGGAAATATTATATTTTCTACCTACTGAGTACTTCCAAAAACTGATAAATCCACTCTACCTGGAATGATATCCTATTAATGAGATCACTAGCAGAGATCTCAAGTTCCGAATCATCACCACGACCAAACAAATCAGCACTGGAGATGGCGCTTGACCCCTGCCAGAAAATTAATAAGAAAAACTAGTCTTAGATAAACAAATATGCTACAAAACAAAGTTTGCGTCTTCAAGGCAAGGAGACAGATGGTAAACAATGAGGTGAGTGGAAACTGGCAACTCTTGCACTTATGAATATAGGCACTACTGCAATAAAAGATCATAAGGATCATAATAAAATAAACAGTAAACATACATGAACCGTTGCCAGAAAATTTTATAATATGGAAAAAGATTAACAAGAAAAGAATATTGTATCATTGTCACTAGGCTAAACTTTTGTTCTACAATTTCCTATTTAGATCACTAACCTATATACTGGCAATAATGTAAATGGCACATCATAGAGCTCAAGTCAAATTGAGAATAATAGAACTAAATCAACATAAAAAAAATGCTTACTGAAAACTTTTGAAGTGTGGCTGAAGCTTCCATATCCATTTTGCTCTGATTGCCGAAGAATTGGTCTGATGAAATTGATTTAGCATTTGAAAACTTCTTCCTTGCTTCATCAGTTTCTTCCATCTGCAATCGAGGAACGGGGTAAACACTGACATTAAACATACTGAACAATTTGCTCACGTTGACTAAAACGTAGTTCATCATTTGGAAAATGAAATTCCATTCCCTTATAGATGGACTGCAGGCATTAATGTCTTTTTCCTTGAGATATAACAGAGACTTCCATTCAACATGTAACAGATGATCCAAACTCCACTCTGACAATACCAATTTTTTTTCCAGAATTAAACATGATGTCATTTGATTAACTACTTCTATCACAGTTCTAAAACTGATTGTCTTGTAGCTTACTTTTACTTTCGATGATGTTGATGAACCTGCCTTCTTGAGGTAACCAGGGTCCATGCCATATTCTCCAAAGAAACTAGAGGACTTAGGAGGAGCCACATGGCTCAGAGTATGACGGCCTACATCATTCATCTCAGCTTGCTCGAAATTATCATTATATTCAAACCGAGAACGTGAAGTAATTGGTGAAGCACCAACTGGTGAGGAGCTTTTTGTGCTTGATGAAGTGAGTCGTGTGGAGGGCTCTTCCGGTGTTTGCTCATAAAGACTTTCACTAGCCTGGATCCAGAACAGATATCATCATTCCATAGACTATTTAATTGGAAAACAATACCCCAATTTGGATTTAAGAGATTAATGCATACTAAAGGACATCATTTGCAATGGTAAACAAAAAACTACCTTTGAAGTAAGCTTCCGAGCTCCAAGTCCTCCAGCTTTCCCTGATTTTTTTGCACCTATGGGCTTCCTAAAATTTGAAACAACAGAATGTGAAACTTTGGTTGAAGCTGAGACCTCAGGAGTTTCAATCTTCACTGGAAGATTTTCTTTTGGAGCGATACTAGTCGATATTTCAGGTTCAGGAACCCCATTTACTGACTGGGGAGACTGAGAAGCAACTGGTGATGATGGCAACACAGCTTCTTCAACATTACTTTTTGCAACTTCTTTAGCAAGTAATTGTCTGTACAAATTGGCTGCTCTCGAGGTGTACTTTGCCTCTAACTTGCCCCCATCATTCCAACCATGCTGCTTAAAGAATGCTTGAGCACGTTTGTTTCCTCCAAAACACATCATTTTTAACTGCTCTGGAGTCCAGGAATCTAAGTCAGTTGACCTACAAAAACACCAGTCTTAGACAAGTAAGCAACGTTTAGAATCAAAAAACAACAAATAAACAAAGTGTTGACTCAATAATAGGAAAATAAACTAATACCCCAAATGAATAGCCAGCGAATTCTTTCTCAGTTACTAGATATTCACCAAAAAATAATTTGAATAACAAGTTCAAAAACTAAGTACATGATAGAACTAGCTAAAATCATCTGATTCCAATTGAAAAATATATGCATTTGGTTCTCTCAATCCTTCCAAAAGATCACAATTCTAACATGGCGAGCGCAAACCCATGACTCCGAAATCAACAAGTACCCCTAGTCCCTACCTAGAATGCAGTAACTATCATGTTTCACAACAACTAATTCACATTACCATTTAATCAAAGCAATAAAACCAAAGGAACCTGAAAGAAATAGTCACCTCACGAAAGTGATGTGAACTCCAAGGTTTCGATGTGAAGCAGAGCAATCAATACAAAGGAAGATCCCATATGTCACCGATGCCCAGTTGGGTTTTCTAGCATTGCAATCAAAACAAATCTGCAACATCCCAAAAAACAGATAAAATGACTATAAAATAACCAATACAATAAGTAAATAACTTCGATTCAAATCAAAATGATCATATAAATACACTAATACACAATAACTTCGTAACCTTAATAGTTAATTGAAATTGCAGCTACCATATACTACACACACATATATAATATTACATATATATCTAATACACTCTTACACAATATCTGAATCAACAAACTTTGTAACCTTAATTAACACACTAAGTACATAACTTCGATTCAAATCAAAATGATCATATAAATACACTAATACACAATAACAGCTACCATATACTACACACACATATATAATATTGTTCGTATTCATAAACCCAACCATGAAAATTCAACAAAAGGAATATAATACACATAAAAATTGTATCTTTATCAGAATTTAAAGATTATATTGGATCTTTATTAAGTTTCAATTATTATACTCAAAAATCAACAAATAGTTAATTGAAATAGCAGGTAAAATTCACAAAAATGAACAATAAAACTATGAATTAAACAAGAAAACAGACCTTATTATCAGACTTGGTTTTGAGCTTCCGAAAAATGGCATCTTTGTCTGTATAGTTTTCAAATGACATTTTGATAAATTCAATAAACAGAGATGAATGAATTTGAGAAATAATGAAAATGGTTTATTAGGAAAAGATTTATTTGAAAGATTAGCGAAAGATATGAAGATCTCTAACAGCTTACTGAAACTGAGGAGTGAGGACCAATATTTTGATTTTCGTTTTCTTTATATGAGTTCCTTCTCACTATAATTACTTCAAAATATTTATTTTTAGTCTAGTGAAAAAGGTTTTTGTATTTTTTTGGGAAAACTGTCATTAGTCCGTTTTTAAGATTTTGGGTGCATTTTGTAAGTTTTAATGAGGGTAATTTTGTCCGTTCATATTTATAGACATAAAAAACAAAGAAAACAATGATTAAATGTCTATAAATATGAACGGACAAATTTACCCTCGCTAAAAACTTACAAAATGCACCCAAAATCTTTCAAAACGGCCCAGTGACCAAGTTTTCCCAAAAAATGCAGCTGAATGATCTAACATGGTCTATTTAAAATGAGGGTGATCGACCTGTAAATATTAGATATTTTCAGTGATCTTTGGTGTCATTAACCCTTAAGTAAATGTCTGACAAAAGTGTAATATATGAAAATCGTCCACTGAGTAGTTAGTAGACCTCGTATTAGTGTATTTATATGATCATTTTGATTTGAGTCGAAAAACAACCCAAACAAAAATTATAAAAGTTTGATATTTCAAAAATATACATTGAAACGAACCTAACAACATCTCATATGACTATATTATTTCTTATAGGCTAATAGAAATTCATGGTCAAATTTTTTAAAATTTGACTCCCAAAATAGAAAGGGAACAAACAAATTGGGATGGAGGGAGTACATGCAAATCATGCAGAGAGGTCAATCGACAAGCCCACTTTAATACTTGTCATAATTTCGTTTATAAATTAAAATAGAATTTTAAATATTTTTCTTATAGTTATTATTGTTATCAACAAAGAGCGGTTGTACATTAAAAGGACTAGTTATTAAAGCATACATTCAATGTCTATGCGAATTAATATTTTGTTTACTAAGTGTTCATGTATAAAAATTTATATTTTTGAGAAACAATATTAAAAATCAGAATTTTTTTTAAATATCTCGCTAAAAATTAAGATAAACTAAATTTTGAAAATACAAAAATAACATATTAAATATTAATATTGAACAATTCCTTTAATATTTAAATTTATATAAATTTATTTATTTTCTTCATTTTTTGTATAACTAAAAACATAGAAAAAATAAAAATAATAAGTAGTTAGTTAATTCTTTTTTTGAAAATAGATCATTGGGCTTCACAATGTAACTTGCATTTGCTCCCTTCCAACATTATATATAAGGTAAATTTATATATTGTGAAAAATATTTATTTATTTATTTTATTTATATTTTGTAATAACTAAAAACATCAGAAAAATAAGAATAATAAGTAGTTAGTTAATTTCATTTTAAAATAGATTATGGGGTTTCACAATATAACTTGCATTTACTCCCTTTCCATTATAACTCTACGTAACATCTCGCATGTATATATTGCGTCTCTTAATACAATTATATATATAAAAAACTTAATGATAAGGAACACTGGAATAATATAAAGCATCACATAAAGCCTAATAATGGATAATCCATTCCTTGAAATGTTAGATAATAATTTTAAATCAATGAATTATGAAGTGCTCAAACATATTACAACATTACTGAAACTCTTACATTGCACTTTTATATCAATTTAATTAATTGAATTACTATAATATTTTTAGTTTAATTTAAATTATTGACAAAATTTATGTGTTCATATTTTTTAGTGAACAAGTATTGTGCAACGTGTCTAGCCACATTAGCGAGCAGATACATTTTATTTGTAAGTTTCATGGAGTAATATATAAAAGCTCCTCTAATCTTTATTTATCGATCTTGAATACTTAATTTTTAGTGACTTCATATAACTTATTATGTGAATTTTTTTCTTTTTGTAAATTAGTGATAAAAGTATGAATACAGTGGTATTAAAAATAAATAATGAATATAAAAGTTACAAGCTAATAGACCGTTAGAGCACTAAGTAATGAACAATTAGAACTAATAAATATGAGATATCCGCAATTTATTACGTAAGTTTAAATAACATGAACACTAAACTATTTAGGCTTTTTAGGCCCGTGTAGCCTACGCAGTGGCTGGATACGGGCTCACGGGCTTAACTATTATGCGGTTATGCCTGCTCGGCTGCTCCTGCCCATTTGCAACTGAAAATTATTTATGTACACTTTATTTCAATTTTACCGAGCGAGAGATTTTTTTAAAAAATAGAAAGTCTAGTAACTTTTACAGCACCAATTAAATTAATTAACTTAAATATCAATATTTAAGCAAATAAACAATTGAATACTAAATATCAATATATGGAAAAACTAGATATTAAAAATGAAATATTTGAAGAAGCTAAGATTAATTTATAATTTAAAGTTAAGTCAAACATCTCGGTTAAATTGAAACGAAGGTAATAATATGTGACGAGATCGTTCCTTCACGAGCAAAATTCTATATCCAGCTAAGTGAAATTACAAAAATTTGTCATCTTTATTTGGTTAAAATCGGTTAGGTTAGTAACCAATAAGTTTCCCTTTTGGATATTGCTTTCCTTTTATGTGTTAAAAATGCAAGAATTAATAACCCTTTTCAAAATTTCCAGCATTTGTTATAAACCCGTGACTTTGTGTGCACTACAAATGAGCTTTGTGACATGCATGCATGACTATACAAAATTTGCAATTATGAAATCAAGTAAGAACCACAAATTTTATTCTACAATATATTTATTACTACAACTAACGAAATGGTTGTGTACTTTGTGTAGTTGAGTGATTGGGTGACAACCAAAAATAACATATTCACTTGCTTAGTTGACAAACCAAATATTGTTAGGCCATATATGGCACAAAATAATTAATAATTTTTTATAGTGGTATATGTTAGTGGTGAAGTTTAAAAAATATTCCCTCCATCCCTAAATGATGATGATATTTTGATTTTTCGTGATTAACAAAACAAGATCTAAAACGTAAGTATCTTTTATTCTGATCTACATGCGAAAAAATTATAAAAAGTTGATATTTCAAAAATATATATTAAGACGAATCTAACAAGATTCCACAAGACTATATTATTTCTTATCATTTAATGAGAATTGTAATCAAATTTTGTAACATTTGGCCAACAAAAGTCAAAATATGACAATCTTTTAGGATGAGGAGTATCAATTAAGTGTCTGTATGTAAGAATTAAATATTAGTTTGTTAACATCATCTGGAGTCTCGCATCTTCACGTTGCATGGTTCGACTTCCTTGAGGAGTGAATTTAGTGTTGAAGTTGTTAAAATACAAGCTCTGGTCCACTAATCAACTAAGGCACATTTGACGATTTACCTTTCTTCGCGTACTTCATGACGGGGTGTGTGGGGACGTCACGATGACGGCTTTATCATTTTTGTTATTATGACCAACTTTTTGGAGTTAATCGAACAACCTAGAGAAAAATGCTCTTAGGTTTGAAAGTGATCTCTCATTAATTATGAAAAAAATCGATAAATGCTTAGGAATTTAAGAAATGTCAACTTTCACCTGAATTATTAGTGACAGAGTTTAAAAAATATCGATTTTGAATAGTGTATGTTTCAAGAATCAAGATGAATGTTTTCAAATAAATACTCCCTCCGTCCCTAAAAGATTGTCACATTTTGACTTTTGGTGGTCAACAAAACACAATTTAAAACATAAATATCTATTATTCTACATGCGAAAAGATTATAAAAAATTAATATTTCAAAAATATATATTGAGACGAATCTAACAAGGTCCCACAAGATCATATTATTTCTTATCGTTTAATGGGAATTCATGATCTAATTTTGTAATGTTTGACTACCAAAAGTCAAAATGTGACAATCTTTTAATCTTTTAGGGACGGAGGGAGTACTTAATTTAAATGATTTATCTAAAGATGAGAAGGCCTTGTGCTTCACTCCCATAAGTTGCACCATGCAATCTAAAATAGAGTTGTACTTATATGCTTACAACTATTTTGTGAGCACCATGCTCACAAGGGTTTCATGGTCATTTAAGAAATGTTTTTTTTTATGGAATGTGAAAAAGTAACACCAAATTTATTGCACTCCAAATTTATTACCATTTATTAACCAAAATAACACCCAAATCTGGAATCTTAATTATGAAATTTTACAAAATATACTCACAATTTTAAACTTGAATACTTAATACATATAAACAATACAAATTTGATTGGTGTACTCAAATTAAATTTTTATTTTCTATTGTGATTTATATAATTTGGTTTGGTATTGCATTAAGTCTAGTCAAGACAAATTCAACTGGTATTTTAATTATTCCACCAATTTTGGTAATAATCATATTACAATTTCTTAAGCGGTTAGAGTTAATTTTGTGTTTAGAGATAAAGAGAGATACCAAAATACATTTTAAGCATAAATAGTAAAGATATATAAATAAATTTTATGTGGTGTTATTGAAGAAATATGCAACACCAATGTATATTATTCAGTGGTGTTATTGAACAAGAACGGAACACCAGTGTGTATTAGTAAATGGTGTCACTAAAAATATATCTAAAATGAGATTAATACTAGAATTGTTTATTATTGAATAAATATATCTAAAAAGAGATTTATACTAGTAAAGATATATAAATAAATTTTATGTGGTGTTATTGAAGAAATATGCAACACCAATGTATATTATTCAGTGGTGTTATTGAACAAGAACGGAACACCAGTGTGTATTAGTAAATGGTGTCACTAAAAATATATCTAAAATGAGATTAATACTAGAATTGTTTATTATTGAAGAAATATATCTAAAATGAGATTAATACTAGTAAAGATATATAAATAAATTTTATGTAGTGTTATTGAAGAAATATGCAACACCAATGTATATTATTCAGTGGTGTTATTGAACAAGAACGGAACACCATAGTGTATTTGTAAATGGTCACTAAAAATATATCTAAAATGAGATTAATACTATAATTGTTTATTATTGAAGAAATATATCTAAAATGAGATTAATACTAGTAAAGATATATAAATAAATTTTATGTGGTGTTGTTGAATAAATATGCAACACTAATATATACTCCCTCCGTTCCAAAATACTTGACTTCACGCTTTTCGAAACACAACTTCAATCATCAATTACTTTATATTTACATTATATAAAATTACAAAAAAATAATATTATGAAAGTATTTTGAAAAACGAATTCAATTATATTAATTTTATATTTTTTGGACTAATGAGTATAAAGTAATTTGTAGTCAAAGTTTGACACGAATTCCCAAAACGTCAATTAAATTGGAACGGAGGGAGTATTATTCAGTGGTGTTATTGAACAAGAACGGAACACCAGTGTGTATTAGTAAATGGTGTCACTAAAAATATATCTAAAATGAGATTAATACTAGAATTATTTATTAGTGAAGAAATATATCTAAAATGAGATTAATACTAGTAAAGATATATAAATAAATTCTATATGGTGTTATTGAAGAAATATGCAACATCAATGTATATTAATTCAGTGGTGTTATTGACATGAGACTGAGAAAATTCATTGGTTTTTGATTGAAATAATTAAAATTAGAAAAAAAGTTATACTTCAATTTATTTTAAATGAGATTAATACTAGAATTCATATTTTCGACATTGGTGAGCTGAAGTAATCATTGCATTTAGCTTCCTCTCTCCAATCTCAATTAATTGCTAATTACTCTATCATTAATACTCAAAAAACCACTATTAATGTTTTTCCACTTAAAGATGTAAGGACGAAAATACCCAATTAAATATGAACCATAGGATTAAAATATCACTTAAACTCTTAATCTAACGGCTCAGATAGTTGTGAGCACCATGTGAGCATGACCTCCTAAGCATACAAGAATTTTCTCTCTAAAATAATGCTTTAATTTGCATCTTTAAAGAAACTATTTGTTTGCGTAAACTAGTGATGAATTATGAATATAACGGTATTACAAATAATGAATACATAAATTTTTAACTAATTAGAAGATAATATGAAACAAATTTATCTCCAACAAGATTCGAACCCATGACCTCTTGCATGAAAGGTTGGGTCGAATGCCACTAGGCTATTGAGCCATCCACAAACAAACTATTTTATTGATTATGAAAACTTGTAAACTAGTTTGCTTTTCTCTTTAAGTTGACTTCATGATATTGGCTTGTGAAAGCTTCACCAGATTTAATATCTCAATCAAACTCACCACTTTTTTGGAGATCACATGTCACACTTAGACAGATCACCATCATAATTCACACAATTGCCCTGTTTCTTCCTTCCATATAAAGTAGCACTCTAACATGAAAAACTATATAAAAAATACATTTCTTGAGCAACTACTTAGTGCCCATTATTCATTTAATTTGTTGCATTATTGTTTTACCATATTCTTTAATGGGAACTTTGGAAGGAAACACTCATTACTCTTATGAGGTTGATGAGATCAAGAAACGTTTTCATGTTTTGTTGGAGAAAATGAGAAGATTGCCTCGGTTGACATGGAAAATTATATGGAGAGTTGGAAGAGATGATCCAAGAAGAGTCATTCATGCATTCAAAGTTGGCTTATCTCTTACTCTTGTTTCTATGATTTATTTGCTTGAGCCGTTGTTTAAAGGCGTAGGCCAGAACGCGATGTGGGCTGTCATGACAGTGGTCGTCGTGCTTGAGTTCACTGCAGGTTCGTTTTTTGAGTTCGTACTGTTTTGTTTTTGTTTGAACGACCTACTTAACTTTCATTATATTTTGTTTCTTGATTCGAAGGGGCGACGTTATGTAAAGGATTGAATAGAGGCCTCGGGACATTGTTGGCAGGGTCATTGGCATTTCTCATTGAGTATATTGCTACAGAGTCCGGGACAGTATTTCGAGCCATCTTCATTGGTACTGCTGTTTTTGTGATTGGTAAGTCTCGTTTCGTTGCCATGGACTCAGTGCACAGGCACCTTCACTTCTGGTCGTTCGAAGTATGTATAATTTATGAATAATTCGAATAAATGGATCGAAATTATTTGGATGTTCGCTTGAACAATCTTGAACATAAGGGTCCACCAATGTCATGCATGGGAGCCTTAATGCAACATACGTAGTATATATACAACTTTATTTAGAAAACAGTTTTTTGTTGCCTTTAACAAATAATGTTTCGATCATGTTATTGATATGTGTTCTGTTTCTAATGAATTGTGCAGGAGCTGCTGCGACGTATATGCGATTTTTCCCATACATAAAGAAGAATTATGATTACGGAGTTGTGATATTCCTGTTGACATTCAATTTGATCACAGTATCAAGCTTCAGGATTGAAAATGTATTAAAGATCGCGCATCAGAGACTTTACATGATTGCCATTGGTTGTGGTATTTGTCTCCTCATGAGCCTCCTGATATTCCCTATTTGGTCTGGTGAAGACCTTCATAATTCCACTGTCTGCAAGCTTGAGGGGTTAGCTAGATCAATCGAGGGTGAGTCTGATGTCAAATTGTTCGATCAACAATATCGAGTTGGATAGTTACTCGCATGAATCACCAGTTAATTCTTGATTTTCTACTTGCAGCTTGTGTTAGAGATTATTTCAGTTACGATGATCTTGATAAACCAAAAGATAAATCTCTAGAAGATCCAATTTACAAAGGATATAAAGCTGTCTTAGACTCTAAATCATCAGATGAAACTCTGGTAAGTTTTGTTTATGTTTCTTGCATCTTGCTCGTCAACATTTCGTTGCAGATTAATCAGTATGATAATGATGTCGTATTTCTTATGTACTTTGTTATGTTAACATAGTAAACATGTAATCGAATCAAAATAGATGATTCAAATAGTAACGTTGGAATATCATTCTGCAGGCGTTGTATGCAAGTTGGGAGCCAAGACATACAAGACATTGTTACAAGTTTCCCTTCCAACAATACGTTAAATTAGGAGCCGTTCTTCGCCATTTTGGATACACAGTTGTAGCTCTACATGGATGTCTGCAAACAGAAATTCAGGTGACCACATGCACTTCAATTTATATAGCCCCCCTGCAACAATGCATGTTAGTTCTTCCTTTTACCAAGAAACAATCTTGATTCGATATTGAAATATCGATAAGCGGATAATGGAAGTCGAAAATGGACTATAATAATCAAGTTAGGTACGATAAAGAAGATGTAATATAAATTATAAATAGGAATTTCAAAGTTTGATGTTATCCTGATCTAATTTTCAGAAACTTTACTCTTTTGAGTTAGTTAAATAAATCAATGATTAATGAGTAGTGCGATTAAGGAATAATTCCATTACACACTCAAGAATTGTTTAATCTTTAAGTACCAAATTTAGTTGGCCGTCATGTCGTCATGTGATACATGACAAAATATCATTAGCAATAAAGAATTGTTATCATATCAATGGTTTTGGTGCTCACATACACAAGGGTATTGATCGATGAATCGTCAATCTGATTTATATAATGTTGGATTACTCGTTCTTTTGTCGACTGATTTAAGGATGGACTCGTAGATACTTGATTCTCGATTCTTGACCACGTATACTCTATACATAACATCATGTGTTTGAATCTTGAAAACAGCCAATTGGTTTTATTGTCTGTTCTGTTATTTATTCCATGCTTACATGTTGTTTTAATTTGTTGATTTGCATTTAGACTCCTCGTTGTGTTCGGGTGATATTCAAAGATCCATGCATGAGACTAGCAGGAGAAGTCTCAAAAGCACTGAGGGAATTAGCTGACAGCATAAGAAACCGAAGGCATTGCTCTCCAGAAATACTGTCAGATCATCTCCACCAGGCCTTACATGACCTGGACGCGGCGTTTAAATCACAACCAAAACTTTTCCTTGGTCCGAGTACTAATCACAACCACATGCTCGCCTTGGCAGCCGCAGCTGCAGGGCAACAAAACACCAACACCAACAACAATAACTCAGGGAAAAGTGGCGGGACAACGTTGTCAAGTGTCAAAACGGATACATCCGCACTGCTAGAATGGAAGATGAAAAAAGCGAATATGAACCAGAACGAGAAGATTTTGAGGCCGACGTTGAGCAAGATTGCAATAACAAGTTTGGAATTCTCAGAGGCTTTGCCTTTTGCAGCATTTGCTTCTTTGTTGGTGGAGGTAGTGGCAAGGCTTGATCTAGTTATCGAAGAAGTCGAAGAGTTGGGTAGGGTGGCTAATTTCAAGGAGTTTAGTCCTGGTGATGAAGTCATTAATGTCACTTGTGATAATATTAACTGTAAAAATGCTGATCCTTTAGCTAATGATTTGCCATCTCATGCAGGGGACTAGATTAGTTCACACTACTTATTACATAGTTATATCTAAAATTCGAATAATATAGGAGCAATGCTTCATCCATTGTAATGCATGCTCCACTCACATTGGTAATGTACTATGAAGGACATTTCACCACGAAATAGACTACGTTTTTCGTTTAAAATTCATCCGTTGTCATTGTAATGCCTTGAACCGGGAGACATAGTACATGTACAACATTAATCTTGAAAATTATATCATTAAGAAACCGAAGTAAGAATATACATCAGATATATAGTTCAACAAATCAAATGAATATATGACTGAATAAATGATAAAAGAAGAAATAAATCTTTTGTGAATCATGAAAATGTTTCTATAATCTTGAAGGCAAGATCATCTTCAACTCCCTTCTAATAATTTTCCCAGCTGCAGACCTTGGAACTGAACTAGTGAAGCAAACTTTTCGAACTTTTTTGTATGGCGAAACCTTAGTAGAAACAAATTCCATCAAACTCTCTTCAGAAAGTTCACTTCCTTTCTTCCTAACAACAAAAGCCACAGGAATCTCCCCTGCCTCTTCATCGGTTACTGCAGTCACGGCTGCATCAGCAACCTCGGGATGGGACATCAAAACTGATTCAAGATCAGCTGGAGAAATCTGGAAGCCTTTGTATTTTATGACCTCTTTTAGCCTATCAATCACATATAAGTAACCTTCTTGATCAAAATATACTATGTCTCCTGTATGCAACCAGCCTTCTGTATCAACCGTTGACATTGTTTCTTTAATGTTGTTTAGGTACCCTTTCATTACACCTGGTGACCTTAGCCAGAGCTCACCAACCCCCCCGGGAGGCACCATTGCACCGGAGACAAAATCCACCACTTTGGCTTGTGAGTTCGGTGCTAAAAGTCCAACTGAAGTGTAGTTCTTGAGGTCCTTCGTGTTGTAACCGCGTGTGGCTACTGCAGTTGTTTCAGTCATTCCATACCCTTGAATGAAATCAACATGGGGGAGTGCTTGAACAAATTCTTGAATCAGTTTAGTAGTTAATGGAGCTGCACCACTTGAAACTTGCTTCAAGCTCCTCAAGAAATCGCCATTTATCACATCCTCTGATTTCGCTTTCTTGGTCAATGCAGTCATCAAAGGGGGCACCACCGGGAAATGTGTGACCCCAAATCTTGAAATGGCATTCACCATTTCATCAGGGTGGAATTTCTTCATCACAACAATGGTGGTACCTAACGAGAGAAGCCCAGTGACAAATTGAGCTAATCCGAAAATATGGAACATGGGTAAAACTGCTAAGTAGACATTTTTTGAGGGTGTAAAAGAGTATTGAGATGATTCAAATCTCACAAAAAGATCCACCATGGAAATGAAATTTTTGTGTGTTAGCACGACGCCTTTGCATGCACCTGTAGTTCCTGATGAGAACATAATTGCAGCTGTATCTTTGTTAAGATTGCTCCAAATGAGCCCAAATTGTCACATGTGAAAGTCCCACATTGGAAATAAAGGAGAGAGTTCATCATTTAATAAACTAGGGAGCAACTCCACTTATCACCAATTGGTTTTAGGATGGTGCCTTCTTGGGTTATGAAGTGTGCTCTCTCTCCTCATATGGGTGTGGCCCAGGCCCGATTAATGAAATTCTTACATGGTATCAGAGCCCATGGTTAAAGTGACCTGGGTATTCGAAAGAAAAAAAAAAGAAACTATGCCTAATGGGCTAATGAAAAAAAAGAAAAAAAGAAACTGGGCCGTATATACCGGGCAAAGAATAAATACCCGTGATTTGAAAGGGACTTCACATGTGAGGGGGGAGTGTTAAGATTGCTCCAAATGAGCCCAAATTGTCACATGTGAAAGTCCCACATTGGAAATAAAGGAGAGAGTTCATCATTTAATAAACTAGGGAGCAACTCCACTTATCACCAATTGGTTTTAGGATGGTGCCTTCTTGGGTTATGAAGTGTGCTCTCTCTCCTCATATGGGTGTGGCCCAGGCCCGATTAATGAAATTCTTACAATCTTCTTGGTTAATTCTTGGTTTTGGAGCCAAATTTGGATCACTGGAGATGATTTTGTGGAAAATCGAGCCGGGGACGATGTTTTCTGATACAGGAATTGCATTCAAGTTCAATGCCTTACTCACTTGATCAACTTTGTCTGGTGTAGTGAATGCAAATTTTACTTTGCAATCTTTAGTTTGTTTCTTGATTTCTAATGGGTTGCTGACAGGGTTCATTGGTGCTACAATAGCACCAATGGATAAAACACCCAAGAAAATAATTGGGAAGATGATGGAGTTTGGCAAACTGATCAACACAACATCCCCTTGTTTGACTCCCATTTGATGGAGGCCACTTGCAATGGCTTTGACAGACGAGTGGAGTTGCGAATATGGTATCGAAACCCCAGTTGAGGCGTCGATTAAGGCAGTAACACCATCATGTTTGTGGGAGAAAATGTAGGAAACTGCATCCACAAATGGTTCTGTTGGCAGAGCAACTTGAGCATGTTTGCTGTTGTAGATGCCGGTTTCTGGTGAATACCAGTAGGGACAGCTCCCGTCGTCGACGAAAGACTGTACATCAGTTCTTAGTAATTCTGCCATGAAGATTAAGTGCTAAGAAATGGAGGAATGGTTGAGAGTTTGGTAGAGAAATGAGAGGATTTTGGGAGTTTGAAAATGGTGAATATAGTTTGTTTTGTGTTTGTTGATGAAGTAAACAACAATTTCATCTACTTATATATACTAAGTGGTGTATAAAAAATAGCCAACCAGATTTGAAGTTTGAATAAACAAAAGAAAATAAAATAATAATAATATAGACATATATAGCTTATCCGAAAAACTTGGTCAAATTTGTAGTATTTGGAAAATTCCCAGAAGTAGCCATTAGTACTTTGTGCTGCTGACTTAATTTGAGGACTCCATTGTTGACATTATTTTTAGGTTTATCCTCTTTTGTTTATTCCTGTTAAACAATCAATTTAAACGTGTTTATTTAATTACTTAATTATGCATTTATGTTTTATGTTGAAATATATCTATGTTCCACAATACTACATAATTATGACAATGTATGATGGTCAATAATTAGTTAATTAAATTAAGAAAATCAAAGTTACATAAATATCAGACTTATTATGGTCTATGGTGTAAACCCGAAAGTGACAACATTGTATATTGTAATAGAGGATTGAAGCTGAAATCAAATTAATTGTACTTATAAAACCCACATGCTTGTATTATTCTTGGTATTGAATCTTAATGGGCAAATGACACCATCGATCACTCACGTTTACGAGAATTCTGTGTTCGATCATTGTGCTTCAAGTTTGACTGTTTTAGATCACCGACATTGGATATTGTGTTCAAAACGACATACTATTGCGTTTTTTTATAATACAATCATCGATTCCACAATATTTTACACAAATATTTCTAAGAAAAAATATATCTTAATTTTTTATTGATGCTCCTCAGGAGTATTAGCCCGTAGTGGTAGGCATTTTTCTGTATAAATATGTATCATTATTCAATAATACAATCATCGATTCCACAATATTTTACACAAGTATTTCTAAAGAAAAATATATCTTAATTTTACACAAGTATTTTACAATTTCAAATTAATTGTATTTTATAAAACCCACATGCTTGTATTATTCTTGGTATTGCATTTTAATTATTTTCATATATAATTTAATTAGCAATGCAAGTCTTTTGTATTATTTTTAACTTTATACAGAGCCCCCAAACAATGTGATAATTACTTAAATAGTCGTAGATAATATGTGCAAGTTGCACTTTAGTCCTTGTAAATGTTTAGTTTGTGCAAGTGGTTCATGATATAGGTTGAAATGGTGCACTTTAGTCTCTCTTTTGAGGGAGACGTTGAATTTCGACCGAAAGAGGGACTAAAGTCTACCTTTTCTACTAGTATCAACAACTAAAGTGCACATTTTCAAGAAAAAAGTTTTGAAAATTTTATTTTGGTTCTATTCTCTCAAGCGAGACACTACTACAATTCTGATTTTATACACCGCCAAAATCCGTTACATTGGGCCAAAAACCTGTTACATTAAACCTAATACGACTACTAGCTACCATTGCACCCATTGTGTTACATATGCTAACTATATGGAGTTAGCATACAAGTTTTACTCTTAATAACACATGTTCTTATGTCTCACCACATGTTAATAACAACTGACTAAATAATTCATTTTAGTACAAATATTTTAAGGTATAATTATATTAGTAACACATGCATAATTGCTCATGTTAATTTAATACAACAAAATCAGAAGCCTATATATTTCTGAGGAAACAAACAAAAAGAAATGAAATATAAATCATTATAAACTCTGACACACACCAGAATAGTGTTTTTAATTTAAAATTATTATTTTACCCTTACTGTGAACTTCCACACTCACTAGTTACTACTTACTACACTTCCAATTAAAAAGGAGCATAATAGAATTTAGTCATAAAATTACTATTCTGGTGTGTACAACAGATTATATAAAGTCTCTAAGTGTTGATGAATCTACAGTTTTTCCTAATTTCCCCTTCATTTCCAGTAATTACATTTATATCCCCCATTTTGACCATTGACTTTGCAAAAGACTCGAAGAAATAATCTTGATCATTTGCATATGCAAACACAAGCTTTCTTATCTCCCAATGAATATCATGATCCACTAATAACACATTGTCTGAAATCAACAACCCTTTTCCTTGAATAATGTTCAAGAAATAGTGATTATCAAATCTCAATGGAGTTGCAATATCAAGTGGTGCTATTGAATTATCTCTCCCAGATGTTGGAGGACACATCGACCTTAATGCTCGTCGATAAGTTGTGTCCCTTTGATGATGATACTGATAATGTTCTTCCACGTTTTCGTCGTAGATCCTCTGCCTAAAGCTTGTACATCTTGCCACTCCCATTGTGTGACTCCCTGCAAGGACGGATCCAGGATTTTTTAGCCCGTCAAATAGAAATATAAGTTGTTCACTCGAACTATTTCATCGTCGTGAAAATTAGTGCAGTGGCCATCGTAGACTAGATATGTAATGTGATAATTTACCGGATAAAGTAACCAAGTCAACAATATCAAGTCCTTGCTGCTTAAAGTTTTCAATGAGAGTTGGAAGAGATGAATTAGGAAGAGGTATGAATTTGTTTGCTCCACTGAAGCTAGCTGTTAAAGAGTCCCTCCTGCCTAAGTAGACACCCCATCCAGGTCCTCCTCTCTGTCAATTTCGTGCTTATACGTTAAACGTTATAGTCAACTTATTACTATAACTGATATGGAAATAATCACGACTCATAATAATAATATATTCTCATATCTTCTCTAGTCTTCCAGATTCATCCAATAGTTCTAACTTCTAACTCGAAATGTTAATGATAGAATGTTGTATAATGTAATTAAGGTTTTGATTCGAATTCGATCAAGTTAGTTGATAGATGACCTACCAATAAGACAGCATCGCGAGAAGCAATGGCTAAAATGTCAGCACAAGAAACAACACCAGGACATTCTTCTTCTAAGACATATTTGATCTCATCGATCACCTCAAATCCTCTTAAGGAATTGAGATTAGGCCCTGCTTGTTTTTCACTCGAAATGCCTCCGTTGTCGTCTAGCAAGAGTGAAGCATCACAACCCTGTTAAGAAAATGAACTCAAAGTAAAACTAAGAATATAAAGAGAACGCTTTCTTGCATTAAACGATAATATCGAATTGGTCTAGCGGTTAAAAGTTCTTATCGGCAGTTGTAAATACTTAGTAAACAGAGAATGTGTACCATGACAAAACAATCATGGAAGTGCAACCTGAGGAGCGATGCTGCCATTCGAGGATCTTTAACTACCGCGATTTCAACAATGCGACGCACTATCTTCTCTGCAGCAGGGCATGATTCATGGTAAAAGTCGAGGGCAAGCGGACCTCCATCGCCTCCTTCTACCCCTTTAAACACCAAGAACAGAACTAACCACAAAAATGTCATAAATTTCATTCCCATTCTGATTACCAAGAGCAACCAATATGGAGAAACATCCCAAGCAGCATTCTCATCTGTTTTAAACTCGAGAAATATCTGGAATGTTATTGGCGTTTGTATTCATATTTTCAACCAAATGACATCCATCTTGCTAAATTTTCAATGGTAGATATAGCTAACTATATTGCATTGTTTTCTTGATTTCCTATACTTGAATAAATAAATACAATACCCTTATAATAGTTAGTACTCCCTCCATTTCACAACACAAGGCTTTTTCATGTTTCCCGGTCTAACTTTGATTACAATATGAAAAATTATGAAAAGTTACTTTTATGAAAATCCTCTTCAATATGACTTTATCGATATAAATTTTATACTTTTTGAACTAAAGAATAATAAGTAAGTGACAGTCAAAGTTGAACACGTAAAAACGAAAACATCCATTAAAAAACGATTGGAGGAAGTATAAAATAATTCTTACAGGTCAAGTTAATTAATTGTTGACACTATATTGCTTTTGTTTTGGTACATTAGATAGGCAGTAGATAATTTAGGTGGCAAAATTGTCCCTTACTGTTGTTTTTCTTCCAACACCAACTACTTCATGGATTAATTCAATCAGGAACTTAATGTTAACCTTACATTTATATATACATAGTGAGCATTTTTCATCATACATTATCAGAACCAGCAGCTTCAAGGGAAGTGCTGAGACAGCTGAGTGCAGCTCCTGATTATTATCTCTACTCGGGAACGCTATTATACAAATATCTAACAGTTTGAAAAATATCAAACACGAAAGTAATATTCGTGGTAAACAAATATGATATCGGAGTTACATTATAGTGCAGCATCTCTTCTCTTGTGTAGCTTGTGTGCCATTTTGCTGGCTCCTGTTCGACTGGGACGGGTTGTATGTGAAGTCTGACGTATCCAAACCATACTGTTCATTTCGAGCAGGAAAGGTGATATTAGTTATGGAGTACAAAGTGGTAAAGACATTACCATTGGAGGTGGGAAGGGACAATGAAAACGACCAAGGCTGAATGCATAAAAAATGTGGTGCAGAACCATAGAAAATATATTTGTATAATAGGTTAACTGTAGAATTACCTTTTCTCTCATTCGTTGACTCCAAGCATCGTTCCTAGTTGGTCGAGAGTCTGGTGCACTAGAAACAGGGACACCTGTTGTAGGAGTGATCAATGGTTTACGAATTTGTCCACGAGCTATGTACTCATCATCACTATCATGCTTTGCTGGTGTATTTGCTGGCCTAGCTGCAAGAGCTAACAAGAATACAAAAGCCTGCAATTCACGACGAGTAAGCCAAGATAAAAGGTGCAAGGAAGAACGCATCAAGTAGGACAAGATGTTCAAGTTATTATTCACTCAACAATTTCTTCATTCTTGCCCTAATAATTCAGTAATGTGAGATACATCAAGCAGTTTCAGCAATAGTGACGTTCCAAGCAAAAAGTGCTCAATCAGATGCGGAAGTGCCAGTTGACGTCATTAGATAGCTATCGAAGAGACCCGAAGTTGATAACAATGATGTTTGATTGCTCCATTTTACAAAAAGTTCGAATAAGAAACTATATCGAACTCATAATGATTTCACATAATATCTTAGTATCATCCTTTCACGCTAAGTGCTGAAGCATAATATGGATCTCAAATGTAGCAAACACTGATATTTTTTTTGTTTCTTTAAAACCCACCCACCGCCCCTTACAATGAGAATCGAGCCCAGGACCTTTAAGTCACTGTAAGACCTCCTAACCACTAGGTCATTCGATGTTCTCATAGTCAATATACTACAGTTACCATGAAATAATCTCTCATTATAATACCTGCAAAATAACAATCCCAAGAGCAACCCACTTGATGATATCCCAGTTGTCTTCCAAGAAATCATCAATCTTTTTAAAGTTTCCAGTTTTATCAGCTGGAATCACCTGAGAAATACTATATTTTTACAAATTGATACCAGGAAACTGAAAATAACTATTGTAAGAATAAGCAACACTCACATCTTGCCAGTCATCTTTGAAAAATATAAAAGCAGCACACCCGAGTTCAACCAATACCAGCAAGATTACCAACACTGAATACTGTAGTTTATTAAGGAAGCTAAACACGCTTCGAATATAATGAGTCATTGCAGTCTGATAAAAGCAGGGTTTGTTTAGTCCTCAGGGGCATCAGTGAAAGATGAACGAATTTCAGAATTGGTGCTAAGACGCACGCACATATGAGGATTGCTAAAAACCATGGCGGTCACTGCTAGCTTTGAAACAAATTAAACTGTGTCAGACAGTCAGTTTCATTAATTAGATTCAACTAAGTTCTTACAAGATTGGGCATGTGATGTTCTGCCCGTCCTTACTTCCATTATAACATAATGAACAAAATATCATATTTCTAAGGATACGCAAGTCAAGCAGCAACCACTCCGAGTTGCTGTTGCAATACAACCGCAACAGGATATGAGAGTGAGAAGTGTGCCCACTCCAATAAACAAATATATAAACCTGCAAAAAACATATATAAGTGTGGAAGTTGAATCACTTTGGGACATTAACCAAAGCCCATTGTTTACAACTCCTGGAAGAACTGTAGTTCTGTATGATAGCTTCGTAATAAAAAAACTCAATCAGACAATGAGTAATATAAATTAAAAAAATATCCTTAATTAAGACTTTGCTAGGAAGTTTCTTCATCTAGACAATAATTTTAATCTTCGAAGAAAACTGCAAAAGAAAGTCTATAGAGGTAATAATCTACTTTAACCACTGTATCTTTTATCATGATTTGCTTGTTGTTTCTAGTACACCAGGAGCTTTCTCGATTAAGCTGAGTATGACTAAGCCATTGTCCTCCAAGGTAAGGGAAAGAGCAGACCATCTTTTTGCAAATGCTAGTAAATCATCTAGCGGGCAAAGCTCTAGTTCCCACTTTGCTACCTTTTACCAGCTAAATGTTTCCAGAAAAGATGCAAAAGCTGAATTTATAGCTGATTAATCAACATCGAAAAATGAATTACACTAACTACATATATAGTTTATAATTAGAGTGGAAATAAATCCCCCATACCAAGCTTTTGGAAGATTATCAAAAGTGTTGGCGCTTAATGACACCGCCATCATAGGGCGGCCAAGCTGGATGAACTCTGGGTGTGGAGGTGGTTCATGAGAGGCTGAATTCTTGTACTCGACAAACAGGTATATACCATAACCCACTATCACCAGACCAAGAAAAGTAAGTAAAAAGTTCAATATCTTCAATAAGCACTCAAAATATCCCCTGCACCCCATACTGTTGAAGTTTCTTCTAAAACCGTCTGCAACTGTTTCTCTTCAACTGAAATTCATCCCCTTGTCAAGTTACTACAGGATAAACTCTATATTAGCCATTACATTTACACCCAAAAAGTAATAATTTCAGATTATATCAATTCGAAAAGCATATTTAATTTTTCTGTAATTACCCATCACGACTATTTCGGAACAAAAAATGAATAGTAACATTATTTGGATTCTTTTGCAAGAATAAACACTCAATTCTACTTCTATTATAGTAGAAGATAAAACTTAGTACATATAATAATCAAGAACCACTCAGATTAATGAATCAATCTTGCAATTTCACTCAATTTAGTTTGTTCTGAGTGGAAAAGACAACTACTTTACTACTTTGCATCAAACTTCTGAACAGTTGCATTATTTGAATTCACTAGCAAAAAAGAATATTCCAAATTTGAACTAAATATTGAAATCACATTGCAATTCATGAAGAGGCTATGAATTTGATACATAATGAACTAACCAATTATGAAGCAATCTTGCAATTTTCACTCAATTCGTTAAAAGGACAACTACTTGTTCCAAAATTCGGAAGAGTTTTTTCTTTAATAATTAGCGGTCAAATGAGTTTCGAACACAACACATGCTCACTAGCTTTTCCATTAGCTATTCGATTAACTAACTCCAAAGTTCAGAAGAGTAGCATTTCTTGGATTCTTTAGCAATAATAATATTCCCCAAGAATTAAACATGGTCAAGAATATTGTAAACCCTGAAAAGGGCATGAAGATAATGAAGTAATGAACTAAATAAAACATGTAACTGGGTAAGTTCCAACTAAATATTGTAATATTGCAATTCATGAAAAGGGTATGAAGCAATGAAGTAAAGAAAACAGGAAAAGGAATAAGTTTTGACTTACAATAATACAATGTAAGAGAAGGAGATGATTGGTCTGAAACTCAGAATGTTTGTGAAGACATACTGACAAAGAGAAGACACAGAAGGGTTAGTTAAGAAGGATAAGAGAGTGTGTGGTCAGATCACAGATGACATTTTCTTTGTTTGTAGTGTATTTGGTCGGCCAAATATAGCTCATTGAATATTGACGTTTTGTCATCATCCTCTTTTCACTGTAATATTTGGATTGGTTTTACTTTTGGACAGTACTTTAGTTGTGCAAACTAAGGTTAAATAATGAAATTTCGGTTCATACAGTTTACATTAATTGTTTTTGGCTTAATTTCATCTCGGCACCTGAACTTTCTTAACTTTTCCAAATAGGCACCTGATGAACTTTTTGTAGCAATCACAAAACTGTTTACATTAATTGTTTAAGTATGGTTTGACTATTTTGCCCTCTATCTAAAATTTTAAAATCTGAAAAATTAAGAAAATTGTGAGAAAAGAAAGTTCATGTGCCAATTTTGGGGTCCAGGTGCCTACTTATTACAAAAAGTTCATCAGGTGCCTATTTGGAAAAGTTAGAAAGTTCAGGTGCCCAGATGAAATTAAGCCACTGTTTTTTCCATACTTTGTTAGTTTGTTTTAAGAATCATTTTTTTTTATATAATTGATTCATTTCATAAATTAACAAGTGTTATGGCAAAAGACGCCATTACAAGAAGGAACCGAAAAAATTACATTGTTCAAAAGATTAACAGCATTGAAATCATAAATAACAAAGTCTTTGATATTCTGGGGGCAGCCCGCATTTGATGGCATCCAAAGAATATTGCATCATTTCTTTGTTCCATTAGTGGTCAAAAGCTTCAAGTCACTGTGCTGATGAAGTGACTGAAAGTACCTAAACCAAACCTGCGACATAAAGCTATCAGTAACAATGAAAATACTATGGTTGTCAATACTTGTGGCCATAATGATAGCCGTGAGGATCCCAATGCAAATGTTTTGAAGGTTGAATTTATTGCCGCTATTAGTATTATCCTTTATCAGTTTATCTCCTTTGATGGTGATATGGTTGCCACGGATGGTCGCTGAGATGAACCAAATTGGGTCCTCATCTGAGATGACTCTAAGCAAGATCTTGTTGTCCCGTCTATTACAACTCCTAGAGCAGTCGTTCATAGTTAGAACAGTATAATTTCTACAAGCATGAGTAGTCATCCTTCTAAGATCGGGTGCTGACTTCAAAGAATAGACGCCATGGTGTTGACGTCTTTTAAGAATCATTTAATTTTGTATAATGTTTAAGGAAAATTTAAATTCTCTATTTCTTCTTACCAAATTTGATAAATGAAACTTTAAAAAGGATTTCTATTTGAAAAAAATGTTTTTTAGATTAAGGGATGGATGGAGACATGGAGTATATTTCATTGTAAGTTACCTTCATTTACCTCGATAAACAAAGGTAATGATAACATAAATTTAAATATTTAAGTTATTGTTCACCTCGATCACCTTAAGTACTCTCAAATAATTTAAGTTATAAGGTTTACAATAATTGAAGTTCACCATACTCAGTCAAACCAAAAAAATTAGAAACATTCAAATCATTAAGATTTAAATCAAGTATATAATATATCACATATAATATAACAATTCAAACTCTCAAACATAAATCTCATATTTCTTCCATGCTCATAACAACGTCCAATGTTATTAGGATAATTAAAGCATTACATGATGCATTTGCAAGCATAACATTTCCTTATCATAAATGACTCACTCATGGGGTACACAAATTCTCTTGATATTTTCTTTAGAATTGTCTTGAATTTGTTATTTTGTATTACAAGACACTTGGGATTTGTCTTGTGGGCCATCAAAGAGTTCTTTCACCATCAGGTGTCATAATGTCATTCAACATGCTTACCACATATTTCATATTTATATACTTTAAATTTGACACTCCCAATTAAAGGAGGTTGTGTTAAAATTTATTTTCTCCGTTCCTAAAAGATTGATACATTTTAACTTTTCATGGTCAACAAAATACGATTTTAAACATAAATATCTCATATTCTACATATGAAAATTATAAAAAGTTGATAGTTCGAAAATATATATTGAGATGAATCTAACAAGATATCATATGACTATATTATTTCTTATTGGTTAATAAGAATTATTGATCAAAGATTTTAAAATTTGACCATGTAAAGTTAAAATGTACCAATCTTTTAGGGACGGAGGGAATAAAAAGAATATTTTCTCCTTTTTTTGACAATGTGTGAATAACAACATAGAAATTATAATCGAGGATATACGTGATTCAAAATTACGGAATTAATAAATAGTACTCTTACAATTTGTATTGATAATGAAACACATGTACTAACTAACAGAATTTATTTATTTATGATGAGGATAATTGTCTAAATTTTTTCTATTACAATTTCGAGAGATGAATCATTAATATTTCTCTCCTCTAAATTTATTGAAGATTAGTGATTATTGAAATTTGAATCGAACTTATTTTTTTGATCTGTTATACAAACACCAACACAATACCCAAATAGTATTTTGAGGATTGAAATAACTATTTTGCCCCGTATTTGCAATTATAGTATTTTATAAAATTTTATTCAGGAGCAAAATAGTCATTTAACTCATTAAAAAACACTATTTGGGTGTGTATAGCGGTTCCCTTATTTCCCATATCAAACCAAACAGGGCATTAGCTTACTTGGACATAATCAAGACACAAACTATAGTCCTAATCCCAAATAATAAGCTCATCATCTTCTCTTCAGCTGTTTCTTGATCGAAAAATACCGCAAAACACTTCATCGGATCGTGAATTGAGTTATTTATCAACATCTTCAATTAACAATCAATAATATATCTGGTATAAATTTATTTATTTTCCTGTATTCACATTTTGCAATTTTATATGCATATATCTTTCGAAGTTTTATGTTCTTTCCTGAGATTACCTAGCAACATATTATAATTGAGTGATTTTTAATTCTTTTATAATTTTTTGTTGTTGGGTTTTTGTATATGAGTTGAATAGATGATAAAGATCCTTTTTTTTGTTGAAGAATTTAGATATATTGAGCAATTTTGGAGAGTATAATAATTGAAAGAGAAGAAACATCATTGAATTGGAACTTCTTTAGATTTGAAAAAAATGAGATGCAATTGTTTAGTCATTAGTGGCATCTTTTTATTTCTATTAGAATCAAAATAAAAATTGGATTTTTAATTTCCTGGAAATTATCTTCTTTATTTCATAGGTAAGATAGATAAGGAGATGCCTGTCTTATGTCCCTATTTAATAGGAGTAACTCCTTCCTAGTATATTATCGAAGTGAAGAAGTAGGAAAATTTTAGCGAGATTCGCGTTGTAGTCGATGATTGGTTTGTAGCGTATAGGGTAGCAATAACACACTTGGTCTTTTGAGCAACCTAAGTTGTTATGTTATTGCCTATGCATAGTTCATATCAATGATTTACAATGAATAATTCACCTCTATTAGAGTGAAGTGATTCTACCATATGCACCACCCTTAATGTACTTACAGATTTCATTGTAGTATGGAGTGTATCTCTTTTCAATGTGCACGATAGCCACTTCTCGGTTTTAATGCTCAAGCTTTGCTTTCCTTAAGTGCCTTCTTGATGATTAAGTGAAATTTAATACGCATACCTCTCCTCTCCCCAAACACACGGACAACTCAAGAAATTTATTCTTCCCCTGTGTTTTGAGAATATTGCAGATCAATACTTATCATGTCACAAGAGGGTTGAGTTACAAACCAGTTACAATATTACTTGGCTTCATTGTTTATGTAAATGAGAAATTTATTCATTTTTTACTATAAATTACTTGGCTGATACCCTTGCTTTTTGTTACATATAAAGGAGATATAGCATATGAATTTTACCTTACGCTTTTTTTTGTTCGTAGACTTCTTAGTTGAACAAAGTCTGGAATGGGAGATATGCCGGGTCATGTCAGAGCCTGTTTGCAGACAGGGAGGCTTGCTTGCCTAGCAATATTGGTTTCTGCAGGAATTGTGTTGCAAATACTGGTCAGTTCCACCATGTGATGCTTTCTCTAGTGGAACTAAATATGTGCATAGTCCAATTTATAGAATTTATTTGATACTTATTTTCTTTTATTAATTCTATCATTATGACAGGCTTGTGCTTTGTATCAGAATTGGTGGCCTATGTTAACAGGTGTGTAGAAGCTAAACTTTTAGTGTAATTTTTTTTACTAAAGGCTCGACAAAACCGTAGCCTTAGACACAATGATGCCTCTGACTGTTGAAGCAAAATTTTGAGTGCAATTTGTCCTAGAAGCCTAAATGTGTGTTTTTTTTACTGAATCATACAGCTATAATGTACGTGCTCCTTCCGATGCCTCTCATTTTCTTTGTGGGGTCAGATTCTTCCACGTTCTTCTCTGAATCAGAAAGTGGGTAAGAGTTCTTGTGCATCAACAGATTGATAAAGACCCCTTAAGTAAACTGATTTTGAATGTTTGAAGAGACCTTATGCTATGAACTAATGTAACAGGTGGGTCAATGCTACGAAGTTCTTGACCGGCACTTCAGTTGTTGGCAGCATAGCGATACCAGTCATATTGAAGCATGCTGGCATAATTGGTTGGGGTGCTTTGGCAATGGAACTCTCGTCGTTTTTCACTTTTGTGTTTGCCATCTTGTGTTATATTGGCACGAGTGACGATGATGGTTATAGCATGCTTTGAAGCTTGCCTCTCTGGATGTAAAGATACATTCAGTTGTATTACTAGTTTGGTGAATCGTTGCCTGCATTCTCTTGTAAATAGTAAACACAAAGGTCATTGCTTGTAAAGTAAATTCATGTTATATTTACATTTGATAATCCAATTTCCATTTCATAAATTTTAGACTAATAGAAACAAGGAATTTCGTTAAAAGTTCGAATAGACCAATCAGAAAAGGTTTAAGAAAACATCCAATATTGGTTGGCGTCCACACAAAAAATTGCAATTAGTCTACATCAGTCCAGCATTCAACATCTTCCACTCTTCAAAAGCTGCAATTCTGCTAAAATACCTAGTCCACAAATTTGTAATCTAAAAATTACTTCCCCTATTCTTGTATAAGACCATCTCCATTCGGAAATAATTGGGAGACAATTGAAAGAAGGATGTTGTTCAATGGGAAATAATTCAAGGGTTGAACTTTTTGCTCATTTTGTAGAGATTATTGAATAATTTCGATTCTGACAAAATGGGGGAGCGGGGGCGTGAGGTGGGGGAGAGAGAAGGGGAAGAATGATTGTCCTTTTGAATAAGCCCACATGGGTTGGGTTATGTATCATTTTTTCATTGGTTAGTTAGATATTAGTTTTAGCTAGAGAACTCTTTGCTCATCTTAGGAGCGGGGGCGTGAGGTGGGGGAGAGAGAAGGGGGAGAATGATTGTCCTTTTGGATGCACGTTATTCCTAGTGAATATTCTTTTGGATCTCTACCTACTTATATATAATATATATAATATTTCTTATGTAAATATTATAAATATAATTTTCCTTATATAGTGCTCCCAATCTCCTACTTACAATAAAAATATTATACTCGTATTTATGATCACTCTTAACCAATCTCAAACATTTCACATCACCAAAGATGACTAACAATTCAAATGACAGGTAATTTTTTCAGATTCGCTCCTATTTTCCCTTGGCATTTCAGAATTTTTACCTAAATGTCTTAGATCACGCTTGTGATCTAAAATATTGTTTTTTAGTTTCTATATATACAATTATTTTATTTTTGATGTTCTTTCACTAGATTATATACAATTATTTCATTTTGGATGTTTACCTGAATTCGATTGTTTGTTTCATCTTATGTGATACTTTATCTTCTACTACAGATCATGACCTGCTTTATTTATATTCACAAGTTAATTTCAAAAATTAAAAATAAAACACGCGTTGTGAACTTGTGATAACGAGCACGTGTGTTCTACGTGCAGTAAATGTGCGCTCGCGCAGTCTGCTCCTCTAGAAGCTGTATTGTTCGACATTGATGGGACGCTATGTGATTCAGATCCCTTCCACCAATATGCATTCGAGGAAATGCTTCAGGAGGTGTTATTTTTTCTCTTTTCATTGTTTATATATGTCTTGTGCTTTGAAAGGGTTAACATTCGACCATTTTACTTGCCAACGTAAATAAATGAACATTTATCGAGCAAGAATTCGTTCCAACCGCCTTATGTTGCTTGGACGAAAGCCTTCTCACAGGCATTAATGCATGTTGATTGTTGACGTAAAGTATACTAATGATTGAGGAACATTATAAGATAACAATTATTACAGTCTAGTATGAGTATTAAAGCAATTGTATGCAACAGATAGGATTTAATGGTGGTATCAAGATAACAGAGGAATTCTTTATTGAGAACATTGCTGGGAAGCATAATGACGATGTAGCTACGTTTCTTTTCCCCGATGATCATGCAAGAGGTGTTAAATTCTGTGAAGACAAGGAAGCTATGTTTAGAAGGTATCGATTATGTTTTCTTCGATCAATGAGCTATGCAACACTATGAGCTTTTGGTTCTACCAATTTTTTTCATGTGTTGAATGCTCGTCAACAGGTTGATAAAAGGCAAAGTGAAGGCTTTAGGTGGTCTCTTCAAATTAATCGAATGGATTAAAGTTCGTGGTTTGAGACGTGCTGCTGTTACCAATGCTCCAAGGGCAAATGCTGAATTAGTGATCTCAGAACTAGGCCTTTCAGATTTCTTTGAAGCTGTCATCATTGGAAGTGAATGCGAGCATCCAAAACCATCCCCCGACCCTTACTTGAAGGCGCTTGAAGTACTCAAGTTGTCAAAGGATCACGTAATTATTTTTGAGGTCTGAACTCTCTCATTTACAACCTAGCTACAAATTATATAGTATGTATGTGCGCGATATTGATATCTTTTTTTCCCTGACCAATAGGACTCTCCCTCGGGTATAAAGGCTGGTGTGGCAGCTGGGATTCCAGTTATCGGTATAGCATTTCGAAATCCAGAACAAATGCTTCTGCAAGCAAATCCTGCATTTCTCATAAAAGACTATGAAGACTCTAAACTATGGGCTGCTCTGGATGAGCTTGATAAGAAGTGAGGTGTAGGAAACATTACATTTCGACTGGCGATTGCTTGATCATCAGTTGGGAAAATTCGATAGTTGATATACTCTAAACTTAGAATAAAACATTAATGTAAAATGTAGTTGATTTAAGCATTCATATGTTGGAGCAACCTTGATGAAACACAAACTTGAATATACGCAACTTTTGACAAACTTGATTGTATGTATTCTATAATTTCATCGTGTGACACTCAATGTTCTACTAGAGATCATGACTCGTGTCTTATATAATTTCACAAGTTAATTTAATAATTAGAAATAAAACATATGTGATTATATTAACGAACATGTGTGTTCTATGTGCATCAAATGTGCGGTCTACGTGCACTATATGTGTGCAGTGCTATACGTGCAAATCCTGTAGTTTGTGCTACACGTCTATAATCCAATAGTTTCTGGTAAGCATAATTCAGACATGGGGGAAGTGCTTTTTCGTAGTGGTCTCGTAGAAGGTCTCAAGTTCTGTGAGGAGAAGGAGGCCATGTGTAGAAGATACATGATCAAACGGAACAAAGTACGTGGTTAGAGACGCGATGCGGTTACTAATGCTCGGAGAGAAAATGCTGAGTTTGTGATCTCAGAACTAGGCAACTCAGATTTCTTTGAATCTGTCATCATTGGAAGTGAATGCCAACACCCAAAAAAAAAAACTGAAAATCTTAAGCCAACTCTCATAGAACTTTTTGTGCTAGCTTACATAGGTATTGTAATGTTATGTACATATTATTCCTCAAAGAGGGAGAAAAAACACATCCTGCTCCACAACCAGCCTTAGGCAAGACACAATTGAGGTTCCAAGCGGTTTTGATTCTCTTCTATAGTCGACCAAAAAGGAAAACCGAAACATAAAACTTCTCAAACAAAAGGAGAAAGTGCGTTGAGATAATTTCTACACGCGATGTTTCTTGTTTGAACTCCGAGAGCTTAGAGTAATGCATCAACTTTGAGTTGATGGAATGCATCTGCCTCTGAGTAGCCTTCAGAACTTCATGGCAGGAGAAGGACCAGAATACAAAACATATTTTCTATGGGAACTTCCACTTTTCTGGAATGGTTAGACAACAGAAGTTGGAACACTGAAATCATTGTTTCTGTTCTGATGCACTCGGTTCTGTACAGCCTTCACAGCTGCAACTCTTGCAGAAGTAGCGGCTTTGTTAGCTGCTGAGATGGCCCTATCAACCCTTTCTTCTATGGGGGGTACAACAACTGCTTTCTCGGCAACCCGCCGTGCTTCCTGAGAGTAGTATTGTAATGAATTATGAATACACGCCATCGTTAGAAATATTAGAAAAGAAAGAATCGAGTTCAAGGTAGTATTATGAACAAAAGCAAAACAAAAAAAAAAAAAAACCAACTTCAGGGATTAAAGGCTCGGGACATAAACCATATAGGCTACTACCTACAATTTGTTTTAATAGACTTTCTCACTTTTCGAGGAGTTGGAACACTTTATCATTAATATACATTGTAAAATATTAGAAAAAAAAAATATTATGAAAATATTTTTAAAAACTAATTCGTTGACATCACTTTTACATTTTTTCGGATTAGTGAATGAAAAGTAATTATTTAGTCAAAGTTTGACATGGAAAAACAAAAACGCCAATTAAAAAGGAATTGGAGGTAATATTATTTTAATTTTAAACACTTACCTGGACTGCCACAAGGACTTTTGAATGGTCAACCATGGACGGAGATCTGGAAAGTTTGCCATCAGTGCTCGGCGCATTGAGAGCTCCATTTTGCCAATGGCCTGACTGAGTTTCTCCATTTCTGAAAGTGTACATACCAAGCCCTTGCCTTCTCCCCTCATGCCAAGCTCCTTCATATCGATGACCATTTCCAAAGTTATAGACCCCGAAACCATGCATATTGTCGGCAAAATATTCACCACCATATCTGTCACCGTTTCTGTATTGCCAAGTAAAACAACGAAAAGCTCAGAACGGAAAAAGTAATCAGACTCGGCGAATCTCTTCATAAAATGTGAAATTGCAGTTTCACGGTTATATTAGTCAGAGAAGTAGAGACTCGTGTGAAAGGTTTTGTGATTGTTTTAAATTATTATAACAAGAGGACTAGAGAAGCAACCAAGGACTCACTTCAAGGATCTAGAATATACATGATATTCAAGCAACTATTTATATAAGGTATGTAAGTCATAACCGAGGCAAAGACAATTACATGGAATGATCAGTTAATAAGTTTCCAAGTGCATGTCAATTCACTCGTTTCATTCACTTGCCACTGACCAAAGTTCAAGGTCCAAATAATATACCTATATGTATAGTGTGATTCCATTCCATATGTAGCACTTACAAAGTAAAATTACATAAATTATGAAAATAATGGATTGGAGGGAGAGAACTAATGTCAATGCCATTAATATAGATTCACATATTAGGCATAGAGATAGTATTCTTTACTAAAAGAAATTTCTCACGATAACAAAAAACTCTAACATCGCTTGCACCCAAGGATCCCCAAATTAATTTCTATGTCCCATCCATAGACAACGAATTGGATCATATAATTAAGTATTAGTAGATAGGAAATTCAAGATAATGCCACCAATTCACATCAAAGGAAGTTGAAAAGCAAATACTTCACCTGAAATGGTAATGACCAAGACCATGCTTGACACCCCACTTGAACTCCCCAACATAACTACTACCATCGGCACAAGTATGAGATCCGAATCCATGGCACTGTCCGTTACACCACTCCCCTGCATACACATCTCCGGAGAAAGATCTATACACCCCAACACCATGCCTCAATCCCTGCCTATACTGACCACGATAACGACTCCCTTTCGCCCATGTTTCGATACCATAACCATCATACTTCTCATCGACCCAATCACCCTCATACCTTCCACTCATATGGTAATAATAAACCCCACTTCCAGAACACTTACCCTTATGAAACTCTCCCTCATACACATCCCCATTGCTATACACTCGCACCCAAGAACCCGAATCAAGCTTCACCTTTTCGGTTTTCTGTTTAGACCCTATTGACCAAACAACAGGCCTATTACCCTTAAACACACTATTATCTCTAGAATATCCAATAACACACAAAGTTCTTGCAAATAAAACCCTAAATGAATCCAATTTAGGTATTGCCAAATTACAAGAAATCACAAGAACAGCAGAAAATATCACAACACACACAAAATAAAACACTAGTGGCCAACTACTAGCTGAAGTAAACAAATAAAGTGAAGGAAACAAGATTAACATAAAAAGCTTTAAATGGACTTTAAGCCACGAGGGATGACAAGAATGATGAAGAAGCCTCAGTGTAATCCTTCTCGTGGCTACAAGAACTGGTACTCTTGACGAATGATGATATAGACTAGAACTTTGAGACATTATAGGACTTTTTCGAGGTATTGAGATGATGGGGTTGTTTGTATACTCTTTCGAAGAAAAGGGTTCATCTTGATTGTTATTCTATTCCCTATGTCCCAAAAATATTGTCCAGTTTTTGCTGGTTCTGATGAATCTTTGATGTGGGTTTGATAAGCTTTTGCTGGTTTTGGTTAAAAATGGGGGGGGGGGGGGGGTGTTGGGATGGAACCTTGATTTGGATATGTGGCTGTTTATGTGAAAACAGAGCCTTTTTCGGTAGAGGAAACTAGTGTGTCCCAAAAAGATTGTCCAGTTTTGCTGGTTTTGTGAAGAAAGGTTGAGTCTTGATTTGTTTATGTAGTTATTTATGTGAAAAAATAGCTTCTTTTTGGTGGATAAAACTAGAAAATTAGGGTTGTTTGCTGATTTGAAATCAGTTTATTTGGTGATGTAGAAACAATTGGGAAGTGATAAACAATTTATATTAATCAATACTAGCTCCAATTATTGATTAAATTGGTCTTTATGTTTCACTATCAAATTGATGAGTTTGACTAATAAAATATTGTTTATCAATAATGGAAGTGTCTAAAATTGAAATTGTTGTTTGAGATTGAACAATTTGGTGGTTTGGTGATATATTGGATTTGTTGAGAGGAAGTTGTACTTTGTGGAGTGGTTTTGAATTTTGATGTAATGTTTTTTTCTGGTAATTTGGTATAGATTTTGAGGATATGATGATGATGTTTGGTGTTTTTGAAGGGCAAAAGAGTAATGTGTGGGGTTGGGTAGTCTGAATTGTAGATTTTGTATGATTGTATCTAAGTTAAATATTACTATTGCTTCACTACAGTTTTACTTATGGACCACTTGACTGCCAAGTTTTTAATTTATGGATCATGCCACTAGAGTTTTCTTTGCAACATAAATGGTTTTTTTGTTAATAGAATAAAAAATTGAAATCAATTTGTAAGAGGAAGAAACATAAAAAAATTGAACACAATTTGTGAGAGGAAAAACAGTGTGGATGAAAAAAGAGTAAATAATTATAGTAATGGTCCTAGTAAACAGGGTCAAGTTATATTTTCTTCTCAGTAAATGATGCTACTGCCTTAGTATATTCTTTGATAGTGCACATTCGATTCGTATTTAGTCTCAAAGATCACGGTGTCGTCAGTACTTGATGGTTTTGACTTTTGGGGTTAAAATATAATTTTTAAGAAGTTGAGGACGGACGGAGTGAGCAAATTTCTATCGTATAGCCATGGTTTGAACTATATGGTTGATGGGTTTGAATTATTACTAAAGAGTTGTATTTTTTAATTTCGCACCTGAAATCAAACATTAAGGTATAGTTATATTTTCGATAAATTGTTACATGGGACCATTGAGATTATTTAACAATAATTATTAAAAGGAAACTTTAGGTTAATTTTTTTTTATTTGAAACCATTTAAATAAGGGTTATTGGTTTCCAAATATCATTATCTTTCTCTAATATTACCAGTTGATCACTTATCTTTTAAAGGATCCCGGTTGATTTTTCACCTTTTAAAATGTGTCTCAGTTGGTCTATCGATTTTTTTTCCAGTTGGTCAACGCACGTGATGACCATATATCATTTATGTAAGAGATTTTTTTCGGCTTAATTTTGACATAAAAAGACTAAAAAGCCTTATTGAAATGATGCATGGTCATCACATACGTTGTTCAGCCTAGAAAAATGGTCGATTAAATCAACTGAGACACATTATTAAAAGCTGAGTGATCAAATAATAATATTAGGAAAATGCAAGTGATGTTCACGTACATTAATCCCTTAAATAATGAAGAGGAAAAATTGAAAATAAGAAGCATTTAATGTTGTTAGCCAATGAAGCATAAATAAGCTACTATATAAAATAATGAAGAAGTAGAATTGCGAGGAAGGAAAACGATGCGCCACAATCGACAATGCTTAGGATTAGCTATTAGCTATTAGTCTATTACTTATCCATGCAAAAACCTTCCACGTATCATCTCCAATTGTCAACCATCTACGTTACATTATTCTTGACCTAGTCCTGTTTCATTATCATTTATCAACAATTAATGTATACATCAATTTGATCTACTATTTTAATAGACTAATAATGATGTTCTACTAATAAAGTTCCAACAGCTCATACATTATCATCCATAATTGAATATATCATCTACGTACTACGCATCTTATTATAATCCGGGAGAGAAAAAATACATATAAATATATCCAAGTAATTGTAACTTGTTATCAATAGCCGATCTTGAAGAATTAATATTGAAAAGTACAAAAGATATTAAGTTAATTTTAATGGAATTGGGAGCTAACAATAGTATAATAAAAATGGCTTTTGCAAGTGGTCAAAAAGTAATATATTCGAAACTCGTCTTATAGATAATTATCAAAAAAAGAAAATTGTTGAAAATTTAACCTAATTAATATGGAAATTGTTAGGAGGAGGGGTGCATTAATTACTACTCCCTCCATTTTTATATATGACATTCTAGAATTTTTTATATAAATTAAGAAAAATAAAAAATCGTCAAAAAGTACTTCTTTTTTTTGTAAATTAGCGATAGATGTGAGTTTCGAACCCGAAACCTTTTTGTCAAAAGGTACATTGAAAATATAAATAGTCAATTGATTGTTACTGTATTATTGGTTAGTTGATAATTTCAATGAAAAAAGTTAACATCAAGTATATTGAAGTCGTAAAAATCACATAGAAATTGTAAAAGGTCATATAAGAAAAATAAAAAGCCTAAAACATCATATAAAAACGGAGGGAGTCACTACTACAAATATGTGCTTAGATAACGCCTGTTTTTTGCCTTAGATAGCGCTTTTTTGAGCTATCTAAGCTCCCGCTATGGTAGTTAACATAGCTGCAGAAAGAGCGCTATCTAAGTGCATGTACTTAGATAGCGCTTCAAACTTATATAGCGCTCCAAAAGGGGCTATGCTAGTCATGTACTTAGATAGCGCTTCGTACTTATATAGCTCTCCAAAAGGGCTATGCTAGTCGTGGACTTAGATAGCGTTTCGTACTTAGATAGCGCCCTAAAAAGGGCTATGCTAGTCTTGCGTTAAATCTCATTAGTCGTTTAAATAGCTGATAAAAAACGCTATTTAAGCAATATAATTGATCTTGAATAGCTCCTAAATAAGTGCTATTGGAGTGATTATGTTGAACTTAGATAGCTCGTAAGTAAGTGCTATCTAAGTCAATAAGCAATTTTTTATTTAAAAATTATTATACCAAAATCATATGCTAAATACAATATTTGACAAAATAATAACAAAAGTTGAATTGATAATAAATACACAACTTGATAAAATAACATTTTATCATTCATTCAAAATATAATTGAACCATTCAATAAAATAATTGTTGATGTGTTATCAAATAGATATGTTTGTAACATAATACCAATAATATCTTAAACTATACAAATAATCACAATATTTGACTTCAACTTGTCATTTTCTTGTTGAGAAATCGGGTGAACAGGTATCGTGACCAGTCGATCACAAAATTCTCCAATTCTGACGGGAATAAAATTTGACTCGGTGGTTATGAACAATCTGCAAATACAAATTACAAGCAATTTATTAACATATCTTGTTATATCAAATAACTTGTTAATGTCGTAAAGTATCCACCTGCATCACCACCTCCTCCCCTCCTGGTATTCGATAGTCATTAGAGAAATGCTGTTTAAAACTTGCAAGCCTGAAAGACAATATTTAGCGTTATACCTGGAAAATCCCTTCTTTAACAACTGCCTTAGTGGCATTGAGGGCATCTGTAACACTATCTTTCTTCTCACCAACTTCTACTTCACTAGCTCCTCCAATCTGGAACAAACAGAAGTCATTATTACTTCCGGAGTATTGTAATAATTATATTAAACACATAACCAAGATCACTGGAAATTAGTCATGTAACCCTTGACTAATAAACTGAAATGTATGTATTTGTTTAGTTAAAAAGGAAATCACGAGGAACGTGGGTACCACTATTGAACTTCTTAAGTAAAAAGTATTGAGCACCATTAACCATTTATCTTTAAGATACTATATGCATATATGTCTGGAAAACAACCTTGTCAATGTATGACATACCTGTTCACATCTACTTCAATCCATGCCTTATCGTCAGCACTGTCAAGAACAAATTTGGCATCTTTTGATACTATCACCAACAAAAGAAGAACACTTATTATACATAGAAGAAAATTAGATACTAGAACTGCTAAAAATTGTCAAATGGGATAATTTACCTTATTTCAAGAACCAAACATATGAAAACAGATTCACTTACTTGGCCTCCTGTTAGAGTAGCAAGGTCCTACAAACTAAATTTCCTCTTCTCACCAAAGCCAGTACCTATTATGTTTATGTAACACACCTGCACGCACATATAATCAACAATTCAGAATGACGAACCAAATCAAACTATAGTCTAATCTAAGTTTAAGGGAGGAATATCAGTGGTTACTATTATAGCGTGTGGACTGATTTCACAAATAATCGACATAATATAATGCATTATGTGAAAAACTTATTCGAAAATAATTGATAGACCAGAATAAACAGCAAATTAGCCAAATCATAAAGTTTGAGCGACACTACGGTGTATACTTAAAAATAAAACATGAAGCAGTCTAGTTAATCATGCATCCGCGACAAACATTGATAAGGAATCTTGATCTTATTTCGAATATGCAAATGATTACACAATAGGAACCACTTCTAAATACATATTAGTTACATTTTCCACTAAACTAACAATCGTTTTGATATGACAATCTCCTTGACTCAATAATTTATACAAAAGAATCAAATTAGGTGATCCAAACAAGCACCAAGATTAAATGAACAAACAGAAAAACCCTAATCCACCTATAGAAATTAATTCATTATACTCTATTAGGCTAATACATACAAATAATAATGAAATTTTTGAGATTCTGAATTAATAAAATACACCTAATAATGCAAATTCTATATAATACACATCCAATTAAAATATATAAAAACATCCAATAGGAAATGAACACAAAAGGTTGAGACTTTTATATATCGAGAAACAAAGATTGAAATGGAGAATGATTCAGAAATGCGGGATAACAAAATAGAGAAGGCCGTTGCTACCTGGCTTTTGGGGGGTAGATTCGAGGAAGGCGATGGAGGCGGAGGTGAGGCGATGGAGGCGGAGGTGAGGCGATGCTTTGCTAATGGGGAAGCTGAATATGACACGGAGGAGGTTTAGGTTTTGGTTTAAGGGATTTGGTTAGGTTAGGATTTTAAAATTATTTTTAGGTTTATTTCAGTTAAAGATTTAAAATTTCAATTAGGACGAACATAATCGGACTTGAATAATGTTGATATAATAGTAAGTATCGAATCGAATTTGAATTTAGTACTCGGAACCAATAAGAATATCAATTCGAATATCATTGTTATAAATATTAAAATTTGATGATATTCGAATCCCATTTGTATATATTATATTATTATTTAAGTTATATGAAAATATGTGTATTCTAATTCGAAGATTAGAACACTTTCGAGTATGTTCATTTTGAATCCGAAGTGAATGTATGATTCGAATACGAATTTCAAACATGTCAAATATCGAACTGAATTAGAATAATGACAAAATATTATCAAATCATAATCGAACTCGATTATAAAAATTAAAATTCGATGATATTCAGTTCGAATTCTATTAAATTCGTATCCAGCCCTAGCTTTTACTATATGTGTCTTACTATCGTTCCCGTTAGCTTAATAAAACTATCCAATATTTTCCTATCAAGTTTGAAAAAAATATTTAATTTGAATTGAATATTTATATAAACACATACTAATTTATACAAAAGGGTATATTCTAATTTGAATATAAAGTAGGACGAATATCAAATCGAACTCGAATGTCAATGGAATAGTACGTATCGAGTTGAATCTGAAATGGATTTTAATATTCGGAATCAGTACGATTACAAATTCAAATATTATTGTTATAAGTATTAAAAATTGATTATATTGGAGTTTAATTTGATTCGGTTTTGCATTCTTCGTTTCCAACCTTTATTAGTATTACTTTTATTACCATATTTATTACATTTTAGTCCAAATATTAGATTCAAATCCGAATATTTATATAATATTTTATCAACTTATATAAAAATATGTACATTCTAATTCGATATTCAGTTTGAATATAAAACAAGACGAACAACGAATCGAACTCGAATATCTATAGAATAATACATATCAAATCACATCGAATTTGAAATCGATTTTAGTATTCCGAATCAATATGAATACCAGTTCGAATGTTTATGTTATAAATATTAAAATTTAATGATATTCGAGTTTAATTTGACTAGGTTTTGCATTGTTCGTTTCCACCTTATACTAATATTACTTTTATTATGCTCATCATTATATGCGAATAAAATAGAATATCAAATTGGACTCAAATTTTAGTAGAATAGTGCGTATCAAACTGAATCCAAAATGAATTTTAGTATTTGGAACCAATACGAATACAAATTCAACTATTAGTGTTATAAATATTAAAATTTGATGATATTCGAGTCTAATTCAATTAGTATTACTATCATTATTATTATTATTATTATTATTATTATTATTATTATTATTATTATTATTATTATTATTATAAATTTGAATGAATTAATTTTAGGAATTTAATGAGTTTAATAAACTAGCTTTGACTAAAACCGGGTCATCTTTAACGGATATGGATACTTTCAGTTAAATAGGATGTTGGCCCAATAACATGGACTTGTTCATCCATTACTCATTTACTTGTCCAATCTTGCGAGCCCATTAACAAAAACACAAAACCGCTATCAAAGCACCCACTTGGATAGCGCTTCTGACGCGCTATTGTAGTTATACATAGGATAGCGCTTTTGAAGCGCTATTTAAGTGTTAACTTGCATAGCCCTTTTTAGGCGCTATTGTAGCCCTATAAAAGAGCTATTGTAGTTCTCGTAACGCTTTTTCCAATAGCGTTTTTTAAAGCGCTATCTAAGATATACATTGGATAGCGCTTAAAATATGAGGCGCTATCTAAGTATGTTTTTTCTAATTTCACATGATTTTTAAATTTTAAAATATCAAAAAGAGCTATCCAAGTACCAACTTAGATAGCACTTCAAAAAGGCACTATCTAAGTGGAGCTATCCAAGCCAATATCTGTAGTAGTGAGTATAATAAAGACTAATGGCACATTGTATTATACATGTTTCACTACCGTTTGATCACACATGATTTGAAATGTTCCGTTTAATCATGCATGTTTCAAAAAGTGACCCGTCAGGGCACTTCGTCGTTGTTAATTCATCCGTTAATGATGGTGGTTGAGTGGGGTAGGGATGAAGACCGTGGTTCAATGAATGGGGTAAGGATGACGATGGTGGTTAATACTTGAGGGATCAATCAGAGGAACAATGTCGTAGCCCAAGTTGACGTTAGTGGTTGAGTGGGGCCACGCAACCACCATCGTCATCCCCACCCCACTCAAGCACTATTGTTTACTTGGGTTGCGACCTTATTCCTCTGACTGACCCCTCCAATCCTAACCACCTTCGTCATTTCCACCCGATTCAAATCACATCAAGATTAGATTTATAATAACCATAAATATTTTAGGTACTTGCTATTTTTTGAAATATGTATGATCAAATAAGTCAATTTTTGAAACATGTAGGATCAAATGAAGAATGGTCTGAAACATGTATGACCGAATAGCCATTAGTCCAGTTGAAGTTCCTTAAATCGATGTGGAATGACTATTTTACCTTCGCGTGATACCGTTAACGAATGAATTAACAACGTAATGGACAGACTGGCCTGATGGGTCATTTTTTTAACATGCATGATCAAACGGAACATTTTGAAACATGTGTGATCAAACGGTGAATGGTTTGAAACATGTACGATCAAACGTGACATTAGTCCTAATAGTAATCAGATCCTCTTTTTATTGTAATGGTAAACGCTCAATCGTTATTCTTCAAATGCTCACTTGTAGATGTCGGTCGGACAAACACTAGACAATTCTCATATAACATCTCGACCGAAAAAGTTTTGGTAAAAAACATAATAATATTACGATCATAATGAACTCACATAATACTCCACCAACTTGATCATTTTTGTTATCGTAATCATGTGTTCCCTCCTTTAATTTCTTTATCACAATTTTTACACTTTGTATTACTTAGAGCATGTACATCAGCTCCCCTAAATTTTCCTCTATAATTCACTCTCAATTGTCACTTTTCTATTTTTGGGACTAGTTGCTCTTTAGCAGATCCCCTATTATTCACAACTAATTGAACCATAGTAATTATAACTATAGAATAGGCAGAGTACAAATTTGAGGGTGAGTGACTAATTTATAGGGAGTCAAACTATTTTAAGGGAGCTGAAAAAGTGTCAGTTTTAGTAAGTTGAACCCCTATTATAACTTATAGGGATCTGATGTACATGCTCTTAATCAATATTTATAATATAAAAAGAGGGGCACTTATCAATCCTAAAATCCAAATGGACAAATGGACAACTGAAGATGTATGATACATCAACTACATTGAATCTGATTAAAGATAGCAACTAGTTGATAACCTCCATAGATTAGAAGCCAATCTCAAATGAGTCAGCAGACAATGAATGTAACGAAACAATTGATGAGTCCGAGTTCGTGCATGGAGGAATTTCTCATAATTTTATCCTTACATTAAATTAAATTAATATCTTAACACTTGTATATCATATGGAATGTAAGGACCTTGATAAGGAAAGCACGGATTTTTTTTGGAAATAATATCGAAATTCCACAACTATTATTAATTAATGAATTTTGTGGCATCATTTTTGTTCTTATCCACCTTTATTTGCATCCCTTTTTGATGGCCATATATAGCCCACAATGTTTGTCCATGAATCACCTCATACTATCAATCAATCATGTCTCCTAATCCTCTAAAAAAGATCTCTACCATCCTCTTTGCGGATCAATGTCCCATAATGTTTGTCCTATATTTTTATTCCCACACATATTGGATAACTCAGTAGTGGAGGATTTATTCATATTTAAATTTTTGAAGACATGAAAGAAAGTATTATATTTTTATTATAAAACATTTTCACTTATTGGATCAAAGAAATGCTATGTGACATTGCTAACTTAAAAGTTACTGGTTATTTTTGCACAATCATGTGTGTACGAATTTATAGATCATATATATAATATATATTTGATTCTCCATTAATTTTTTCATGTACTTATGTTGAATATTCAAATCAACTTAATGTCTAAATTATGTGGATAAAGGTAGTTCATAGAATGTTTTATTTTAGATATGGGAACGAAGTTACAAAATTTTATTATCAATTAATCCAGGAATTCCGTGATTCTTTCATTCTTCTAACTTGTTAGACAACTTCATTCTTTTGGGTTCAAACTGAACCTCAATAATTGAAATTGAAAAATTTTGCATTCAAAAACAAAATACAAAATAAAAAATCTATTTTTTATTTGAGGGGAATTCAAAAAAATTTCGAATTGTATAATCATCAATTACTGATATTGGTAACCGACCCAACACAATTTGATTATAATTCAATTCATGACGACGATCATAAGTAGAAAGGTCATATTCTTCAGTCATTGATGATTATATTCTAAACTTCGACAAATGGCAAATAGATAAAATGAGATACATGTGTTCATAACAAGAATATCGGGCTTCACAATTAACTTCTAATTGTCCCCTTGCTACATTATATGTGTAGGGTAGATAAAGATATAACTACCCTTTTTTATCAAGTAACTGGGCTCTTATCGAGCCGTTAAGTGTTCGTTAATTGGTTATGAAACTCGACTCGTTAAATCGTGCGAGTTTTCAGTTCGAATCGGAACAGATAGAGGCATTTCAAGACAGCTTCATCATTTTGTATAAACAACTAATGTGTATGACATGTTTCAACAGTTGTAGTCACCCCCTCATGAGCTAGCGTTGGTGGGGTTTGGTGGTGGGGGGTTATTTAGGGAAGATGATTGGAGAGAGGTGTTAATTTATTTACTTTTTTGTTTATAAAATGACAAAAAAGTACTCTCATCAAATTTCAAAACAATTCGATTTAACACCTGGCAATTAGCATACATGAGCTGATCAAACTATCCTCTATAATGAACTTTAATGGTTGCAAAATGTCCAAGTTAAACTAGCGTTTTTTTTTTGTTTTTTTTTTGTAGATTAACGATGAAGTGAGTTTCGAACCCAAGACCTTCTGGTCACTAGCAAGAGCCATTTTCACTAGGCTATTCGATTAACTAGAGTTATTGAATTAGGATTTTAACAAATGTGAGTTATCTTTGTTGTTATTTGCCAAGTAATTCACGTTAATGAGAGCATAATCCAACATACATCGATTCAGATATAATTAAACAAACATCTTTCAAGCCCCGATGTATCTCACGAAACTAATGATAACTTAGTTTCTACAAGTTTAAGACAACAAATACCCGAGCTAGCTATACTTGCAACGTAAGTGAAGCTCGCCCTCTACAGCGCTCTTGAGGTAGACTGAGAGTCGAGTTTCTTCTCGCCATGATGTGTCCAATAAGTGTAGTTTTGATCTATCCCGAAACATATCAAATGCTCTTCTATGTCATACCGATCCCCAGCAACATGATTCAAGCACTTCCAACAAGGACACGGAATGCATTTTTCATCTTTCACAGTCTTTAGAGCAAAGTCAATAAACTCCATAACACCATTTAAATATTCTTGTGATAAACGATTCGCAACCATCCACTTTCGATCCATAATTGGAGTTGATGCGCAACCATCCACTTTTGCTCTTGAGGTAGACTCAGAGTTGAGTTTTTTCTCACCATAATATGTCCAACAAGTATAGTTTTGATCTATCCCGAAACATATTAAATGCTCTTCTATGTCACACCGATCCCCAGCAACATGATTCAAGCACTTCCAACAAGGACACGGAATGCATTCTTCGTCTTTCACAGCCTTTAGAGCAAAGTCGATAAACTCCATAACACCGTTTAAATATTCTTGTAAACGATTCGCAACCATCCACTTTTTATCCATAGTTACCACTACAAAATATGACTCCTGAATTACACCAGAAAGAGTTAGTTACTTTGTGTTGAGATTCGAATACCCACATTCGACAATAATGTCAATTATCAAAATGATTCAAGTAAAAAATAATGCATACAATTTAAATCCAAATCCAGCAAAATTGAACTTAATTTTCACATAGTCTTAAATCCAGCTAAAAATTGAAGTTTTGCAAGCAACAATTTCACTTTTAAAATAAGTAAATAACAAAGATATAAAATTTTAACATATTCCAATGACTATCCAAAAATCAACGTATCAAAGAAACTGAAAAACTAATCGGAAATCCCATAAAAAATCAGCTAAATTTAACATTTTTCAATGATGAGCAAACTATACAGTTTAAAAACCCTATTTATGGCTGTCACTAAATCATCGAATATTCAACTCAAATAATAGTATAGCCAAATATAAAATTAAACTACATATAATATACTTGTATTAAAAAGCCATAATTGTAAAATGAGATTACAAAGATAAGGAGGAGATGGACCTGCGATTTTACTCTGGAATGAGCGGAGGGTTTGTTGATTGAGGTGGTGTGTGGGTGGTGGGGTGGGGTGGGGGGGGGTTGTTTACTGATCAGTTCAGCTCAGGGGTACGAAGTATGGAATATTATTAGTAGTCGTTTGTGCACAAACTAATTTATGTTAAGATTTTAATTTTTTTGTAATAAATGTTTTTCGAATTGATATCATATTTCAAAATAATGTATTGTGTGTATCATCAGGAAATGAAAACATTATTGTATATAATTCAAAATTAAAATTAAAGAAAAAGTTGTTTTTTTATTTTTTATTTTTTATATAAATTAACGATGAGATGAATATCGAATCGAGGACCTTCTGGTCATTAGCAAAAGCTTTTTTCACAAGGCTATTCGATTAACTCAAAGTAAAAGTTATTGATTAATTATTATTATACAAAAAGAAGTACTTAATTATAAAAGATATGATAATATGTTGGTGTAAATGTATAAACAATTTTTATATGAATAAAACGATCTTCGATTTATTAGTGAACTATCTATTTAGGGATTGTGAAAGATGTTCCACTAGAAATATTGTTACTATTGTTGTGACTCATACTCCCAAAAAGTAGATCTCGCTCGCGTCAACAATAATTATTAAAGTAACTCTAGAAGACGAATTGAAATACATTGTTCGTTTCAAAAGGAAAATTAGAAAGTTCAGAGATCAGATTATTGGCAATAGTTGGAGAAGGTGGAAGGAACTAAGAGCACTTACATTAGATTACTTACAATTTTTCCTTAAAATCAAATTTGTATATCGTTTATCAAATTTAGGAGCTATGTTTAGATTTTACACAAAATTAGATTCTCTATTTATATTCCTCGAATAAACATTTTTTTATATTTTTAGCTTCAAGTTCAAGACAAACTCAAATTGTTTAAATTGTTGAAGACAAACATTAAAATATTACTTTTATTATTGTTAAATTAGAATAAGGCAAAAATATTATAAAAATAGGGGAAGCGAGAAGGGTTGATTGAGCGCGGAGAAAGAAGATAGTAAGGGAGCAAGAACCCAACATTTACATAAATATTGATATGGGTCAGCCCACAATAAGTAGTCTAAAATAATATTCATTTTTAGTTTTTACATTTTCTCTTTTTAGTATAGCCAAATATAAAATTAAACTACATATAATTCACTTGTATTAAAAAGCCATAATTGTAAAATGAGATTACAAAGATAAGGAGGAGATGGACCTGCGATTTTACTCTGGAATGAGCGGAGGGTTTGTTGATTGAGGTGGTGTGTGGGTGGTGGGGTGGGGTGGGGGGGGGGGGGGTTGTTTACTGATCAGTTCAGCTCAGGGGTATGAAGTATGGAATATTATTAGTAGTCGTTTGTGCACAAACTAATTTATGTTAAGATTTTAATTTTTTTGTAATAAATGTTTTTCGAATTGATATCATATTTCAAAATAATGTATTGTGTGTATCATCAGGAAATGAAAAAATTATTGTATATAATTCAAAATTAAAATTAAAGAAAAAGTTGTTTTTTTATTTTTTATTTTTTTATATAAATTAACGATGAGATGAATATCGAATCGAGGACCTTCTGGTCATTAGATAATGAATATACTTCATAAACATTTTGTTTTCTGTAAAAATTTAATTGGTCTTTCTCATATGACTCCCATTTATTAATTTTATTAATATTAATTTTTTTTTAGTCATACAACGTTCATTAATAGCAAAAGCTTTTTTCACAAGGCTATTCGATTAACTCAAAGTAAAAGTTATTGATTAATTATTATTATACAAAAAGAAGTACTTAATTATAAAAGATATGATAATATGTTGGTGTAAATGTATAAACAATTTTTATATGAGTAAAACGATCTTCGCTTTTATTAGTGAACTATCTATTTAGGGATTGTGAAAGATGTTCCACTAGAAATATTGTTACTATTGCTGTGACTCATACTCCCAAAAAGTAGATCTCGCACGCGTCAACAATAATTATTAAAGTAACTCTAGAAGACGAATTGAAATACATTGTTCGTTTCAAAAGGAAAATTAGAAAGTTTAGAGATCAGATTATTGGCAATAGTTAGAGAAGGTGGAAGGAACTAAGAGCACTTACATTAGATTACTTACAATTTTAGATTTTACAGAAAATCTAGGAACTAAGAGCACTTACATTAGATTACTTACATTAGAAATATTTTTGCCTTACTTAAATTTAGGAGCTATGTTTAGATTTTACACAAAATTAGATTCTCTATTTATACTCCTCGAATAAACATGTTTTTATATTTTTAACTCCAAGTTCAAGACAAACTCAAATTGTTTAAATGTTGAAGACAACATTAAAATATTACTTTTATTATTATTAAATTAGAGTAAGGCAAAAATATTATAAAATAGGGAAAGCGAGAAGGGTTGATTGAGCGCGGAGAAGAAGATAGTAAGGGAGCAAGAACCCAACATTTACATAAATATTGATATGGGTCAGCCCACAATAAGTAGTCTAAAATAATATTCATTTTTAGTTTTTACATTTTCTCTTTTGTACATTTGCCCTAGTACTAAAGACCAATTTAAGCATCCTGCTATGAAAGGTCTAATGCTAAAGTTTACATGAAAATATTCCAATATTCAATTATATATAGTTATATGAGTAAAAATTGTATGTGTGTAAAAACAGAAGAAAAAGATGAACAACATATGTTATATGTAGATACATAAGCTAGTAATAGTAAAATAGTATAGTCCTAAAATGTGGATATTTTGAACAGCAAGGACGGCCATGAATATATTGAGAATAATGACGCAGTCAACAGAAGCTCCACTTCAACCACTCCAAAAATGGTAATTATTAGGATGCACCTATTTTAGATTTAACCAATTTTCTATAAGTTATTAGTATTCAAATAAAAAACAATATCTTCTCATCATTGTATGTATACTTCTTACAACTTACAAGCACACCAACCCAATGTCGTAATAAACATGGTCCTACAATGTCAATTGTCTACTAGTCTCATTATTATTATTATCATTAAAGTGTTTTGTGTGAGTATTATCTAATGATATTAATATCTTGATGCATGAACTAATGACTATGATAAAAAAAATATACGTCCAGAGCTTGTGTGAGTAGTATATTATGTCTTTGTGTTGTGTGAGTTTGAATTTTTTATAAGACAGAATTTGGTGTCGAAGTGACTAATAGTGGGTAATTCAGGTCCCTTGACACTCCGGTGTATTTTTCACTATTTATCTCCTTGCGACTCCCGGGACAGGAGGCGACATGGCCGTTCAAATTGTGATTTTTATAAAGAAATACACAATTTTATCTGTATGATAATTATGAGTCACGTTTTCTATGATCAAAAATTAAGTTCGCTAACTATCCGTTACGAGTATTAGTTTACAGAATAGTTTGCATGTCAAAAGTGTGTATACTGTCATGTTTCATTTTGATTTATTTATTATATTCAAAATTTAAATAATTTTTTTATCTCAAACCCCTAAAAATTATAACAATATTCTTATTAACACTTAAAACTTCAAGGACGAACAAATCAAATGTACATCGCATTATTTATTTACTAAATAAATTTATAACTAAATGATGAAATGTTAATAATTCATAAAAGTTAATACTAAAATCAATTGATTATAAATAGATAAAGTACGATTGTACAAATCACCTCGCATGACGTATTTAATACGAGACAGATTATCTCTAGTAAAAATTATAAATAAATATTAGCCTGAGATGATATGAGTATCATAAGAGCATTAGATGGGATATGCTCATATGCTAAATCTTTTCACCTCTTGATGAATGCAAAGTTTGAATTAAAAAGTGAAAGATACTGAGTACATGGTAATAATCTTAACATATTGTCAGCTTCGATGTCTTAAAGTCTTCAGTAGCCAACCCTTTAGCTATTAAACAACTCTGCCTACGTGTCCTTTAATGCACGCTTAGATTCTCAAGTAAACATTTCATTATTATTTGTCATAATCACTTCAATTGACACAAAAAAAATATATTATTTAATATAATGTGGACGGTTTCATTGTTATTCTAAAAAGGTCATCAGTTTTGGTGCATTCTGATTTCTGAAGCTTCTTGTTATTTGAGTACGTTACTTATTTGTGATTCTTGAATATTTGCAATACATTTTGTTGGTTTTGTTTGGTTTTGTTGTTTGAGATGGAAGAAAGGTATGAGCTATTGAAAGATCTTGGTTCTGGGAATTTTGGAGTGGCTAGATTGGTCAGAGACAAGAAAACGAAGGAGCTTTTCGCGATCAAATACATTGAAAGAGGGAAGAAGGTATTGTATTCGTTTCATTTTAATTGACGTTTTCGTTTTTCGAGATGCAACTTTGACAGCGAGTGTCCATTTTTCGTTTTCAGCTAGTTCATCTGTTTGTTGTGATAATGAGTGGTTAAGATGCTATTCACAGTTTTCACTTAAATAAACTATTGAAGTGCTCATAATATATTTTTGGTTTAGCTTGCATTCTTGTTTCATAGACTGCATAATGACATTGTTTAAGTTTATTAATTTCGTTCTGTTTTGTGAAATGTTGAAATGTATACCAGATTGATGAAAATGTGCAGAGAGAAATCATAAATCATAGATCATTGAGGCACCCAAATATCATCAGATTTAAGGAGGTGAGACATGTCTATGCGCCTATGTAGAGTAACCGTGAGTTGATTTAACATGTTCTTCTCCAGGTACTCTTGACCCCTACACAACTAGCTATTGTCATGGAATATGCTTCTGGCGGAGAACTCTTCGCCAAAATCTGCAGCGCTGGTAGATTTAGTGAAGACGAGGTTGGAAGGGGGACATCAAATGATCTTTGATTAAGTTTTACTTGGGAAGTCATTTCTGTAAACTGTGATCAATGGTTTCGTTCTGTCAATTGCAGGCTCGCTTTTTCTTCCAGCAGCTGATTTCTGGAGTCAGTTATTGCCATTCCATGGTAAACTCTATCAGTTTTCCACTTTTCCTGACAAAACTATCATTCAGTGAACCATTAACTTACAATTGTTTTGTATTCGATTGTAGGAAATTTGTCACAGGGATCTCAAATTGGAGAACACTCTCTTGGATGGAAGTGCAAGCCCTCAAGTTAAAATATGTGACTTCGGTTATTCCAAGGTTACCACTTCACCGTTGATATATATAATCACATAAATCGTTACTTTTCTTCTTATGCTGATCAGTTCATGCTTTCATTCGCAGTCTGGTTTGTTGCACTCACAACCTAAGTCAACTGTAGGAACACCGGCATATATTGCACCTGAGGTGCTCTCTCGCAAGGAATATGATGGAAAGGTAGATAGAGTTATCTAAGTTTCTCGTGAATTGAAGCTTACTGCTAAATATGACCTATCAGAAGAAATGCATGATCATAAGTTGTTCTCATGTTCCATTGCTCATCATTAATGACATGAGAAGCACATGTAAAATTGTATAGGGCGCAAGAACCATCAAGTTAACCATTCTTGTTTGATAAGCCTTGAGAGTAAGTAATTTTTGTAGTCGAATTGATTATCTAATATGCTTTTTTCGTTTCTAGATCGCAGATATGTGGTCTTGTGGGGTGACATTATATGTAATGTTGGTAGGAGCATACCCTTTCGAAGATCCGGAAGATCCTAAAAATTTTCGTAAGACTATTGAGGTGAATTTTTACTTGCTGATATCTAATTCAGTAGAAAGTATTTGGATGAGTTTATACAACCTACAAGTTTAGAACTACAATTTGTCTGGTTTTCTTGCAGAGAATCATGAGTGCTCAATATTCCATACCAGATTATGTACGAATTTCTGCAGATTGTAGGCACCTCCTTTCTCGCATATTTGTAGCGAACCCAACAAAGGTGACTTCCTTTCTCCTCTTTATGTTCCTCAGTACATCTAAATTCACCCTTCAACTGTTTTCAGTAACAAATACAATGATTATCTCTATGTAGAGGATCACCATCCCGGAGATCAAGAAGCACCCATGGTTCCTGAAAAATTATCCGAAAGGTCTGATAGAGGGCGAGAAGAACAACTATGAGAATGACCGTGAATTACCCCGTCAGAACGTGGAGGAAATAATGAAGATTATAGAGGAGGCCAAAGTTCCTGGAGAAGTAGCTACAAAAGAAGCTGGAGGACTTGATGCCAGTGGTTCAGTAGATGTTGATGACCTAGAAGCAGACCTAGAATCAGAAATCGACAACAGTGGCGATTTTGAAGCTCATTATTGAACTACTTGTAATGTAATATTGCAGTACTCTCTGTTTTAAACATTAGCATTGTTCCCAAGTTCCAACATCTTACTACTGTTTCACAAATCGACAAAAGTGGCGATTTTGAAGCTCAGTATTGAATTGTTTATGCAAGGTGCTAATTTTGGTTTAAACAAGTATAAATTGTATAATATGCATGATACAAACTTTGGTTAAAAGTTCAAACTAGGAAATCTATGACATTCTTGGTTACATCATGCTTACTATTTATTAGAACAGACAAATAAAGAGCTAAATGACAATAATATATTAGATCCTAATATGTATCAGTTGGAACTTTGTTAGGTCTCGACTTCTTCGCTATGATCTTCCCAGTAGTTTATATAGGAGCTATAGCCATTTCATTCGTATTCGTTGTTATGATGTTCCATATTCAAATAAAGGAAATTCACGAAGAAGTATTGCGCTATTTACCAGTGAGTGGTATTATTGCACTGATCTTTTGGTGCAAAGCATACAGAAAAAAGTATTCAAAATTTCTTTAACAAAACTCAAAAGAGCTAAGAAATAAGCCCATACAACTGAATGAAGGGCAACATTTGAGCTATACTAATAGCTCAATTGTCTGTTTACAACATAAAGTTCTACAAAATTGAGCGCGATTGAAATGAAATAAATTAAGTAATAGGTTCAGAGAACACCAACAAAGGGAACGATGAAAAGATGACATCAGAAATAACTTAAGCTTGATGGTAGTGGTGCAACTTGTATAACAGTACTTTGCCAGCTGCATTACCCGTCGCCATAAAACCTCCATGGGGACTGAAATCTAAACACTTAGGATATTGAAGCGACCGCTTTGGTGGGGGCCAGTTTGAGAAAACTGTATATGAAGGAATGTGAAGCAGTTTCAAACTATCCTTCTTCATGCTGGAACCAATAGCCAATATTTGAGCATCATTAGTGAATTTCATAAAGTCCACCCTTGTGGTCAGATTCTCGATTGCCTTGATTGGTTTCCTCTTGCCTCCGAGAAATTCTCCTCTGTTATATACATTCACAATCCCACTGTCTGAACCAGCAGCAAAAAGATCTCCACTTAAAGAAGTACAAAGAGATGTACCAGTTATGCACCCTTCATCAGTACCTTTATGAAAACAGGACCTTGTTCTCAAATCCCAGTGATAAATTTGTCCATCCCCGCCAGAGGTCAACAATTGCTGGCCATCACTAGTAAAAGCCATTGACCGAACAGTCCCGTTCATTTTCAATGTTCCAATTAGCTCCTTCGTCCGGGATGAAACCAATAAGATATACCCTTCATTTCCAACAAAGGCGATGGTATCCGAATCAGGAGAAACCTCAAAAGATTCTAGACTCTTCTCTTCCCTACCAACAAGAGGACCAATCTTATCAACAGTCGCTTTAACTAAATCTAGGCTGTAAAAGAATTTCCTTCTTCCAGAAATTATGACCTGAGATCCATCAGGCACAAAACATGCCTTCCGAATTGGACAATCATCAAGAAAGATACTCTGCACTTTGTGGTTGCGTCTACCATCAATTTGGAAAAACCTTAACTTCTTGTCCAATCCACCAGCAAGGAGCAACTGAGAGTTCCTATGAAACTGGACCGATGTGATTGGTGCATTTGAAGGATCTTGTGCATTTGCATCCACTAATCTTGAATACTCAAGGAGACCAGGTAGCAGCTTTCCACCATTCTTAACAACCAGATCTTCACTTCCTCGCAATATGTCGTCGACACTTTCATCATTCCCATCACTAGGCTCAACAACTTTACCATTTTCGACATCTGAGACTTCGTCATCTGAACTATAATCTTTTCTTTGTGAATCAATCGAAGCCCATTCCGTTCCTGTATTCAGTTTCACATGCTGAGCTCTCAATCTCGCAACATATGAAGCACCAGAGATCACACTCTCGTCCTCTTCCTTCCGTAGCTTCCTCAACTTGTTTACCTTCGCTATATTAATACTGATTTTCTGTTCCTCTTCATCTTCCCAAACAGGCTTCCTTTCCTTAGCTCCCCCTTCATAATCACCCACGCCTAACAGCTCAGCATCCTCCTCGTAAATTGGCATAGAATTATTTCCAGATCGATCCAAAACAAAAAGAGCTAAGCCATTAGCATCATCATCTCCCGCTTCGCCCCCTTCTTCACTATCCTTACCGAACTCAACAGGAGAGTACAGTGAACCAAACAACATATTCTCCAGATTTTTCATTTCTTTCTGTTGACGTTCCTCATCCTCCTTGCTTTGCTTTCTTTTCTTTTTAGTTTTAGTTTCCGCCTGTATAACAACATTCTTTTCCTGTTCATCGTTCGCTAAAGGCTCATCACTGACTTTTCTTTTAACCTTCTTGTTACGATCATCAACATTTTGCGAAACTAAACCCGCCATTACAAGAAACTCAATACCACTGCAAAAATAATTGAAAAACACATATCATTATATTCAAAAATATTATAGTCAGAGGTAGAGCTATGGCAGGTCTTAGTCAGCCCCAAATTTTTATACTATAAATATTATCTTTATACTTCTACAAAAGTGACATATGTAAACCCTATTTCTCAATCAAATTTGTAAATATAGAGTACTTAACAATGCTGAATACATTTATTTTAACATTAAAAAATGTATAGGAGATTGGATTTTTGTAATTTTAATTCACGAATTCAAATTTAAGTTCAATATCAAATTGAAAATTTAATATTAATTAACAATAAATAATTAATTTACGGACATACCTAGACTGCCGGAGGTTGAGCAGAGCAGTGGCGGGGACGATGAAGGTTGTTTTTTGGTGGCTTAGGCTTGAAACCCTTGTCTGAAGCTTATAGGTTATTAGACGGGCTTGTATACTGGGCTAGCTAGGACGTATCGACTCAATAGACTATTATAGAATTTCCAGTCACTAATATTATTTCATCTGACTAATCCAATAGTCTAGCAAAAAATGTTCTCACTAGTGACCAAAAAATCTAGGTTCGAATCTCATTTCATCGCTAGTTTACAAAAAAAAAAAAAAAGAATTATTTCATCTAAACAAAGTATCCATGTTATCAATTAACTTTGACTCATTAATTTATACGGCCTCAATTTTATTCCATGTCTAATTTTAATTACCAATAACTAATTAATTGCAACATAAAAAATTATAAAATTTTATTTTTGCGAAAATATTCTTCAATATAAATTTATTGAGCTAAAGAATAATAAATAATTGACGGCTAAAATTGGACATGCAAAAACGAAAACATCTCACATTATGAAATGGGTGTAGTGGACTAGTGGTATATAGGACCTAGGGGGAACACTACACACACCAAAATGGTGTTTTTTACTAGTGAAAGTTCAATTTTACCTTAATGAAACTTCCTAAAACATTATACATATAAATATGAGGCAAAATAGCAATTTCACTCTTTAAAAAACACTATATGAGCGTTGTTTGTGTACATATATAAGGACTCGTGTATTTAGTTAATAAATTGGTTGTTTACAAAAAAGAAAAGAAAACATTTGAAATGTGTTGTTATTTTTCGTGTTCAATTACTATTTTTGGAGATTAGAGTATTGTTTACCCCTATTCTCTAAGCATATTAACTAAAAATGTTTCAATTAGAGATAAAATACCTACGTTATCTTAATATAATATAGTTCAAGTTTAAGTCATAAACCAAACAATTTAATATATTTGTCAAATAAAAATGTGATCTTATCGAAAAAATTATATACGATTGCTTTTTTGCTCTAATTACAAAAAGATAACTAATGAAATGGTCCTAGTAAGTGAATGACTGTTGTACTTTCGTCCCTATAAATGACAACTATGTGCAAATGATCTTTGTAAGTGTATATCATGTGCACAAATGGTCTCTAAAGTAACACTTCCATTAAATATTGACGGAAAAAGAAGTTCTAAATCTGTTTTAGGGACCATTTACGCGCATTTTGGAAAAAAAAATTAAAATTAAATAATTTTTCAAGTTTTTATCAACATTGTAAAAATGACCCAAAAGTAAGAAATTACAAAAAAAAAAGCTTGAAGCACAACTCCATTGTGATATAGCCAAGTTTTCCTGAGCCACACTAAGGGAAAGGCTCGATATAGTTCGCCACTTCGACTCATGCCTAACTTACCAACTCTACTCATGAATTTATCATGTCATCGTATATCAGATGTCAAAAATATATATAAAAAAAACAGATGTTTTGCACACCCAAACAATGATTGTCTTATCGTGTTCTCGATTTTGACCCCTCACGTCCACTCAACGGAGCTTTCGAGATTACTCAGCCGAAGATGCTCCCAAACCAATTTGACATTATAACTTATTCTCAAGAATTTGGCTCATCATGAACTGTATTACAAATGTAATGAGTCTGGAATCAGAAAAAAATAACTCGCCCGGTATACAATATAAAATAAGATTCATAAAGTTGTGAAGCAAACTGAAAAGCTTGAGATCCCCGACCATAAGCTGGTTTATCAATCATTGCCTCCCGGAGGTAACAGATTCAGTAGCGAACAGGTTCTTGACCCTTGAAAGAACAGAGTCATGTGCGGGATCATAAGGATGGTCCTTTGAAGGGATCTCCAGAATTGCAGGAATTGGTTTGTTGTAGCTATCAACCAGGAATCTTATCATATTTGCAACCTGATTTCACACCCAAAAAAAGTCAGCCAACCACACAAATCCTTACCAAGTGAGAAAATATTGGATATAAAGGATATAAGCATGATAGAAGACAATTTTGTTTCCATACTGCTGGTTTTTAATTCCATTCACTGAGAACAAGACTAAGATGAACAATCTTATTCAGGAGAACAATCATTACAGGTCTTGTAGAATCTTATGAGCTTACGTTTGTCATAATACGTCAATTTGGAGGATATCAAATTTCATACTAGCAATAGAAAAATGAGAGGGCCAAGTACTCACGTATTGACTAATCAGTACTATAGCAATATCCTCCCTCGATGTGAATTCTTTGAAAGCATCTTCGATCTGTTTTGACGTTGTTTCTAGAAACAAAGAGAGCCAATGTATGAATTAGCAAGCAGGTAGATCGAAAGGTCAAATGATAATAACTTTAATTTATTTCCAACAAAATGCATTTTCATACAAAAATTAAGGTTAGACTGAAGATCGTAGTCAATTACAAAACCACATGCAATTCACTTGGATGAGGACTTCCCCTTGTTTCCATGTGTATGGAGATATTTGGATGCCCATGAGAAACAAATGGTATGCATAAAGGTACACTTTGGGATAGAACTTGATAACAGAAAGGCAACCTCCAAATTATCATGTTAAAAGAAGACATCGCCCTTCACTCAATTGAATTGTTTTTTTGAAGACCTGTTAAGTTTTACAACTGTCAACTTCTATACAAAGCATTAACTTAACAGTCGGGCACTAGGGCAGAGGAGTCAACTGGTCCACCTTCTTGAAGCCCTGGTTTATTCTAGTGTTCATAAACCTTATCGTCAATACAGGCAACTACGATTAAAGGGAGAGATTTAAATTATAAAATATCTTGACCTCCCTAAGTGACTCCCTATGCTGGTCTACTTGAATTGCCATTGATAGTTGTACATTTAACATCCTCACCAAATAATCAAATAAGTAAACCAATGCTAACATTAAATGAAAGAGACTTGAGCATTACTTGCATCCACAATGAGGTAGTTGGTTTTCCTCCTCAAGTCCACATTACCTACTCCAGCCAACAAAAACCCTGTGACAGTGTCCTACATCATCAAAATATAAGTAGTACATTCAGATATCAGTAAAACCTTCACATAATAAACCAACTACAAATATACTACTGCTAACTCTGTAACAATCAGTACATAACCTACTTAGATGTCTAGCTAAGCCTTATTTGGAGTTTTCCCGTTAGCTTATCTAACATCTAAACTTCAAACCAGCTTCGAAAAAATCACAAAGAACGGAACACGTAGTAAAATAAGCCTTGTAGAATAACAATAGGCTTCACCAATTGACAAAATGCTTTGATCTTTGAGGTCTATACTATCACAGCAACATACCCCAATGTCTCTTAGAAGTCCCCCGCCTAAGCAGTATAAGAGGAGGTCGGATACTATACATCATGGCCCCTTTGATAACAGGGAAACTGTTTTCGCATTAACACAAGAGTGAAGTGCAAACAACTAACTACTACTTCACAAAAATTACGAAACCTAGCTAGTGTCATGAGCTATTCTGATTTATTCCATTATACGGGACTGCCACAGAATATTAAATCTTCGAATCTACACCAATTTACAAAAAGGTTCGATCTTGGAGGTCTATATGTAAAATGAGTCAATCTTAACATACAAACACAGTATACAATACAAACAATTTTTCTATCATGTACCTTATAAATACAATACAAAATAAAAACCAGGCTCAACAATTATCCTAAATCAAATAAAAAAGTAAACTGTAATCAGTAATCTAGTAATGAAAGCGGAAATATTATTAATATTAATGTGATGAAGCTATTTACCTCATCAGCAATCATAGCAATGAGAGCTGAATTATTAGTACGAATAGGTGCACGTCCAGCCATCTTCTTCAATTATACCTACAACAACAATCAATCAAGAAAAATTAAACCCCAATTCAGTATTTCTTGAAAGAAAAAAAAATTTATGCTCTATCAAAAAAAATGAGGGCTGTAATCATAAATGAATGTAAATTGAAATAAATATCTTGAAAATTAATTAAAGATTGAGGCTTTTTGATAATTGATTTGATACAAAAATAAAAGAAAAAAGAAGAAAAAATATTGATGTGATGAGAGAAATTGTGATCTGACCTTTGGAGGATTGATGCACTACTATGGTTGAGCTTTTGATACAGACACAAAACAGATGTCTGATGGACAAAATAATTTGGTAATTGAGGAGTTGTAAAATACATTTGTAGTAGGGAAATAAACTATATGCAATAACTGAAAATAATTTATGCATACAATTAAAGTTGGTTTAAAATATAATTATCCTTCATATTTGTTTAACATAATATAAAATTACAAAGAATGATAATCAAAATTTTTTATTTTTACACTTAATTAAAATGTAATATAGATACCTCAAAGGGTTATTTAAAACAATTTATTGGTATTTGCCAAATGTCCATATTATTGACTTTATATGCATTTTAAAGACACAATTTCTATCCACTTTATCAAATTGATATATCCCAAATTCAAATTCATTTAGCATATGATGATTTGTTATTAGACAAATATTCATTTTTAGGACAAATATTAGAAGAGCTTAACATTTTGACATCAACCAAAATATTTATTGAAGTGAATACTTCATAGTTTTCTTCTCACAATCCAATCTAATGATAAAAATAAATTGAGTCGAGTCAGCTATTGAAGTACTTGTTTGATTCTATATGATAATGAGTTGGGTAATACCCAACTTGTTATGATAACGAGCTTAACTTAGCACCAAGCTCAATTCAATAAGATATCGAGTCAGTAGTACCCGAATTGTTAAGGTAATTGTCCGGCTCCACTCGTTTATTACTCTATTCGTTAAAACAAAAAAGAGCTTATTTTAACACAAATAAAAATACATTGGTATATATGGAACATTAATAAACTACATAAATTTTGAGTTATTGAAATGTTCGTAATAAATTTACAAACTTTAACAATAGATATTAAAATTTTAAAACATATATTATAATTATTAAATTATTTAATAATTTATTAATGGACCAGCTAATTATCTAGCGATCCAGGTTCTAAAAGATTAATAACCTAAGAGCACTCACATCAGCTCCCTTATATTTTCTTCTATAATTCACTCGTAACCGCCATTTTTTTTATTTTTGGCACTAACATTTTATGTTTATGCTTTAGCAGCTTCCCTATTATTCACCAAACATTAAAACTAATATTTCAAATATATAAATATTTTTAAAATTTTCAACAACTATATCTTTTAAAGCGCGTATGTGACTTAAATAACTTATGAATAAATTGTAAATTTTCTCATAAGATGTCAATAAATTTTTGTAATGTAATTCTTTTATTTTAAATTTAAAAGTAATTTTTAATCTATTTTGTAGTTCAATAACTTCAATACTATTACTTACTTGAAAACACAACTTGTCTTTCAACCTTTAAATAAAAAATAAATTGATTTAATTGAAATCATTAGCAAAGAAAATGGCGGCAGAATTTTGGAGAGATCGAAAATAGTGGAAAGTGAGCAGATTCTTTGAGGGAAGAAGAGAAAATTGTGGTAACTGCAATATTGGCACTGGTGAATATTTGTACTATTCATTGGTGTGTGAAAAAAAAATTGTGAGCCCAAGTTATTTTAGGGGAGCTGATGTAGCATTATCTTTTTGTATTCTTAGTTTTTTCAAGCCCAAAAATAATTTTTGAGGGAGCTGATGTGAGTGCTCTAAGCCTTCTTACTTGTTAACTATCGAACATTTTATTAAGTCGAGTATTCGATTCTGGTGTTCGAAGGAATAACGGGATACCCACCTCACTGCTAGCCTAATCCAATCCATATCTTTGGACAAAGTCGATAAAAATATATGACCCTCCATGATAAAACAAAAATGATACTTCCTTCATTCCTAATTGATAGGGATGTTTTGACTTTCCGAGTCAAATTTCGAAATCTTTGACCATGAATATAATTAGTCTATAATAAATAACCCGATAATGTAAGATCTTGTTAGATGCATTTTAATTTGAACACTTGAAACATCAACTTTTATGATTTTTAGGATCTATGTAACCGTGAAAGATCTCCCATTCCTCAGCCGAAAAGATATGTGACCATAAAAGAACGATTAAGTGGAACAGAACTAGAATTAACTGAGTCGTTCAATGGGTACGTGACCAATCCTTGGAATATGTAATGGACATTTAAAATAAAATACATTTACGTTAAATCGTGACTCTATCATTTAGGAATAAATGAAGTAATATAATAAACTTTTACATTCATATAATCATATCGACAATTTTATTTTCGACATTCAACTTCCCCTCATTCATGAATCTTATAAAACTTTTTGCAATTTTATTACTTTAGTGATTCCCTATACTATTTCAATTTTCAACCCCATCAAGTATCACCATTTAGGCATTAACCACCCAAATCTCTTGTGTACTTGTCCATCACCATCACTAAAGTTCCCCCAAAGACTTGCATTTCTTCCCTTATTGAGGGGACAAGGTTGATTCTTTTGTTGAATTCAGCACATAGTTTTTGAAACTTTATATTCCATCTTCTTGAAAATGCTCTCCCACCTCTATTCATAGGAAGTGGACTTACTAAGAAAAGTGACATTTCTTTCACAAATGACTTCTTTATCTTTGTGGAGCTTGAAAACTATATTTCAACCATGAATAATCTACCCACCTACATCCAATGAAAACCTCCCTCTGTAGTCACTAAAGTAGATACACGCCCCATGGAATAAGGTAACAACAACAAATAATATTGATTACACGATTCGACAAATGAGATTATCATAAGATCATGAATTCGATTTGAGCATGTTACACAGGTCCATTGGTCGAACATGTCACACATGTCTTATCTAGTGTGGTTCATCAGTCTGACAATGTTAGCAAGCTATTGCGTTAACCCGTCAACTCGAGGTCTACCCAATGACCACTTTACGAGTAAGAGTTACACGTTCCCATTACAAAATTCCTTGTATCTCCCTTAGAAAAAGTAAATATTGTGCTTTAAACCAACTCCCCTTTAATCAACCCCAAGCAATTCTTGTTCCAAAAGCAGTGTTCACTTTGCTTCAAAGACGCTTCACCTCCACTCCACAACGCAACCACCACTTAACCAAATCTAACTGCCTTCTAACGGACACCAACGTTGAACTCCAAGCCAACCATAACAAAACATTCATCATTCCAAAACACACTTAACTCATGAAAGAACAAAAGTATCAAACATGTGATATTAGAGTTATCATAATATATAATTCTTCTATGTAATAATACTAATAGTAATATATAGAAATCAACACCCTTGGAATAAAACATAAGGGATGATTAACTAGTCAAAAGGATGGTTTAAGTTCTCCAAATCCTTAAATCCCCTAAACAAAAACAAGGGGCTCAAAAAGTTAATAGTAGATCGAAGATTTCGGACCAAAACTTTAGGGATTTTCATCAATAATACAAGTTAAACCCCCAACTTTCTTGACTCCATTTTGCTGCGCATTCTGTACGAAACTGTTAGATATCAAAAGATCAGAATTTAAGCTTGAGAACTCCTTTGAGATTAAAGATTCCTTTGGAAGATCCACATTCGGGTGGTTCTTTCGGGGAAGAGATCGAGCTTCAAGCAATAGTGAAGGGTCTTTCAACAACTCTTGTTTAGTCTCCCCTGTTGTTTTAGTATAAGCAGAGAGCCATTTAGCTTTTACATATTCGGCTTTACGCCATGGCGGAAAAGGCATCCCCTTCTTCTTCAAGCTCTGTCTCGCGGCCTCTGTTGCAACGGAGATGATCCTCTGAAGACGATCAGATCTCCCTACAAAAATCACTGGAAGGGCTTGAAGGATTGATTTATACGTTTTTGTTGCCCTCGCAATTTCAAACTCGGACCGAAAATCGACATCAATGATCAACCTTTCACCACCAATCAACACATCAACATACTCATATTCCCCTACAAAAATCCATCAGATTTGGTCAAATTAATTAACCCAAATTGTTCCAGGAGTTCTCTAATAAAAGTATCATACATTCATACCAGCAGGACAAGAACGAGATTTTTCCCAGTTCGACTTGCAGATTGAAGCATTGTAACCAAGAGCTACAAGACCATCCATAACAATTTTCAGACAAACATCGTCTTTTCGCTTAGCAATCTTCATTTGATCAACAATTCTTGCAATATCAGCCAACAGATTTCTCTCAACTACACTCTCACAAGCCACCAAACTCTGCTCTCGCCAAATAATCGAACACATTATAAAGTCATATTGAAACAATAAATCAAAATCATACCAAACAACATATAAAATATAATTGTTAAAAAGAATCAGAACATTAAAAGAATCAATACCTTAAGATTTTCACTAGAATCACCGAAACCGAATTCATCATCTGAACTATCATCAACACACTTGCCTGCAACACATTTGCACCCATTTCTTCCACACATCTGTTTCTCATTACAATTTTCCATGAAATTCTCAACCATATTAGCCAAACAAACAGAACAAGGATCAAATCCATCCTTCTTAACACCACCATACTCCTCCTTGCTACCAGCTACTTTTTCAGGCAATGGAGCCTTCATAAACTGCCTCTCAAAAAGCCTCCTAAACCCGAACCTCGCCGCGGGTTTCACCGGCAACTCATACCTTGCCGGCTCACCGGACGCAGTAAAATCTACTGGCCTAATTTTTACCTCAAAGGGCATTTTTTTTTCACTTTTTCAAAATTCTAGTTCTTTAACCTCTAATCAAAGTATCAAACCGGACTAATTCAAGAAACTTAAAGCTTTCAAATATTAAGCTTCATTTTCAGTTCAAAATCAAGATATTGTTAATTTCTTCAACTAAATCTACTAATAATCCATTCTAAATCCATGCATCGAATCCACACAAGGCTCAAGAACTTAATCATAACTCATAATAATAATAACTATATATATAACACTAATACTTTGCTTGTAATAACGAGTGATGATTAACTTGGCAACTATGCAAAGCAACTAAACAACTAAAGTAAGCTCTTACTTAGGGATCTTCGAAAAAGCAAAGTACCAGAAGATATAGATGAACACGTCACTGCATGCACACACACGTCATCATCAGCTGCCGGAATCTCCATTTCCGGCGGTGCCCTCAATTTTTCCGGTCAAACTTCACTTTTTCTTCTTTTATATATAAATAGACATTGAGACATATTAATATAATATATTCGTAGTAATTTCGATAAATATTTTTCGTCTCGTATTTTACATGATAATTATGTTCTATCCCATAATTTTAGAAACAAATATTTTCCGTCCAATATTTTACTAATAGTGAAAATGATAAAATGGTGGTTGAAGAGTGAAAGAAGTAGAGTGGTGATTTTTGGGAAACTAGAAGAAGGAGGAGGAGGTGAAGAGGAGTATTTAAAGGGGAGGGGAGGGTGGTGACGTGGAGGATGACATGGCAGGTAGAAGTTGAGGGCCTTGTCGAGGATATTAAGGAAATTCAGGCGGTGGTTGCAGCCACACGTCGCCACGTCTTCCTTGAAAGTGGTGTCGTTGTATGAGTTAAATACCCAAACTAACCCTACAGGCTCCAACCCACTCTACATTCTACTTTTACTTACTCCATTTAAGATATGTGTCATTTTTACACTCTACTTTCAACTTTTACTTATTTAAGATATGAGTCATTATTTATAATTAGTTGTTCGTATACAATTAAGTATGTGTGAATTTATTTATCTTACATAATAAATTGTTCATCTAGTTAATTAAATATTATTATAATATTATAACATATATATGAGAAAATATATTTTTAAAAAATTGCATGTAACTAAAAACTAAATTTGAAAAAATATAAGTGTACTAATATTTTATAAATAAAAACTTATAATTAGTTAAAACTATATGATAAATAATTAAAAAACAAATAAATATTTCTTTTTAATAAAAACAAATGTCAGTTATGATTATTGGTTGAAATAGATCATGGGGCTTCATCTTTAACTTCGAGTTCCCCCTTTCCTCAACTAAATACTCCGAGTGAATAATATCTAATGCAAACTTTTATTAAAAAAATTTGAGTTAAACTTTTGATGGACTAAATTTATTTACATTTCATTTTTTTATAGGATAGAGATATCAAATTACAAATATATAAGATCAAACGTTGTCATTATGGCAATAAGATCTTTAACAGTTTGAGAAATATTGAAATAAGCAATAAATATGACATAAAGTAAAGATAATCTGATATGGCAGATGGAGTTGGCATCATCATACGTCTAGATCTTATTCTTGACCCAAATACTACTCAAAGTACTAACGAGAAAAGTTAAGTCATGAATGGTGTCTGCTCGCGTTTTAGCGTTGTTTAACTGCATAAGAAAAAATTATTGTGGTACTCGAAAAACAACGAAAGTAACGGAATGAATAACCTTAAATGACATGAGCAGACAAGATCATATATCTTGTGGACCGTGTCAAGGGAAATCCAACAGTTTTGAAGATTGTCGATCATCGATACTGAAAACAAACTTCTTAGTAGAGAATCTACTAAGAACGAAAACAACCACCAATAATTTTCTTAGATAATTTAAATGACATTGATCACAAGCATAATCATCCATAATACTCCACTTATTAGTCTGAGGAGTAAAGAGATTACCGAGCTTTTTAAAGTGATGATGTTGAGACACAAACTGGTTGAAGTCTCAATCGTTCTTCGCTTCCTTCGGCGTTGATTTCAAACTCCCCGTGAACAAGTTTGAATCTCCCAAACCCGTTCCCGTGTTCTGACATAATCCTTGATGACAAGGTGCAAAATCCTTGATATCAAGGTGCTTGAGAGTAAGCTCCAATTGATTGCAATTATCATCATCAGACGAAACAAAAACATCTTCTACATACTTAGGATCAAAGAGTGCTTCCATAACTTTATAAAAACAATCATTGGTCCAATGATTGAATGTCCACGCTATTAACCATATCATCCAAGTAATGTGGTTGTCTTCAAAATCATTCTGAAAATCTTTGAGATTGACAGAGTGAACTCCAAAATACTCAAGAGTTGAAAAGTAATAAGTATATCATTCCTAGATATTTCATTTTCTTACCAATTGAGTTCCACTTTGATCCCGGATCAAAAGGAAAACACTTTGCAATTCCGCCGAAAAGATTGAAAACACAGTAGAGTGCATAACGGGAGGAATCAAAGTAAGAGTCCTTACGTTGAGAAGTGACACAAGATCATTCGAATGAATCATGAACATCAAGAGGCAAAATGATGTTGAAAGCGAAAGTGAAGTCAAAGATGAAAGCTTTTGACAAATTCTCATATTCATTATCCTGAAACCCTCTTTCAATCAAATAAAAACATGACTCTCTTACTTTAATGAAACCAAAAGAGCTATTATGAAAACATCCTCCAATTACTAGACAATTTTTTAATTTTTCAAAGTAGGCCAAACAAGATTTTTATGTTATAATAAGCATCCGTTTCAAACTTTTTTGAAAATTCATCTGGATAGCTTTCAGATTTGCAGATAGGACTGATAATAGCATCATCGATATCGAAAATAAGCGGATCTACATCCATCATATCAAACTGGACATCCTTATTCTAAAATTCGATAATATTATTATATATGGTAATAAGATGAGAATTATCTTGGAGATTTCTAACAAGAGGCTTACCAAACCTTTTTCTCATCCTCTATTTGACCTTCTTGAGTCTTTTCGATCTCCACTTCAACATCCCTTCTTTATTTTTTGGGAAATGGTTGACGATCGAAGATGGTAAGAAGATGTTTAGAGTTATTAAAACTAGACATTTACACTTCGTATGATTTTGTAGTATTTACTCTGTCAATCCTAACAATTATTTTAGTTAATTTTAGTGTTCATTATTTACAATCATTTTTTAAATTTTTATATTCGTTAATTGTAAACTTTTTTTCCTGTAATCCCCTCAACTAACATTATTTTTTTGAGTAGTCCCCTCACACTATTATCTTTTCAAATAATAACCTTTTCTATTAAAATAATAAATACTTCCTTCATTCCTAAATGATTAGTATATTTGGACTTTCATGGTCAACAAAACATATTTTTAAAACGTTAATTTTTTTATTCTACATGTGAAGAAAATTATAAAAAAGTTGATATTTTAAAAATATATATTGAGACAAATCTAACAAGGTCTCATACGACTATGTTATTTTTTATTGTTTAATGAGAATTCTTCATTAAATTTTTTAAAGTTTGATCACAAAAGTTAAAATGTCCAATCATTTAAGAACGGAGAAATATTTAATTAAGACGATAACAAGAAAATAAAAGAAATAGTATCATTAAATTTGCAATGTCAAATTGAAATCTTAGACAAAAATGTCAGATAACTTGTCAATGTCAGTTAAATATGATGAAGTTTGTAAATAAGTAGGAGAGTCTAAGAGGATATTTAAATCTGAATATGAGAGTTTAAATGGGTTTGAGGCATTCAAAATCTGAATAAAATCCAGCAATTACTCATTATGGTCTGTACGAAATAGAACCATAAAGTATTGGTAATTGCGTAATAGTCCACAAAATTAATTAAAGTTAGAAAAATATCGGCTCTGTACTGCAAAATGAACTGTAGTAGTCTATCAATGCCTTTAAAGTTTTTACTTAATCTACAAGAAACCAACAGTAGTCAATAATAATAACCATAGTGTTGATAAAATGTCAATTAATGAATTATTATAAATAGTGAGGGATATTTAGATACTTGTGTGTTGTGTCACTTCAATATAATTAATGTTAGACTAGATAATTATGTATCAAAGTGTATGTTTCTTGAAAAATTAATGACAATTTCAATTTATATGTTAGGAGTTAAAATTCAAATAGATAATAGATGATTATACCCGTATGTCCCTAAAAGATCGGCACATTTTGGTTTTTTGTGATCAACAAAACACAATTTAAAACTCAAATATCTTTTATTCAACATGTGAAAAAATTGTTAAAAGTTGATATTTCAAAACTATATACTGAGACGAATCTAACAAGATCCCACAAAACTATATTATAGCTTATCGTTTAATGGAAATTCATGATCGATTTTTTTTAATATTTTTTACCAACAAAAATCAAAACGTGACAATCTTTTAGGGACAGACAAAATAATAATTTTTGCAATGGGTACTTGGCAAAGTTTTATAGAAATACTCGCTAAATAGATTTCGAATTAAGGTTAATAGCATGTAAATTACGTCAATTAAGTGATACGGGCAAATCTGACACACTAGATTTCATCATGAAATATTGTTACAAAAATTACTCCCTCTGTCCCTTCTTATTAAGAGCTACAAAAATTTTTATATTTTGAGTCAAATTTTGAAAATTTTAATAACAAATCGATAAGAAATAATATAATCATATGAGATCTTGTTCTATTAATTTTAATATAGATATTTTTAAAATATTAATTTTTAAAACTTTCACGTGTATATAATTGAAGATATTTTCGTGTTAAATTATTTTGCTAATTCAAGCATTTTGTTGCCTGCGATAAGTAGCAAGTGAAGTTATTGGAAGGGGTGCAATGCAGGTGGCTATACTTGAAATGAAATAGGGATACTCGATGGGTACTCGAGTAGTAGTTTGTACTTTAATTTTTTCTGATACTCGACGACTTTGACAACGACGCGGAGGGTAGAATTGGAAACATCTAAAAGTAATTTCCATTTAAGTGGAAGTAGAATTTCAGAATCTGTCATGTAGTCGCTACCCCATGCGGATCTAGAAATTGGGAAACCAAGGTATTTCATAATTATTCGGTGGATATACTTAATTGTTAAATCAAAATTATTTTAGTATATTTCCTTTATTATTATTTTGTTTCATTTGATTTTTTATAATCACTAAAATTCGACTAAAAATATAAATATCTCTAGTTTTATAGGCATGAAAATTATACTCCTTCTATTTCAAATTATTTATCTTATTTATTCTTTTTATGGTCGTCGAAATTCGATTTCAAACGTAAATATCTCTAGTTTTACGCGCGTGCAAAATTAAAAGAAGTTGATATTTCAAGTTACATTGAGATGAATCCAACAAAATCTCACACAATTATATTATTTATTATTTGCTGATGAAAATTTATAATCAAAATATTTGAAATTTTTCTCCTAATATAAAGAGTGACCGAATAATTTGAGATAAATGACGTACAAATTTAGTATTTTAAAAATATACATTGAACGAACCTAATAATACTTCGCTAGAATATATCATTTCTCATCGATTAATAAAAATTTGTGGATAAAATTTTCAAAATTTAACTCTCAAAATAAAAAGTGATAGAATAATTTGAAATTGAGAAAATATATATATAAAAAATCTTTATTAATATAATACTCCGTATTTTATTTTGTTGGTGGGAGGTCCCGAAAATGAGATGTTGTGAGTTTCCTTTGATCGGTGCCTCTCTGCCATATGTGACGTTTCAACATGACTTCATCCCGCCGATCCACCCTACACCTAGAGTCTAGAGATGTCAAAACATACTACCGACTATATGGAGCACATAAATTGGCTAAAAATTCAATGCAAATTGGAAGAATATTTCTTTCCCGTTATTTTTAACTTCTACCTCTCTCCTTAATTTTTAAGTTTTAATACTTCATTCTCGAACTTTTTTAAATTGCCCTTAATAAAAATATTTGCTAAATATACCTTCATTTTAATTTCTTCTTCTACCTATCCCATTTAGGTCTTTCCCATTTTTCCTCCATTCTAAATTCACTCATCTTTCATTGTTGTCCCAAGCTTCAGTTTTAGTTTTTTTCCTTCTTGCTTATTTGTTTGGCACAACTCGATTTTAGGTCTCAATAACAAAAAAATCACACAACTTTATTCCTCCAAGAGTGAGAAGGAATTTTCATTTCGAGAAAATCGTGTTTTAGTGGCACGATCCCTAGAGAGCATCGTGCCCTCCACCGTGCCTAAAATAGGTTAGAATAGTGACCTCCATCGTGTGCACATGCCACGATGGAGGCCACCATGAAGAAGAATCTGCCATTACTTAGTATACATGCAACTAAACCTATGTATATTTAAATTTATTCTCTATCAGTATATATTTTGGTTACAGGAATGACGAATTTTCAAGTTTGTAATGGAGCACAAACCTCCATACATTATGTTCGAAATTGAAGTTTTGTTGGCAAAAGGTTGAAATTTTTGAAGTAGAGTTCGAAATTAAAGAGGTTCCACATACCAAAATAAAATATGGAAATTTTTTGTTTGGAGAAAGTGAATAAAGAAATGACAATGGGAAATGGAGCACAATAGAATTGAAAGAGGGGAAAAGAGAAAAGGGCTCAATATGAATCGGGGGGAGGGATATTTTAAGGGCAATTTGAAAAGATTGCGGTGGGGTATTAAAGTCTAAAATTTAAGGAGGGTAGAAGTTAAAAAATGATAGGGAAGAGTATTCTTCCAATTTTGTGAAAAATTCATCTACCCCTCAAATATAAAAATTTGGCAAGTTTATACTCTAAATTTTTAAATTCAGTTTATTTATTCTTTTTTAATCGAATAGCCTAGTGGAAAAGGCTATTGTTAGTGACCAGAAGGTCCTGACTTCGAAACTCCCATCATAGCTAATTTACAAAAAAAAAGTTTATTTATCATTTTGAACTACACGAATTAGCCATTTTGTGAATTTTCATGTTAAATTGATAGATTTTAATGATGATAAAATAACACTTCAACATATAATATATATTTGAGACTAGTTTATAATATACGAAAACATATAGAACCTCTTTTAAAAGAAATAAAATTATTAAATAAATAAAAAAACTGATCAGTTTGTCAAAGTTAAGGAGGACAAAAAATTTAGCCATTTTAAAATTTTAAAGTTAAATGAAAGTTGAAAAAAAATTACAACCATAAATATTTTAAAGGAAATAGATATGTTAATTAGATTCGATCAATTTGCAGTTCGGCTTATGCTAAAACGGAAATTGGTTGGAATATTTTTTATGTATTTTAAACCATTTATGTTCGTTCTTATTTTTCTACCTAAGTTGGACAAAATTCTAGTATTTGGTATTGAAACTACATATACAAATATCTAAATTCAATTCAAACCCATATACATATAATTCAACAAACATTTAAAATCTAATCATTTCTTGGAAAGTGAAGTTCTGAAATACATAGCAAAAATTTGTTTATTTCTTCTCTAGCATAAGTTTGGATTAACACATAAAACAAGAACACAATCTATTAATCTATAGGAACTACTTCAACACTCCATTCAAACAAAACCGTGTTGGCGCCTCGGCGGCCAGACTCCATTTGTCTCAGGAGGCCAAGATTACAACATTCAAAGCAAAGGGAAACAATACCAACACAGTAAACAAGACAAGACGATAACTACAATGGTCTTAAGCATCGGGTGTACGTTTCCACCCTCGTTGTTTCTTCTTTCAATTGATCAATCTGCCGTGAACTGCATAATGGCTTCCTAAATATATCATTTGTGTTCGCTGTAATGGAAATCTCTCGCCTGTGAGCTTCTTGAATGTCTTGGTTTCTCCACCTCCCATTCAACTACAACAAGTGGGGGCGATTCTCTTGAAATGCCTATCATAATTACTGTTTTCATAGTTTACAGAGCCTACATCTCTCTTCTTTGGTGAAGTCTTACTATGGTAGTCTTCATAGTAGCCATTTGACTGACAGGACAATGCCTTGTGTTGTCCAGAATTATTAGGTAATGTTTCAGAAGACGCCAGTTTCCTCTTCTTGGATGCAGCAACAACACTGGGTTTGTGCTTCTTAACCATTGTAGTGGCACCTTTAGATGCTGATGGATCGTTGAGGGCATATGACGATTTGACTACAGCTGATGATGATTCAGAATTATGATACCTGCCACTTCGGTGATAAACATCCTTGTGGTGGCGATAGTCTTCTTCATGTGCCCTTCGATGAGGCTCATCAAGCACATCCCTGCTATGGTTTTCCTGACGCTCATCCCTAGAACGCTGCTCATGGTGGTAGTCATCATAGTCAGAATTCCTCTTGCACGAACGATGCGGAATTTCAGAGCCCCTAGAGCGGCATTCATGAGACTGTCTCTCAGGCCGGTCCCAATAACGTTGCCCTGAGCTCGAAGAGAGCGGAAATGGCTTCTGTAAAACAGGAAGGAACATCATAACAACACATTAGTGGTCCTTATAAGGCGCCAAAGCTCCAACATATAATGCAGATCAAATAAAGAATTTCCGAAGCACCAACTAGCAACACTCATAAACAACACTGGATGCAAGCATTCTAAAAACAACAGAAATCATTGACAATACTTCGGAGTTTCCTCATATTTACTCGACTTCTGTTTAAAAGCTTTTCGAGTTCCAGAGTCAATTGCACACCAAGCCCTGGGGTTTGACACAAATCAAGATCAAGTGCAATAGTAATCCCTGGAGACTGGAGTTGAAATTTATTGCACAAACAATCCCTAGAGTTCGCATTCGTGCAATGGTAGTCCCCAGCTAACATACTACTAGTAACTATGAAAAGAAGACCATTTGTGCAACAAGTTTGTAACTTTATGGACTATAAATGAACCAACGCAAACTTCCAGGACTAAGCCTTAATTTTTCCCGAACTCCAGGACATTCATAGCAATTATTTCTAAAATTCCACGACATGAGAATTTCTGATCACGAATCAATGCAATGTGGTCTTCTAGCTTATTTATAGTATAAGTAAATTGTTACAACAGAAGAAAAATGAAAGGAAATGAAGGATCCAAATAACACATTACTATGTTCTCAAGAGCCTAGAGCCATAAAAAGAATGAAAAGTATTCATCACTCTAGCAACATGAATCGCTCCACATATATAAATGCCAATAAGTTTGAACAACAAAAGTACATACAGTTTTCTGCTTTATTGAAGAGCCACCACCATTGCTGCTGACTTCCATACCGAACACTCGATCTTTAGGCAATTTACGGCTGTACAAGTAAAACAGTGTTGATGTGAACTGAAAAGCATTAGAAGTTCAACTGCAAGTAAACCATGATGAATAGCATAGATCGATCTATCTTGCAGAACAAACATGCAAGCAGTAAGTGAGGATCAATACATACCCTTCAGCAATCTGTATTTCCATTTCCCTCCGTTTGTTCAAATCTGCTTTTCGAGCTTCAAATTCTTCTCTCTTCATTGGAGGATGGGGTCCAGGACTAAAGTCACCAAGATCCCTGCAAGAAAAAATTATGGTGCACTTAAACCTCCATTATTTACCATTTAAGCGTCAATAACAAATTTATCTGGTGTATACTCGGTTGGGTAGTAAGCTTTCAGTATAACCTTCATTACTAGAAAATCGAAAACTGCAAGTCACTAATTATTTCCACCCTAATATTTTAGACTCAGTAACAAATATGCATCAAACAAACTAATGCAGAACCCAATAAAATTTACAACATACCCCTGTGGTGGAAAAGGCTTCATAAAACCTTGAACTCCAAATGGGTCATGTGGCATCAGACCTCCAAATGGGACACCCATAGGACCAAGACCGAAACCCATATAGGGCATGTTTCCAGAGAAAGGGGTAACAAACCCTTCCATTTCATGGTGCATGCCAATATAGGGGTTATATCCAGTAGACCCCATTGGCATCATATAGTTCTCAGCTGGCAGATCCTGAGCCATCCTCCATTGCATTCCAGCAGCTGATGAGATGAAATCAAGCCAGAAAAACGTTATTCCTAACTTTCAAAGACAAAAATCACTAAGAAGCAGGAGTAAGGGGAAACTGGAGATCTAAGAAGGAGAATTAACCTACCATTCGGTGGTGTTTTCTTTTTCTTTTTCTTCCCTGGAAAAAGGAATAGTAGACATCATTCAAGTCATCATGTAAGATATCTCCCTAAATCAAATGTTACTAGGAGGTTTATTGATAATAGTTAAGCTACTTTTTGAAGTAATAATTCATACATACAACTTTTTATTATTGAACACTAAAAGATTATTGAATAAGATTAATATAGTAAAAGAAGTTTTCTAAATTGGTTAGCCAAACCTCCCAGTAAAATTTAGATGAATAACTATTTACATGGCTAAATCCCATCTTCAAGCAAGCACACACTAAAAGTATATAATAAATTATAAATAAATATATATTTTCCAAATTCTTCATATATGACAAAAGGCTCTTGGCTGTGAGCCTGTGACCTAATTATTAGAATGCAGTTCCAAATTATTACATACATGAATAGTAACCATATTCTAGCAAGCATACTTAATTTTTTTAAAGCAAAACTACCGGTTCAGTCAATTATACATACATCAGGCATCTTGAAACTCTAGAATGGACAAAAAAGGGAGATAAATAGGAGTAGAACATTAGATGGTTTCTTAGACTAATAAGTTTCTGTTCTCAGGAAATTTTTGGGGTAGATTTTAAAGCAACGATGAGCAAGAAAAGCTTGGTTCAAAAATCTTCCACCAAACACCCTCTAACCTACGCAAATCCAATAAATTGATATATACAAATCAGTAACAAAATGTTGAACCAACCTGCATCACCAGAACCTGGTTGCTGTTGCACTTCCTCAAACAGTAGAGAACTTCCCTGTGATGCCGGTTCTCTCTCGCTTTCTAATTCATGTGTTGTTCCCGGAACATCTTTTACTTCGGCAGATTCTTCTCTTGCAGCCACCCTTTCTGGTGCTTTCTCCAAAACTGTCCCTGGCGTATCCTGTATAATGGAAGCCTCTTCCTTGAAAGGAGCCGGTAGAGGTTGTTGCCCACCTTTCGACTCGGCAGACTGAGTTGGGGACAGAACCTTTGCCTGTGGATTGCATGGCTTCATGTCTACAAATGAAAAGTGACATAAATTTTATATGATCCAATGGAGAAAAAGAACCAGTGTCTTAAATACTAACCTTGAACATGATGAGTACTGCCACCATTTTCCGCACTGCTGGTATTGGACTCTAACATCCGATTGATGGTATCCCTCAAAGTCTTGTTGGGCAAAAGGTCATCAGCAAGTACATTTGTTGCCCCACAGGCACACATTGACTTCGAAATGATACAGTCTCTTATACCTGAAGCAAGAATATTATGATGAGAACAACAGATCTTTCAAATGATGCACAAATCCACAGATGAATGCAAAAACAACTTGAAGGGAATGAGAAATGAAGAAAAAACAACCTAATCTTGTCAAGTGATCCAAGTTTCCACATAAGGTGGGGCACAATGCGCTAATAACGTATATAATATAAATAAGCAATTCGCAGGTACATATGTACGAACTAGATAAAAAATTCTTACATTTATCACAAAAACTTGAAAAGCAGCACTTGCTGGTTAGAACAGCATCCTTCATCTGTTCTTTGCACAATGGACATCTAAGTTCTGGTGGGAAGTCGCTCACATAACGTGTAGTAGGCAAGCCTCCAATCTCTTTCTCAAATGCTTCCCTTCAATGATCCATAGAAGAATTAGTCTTCCCCAGATTATATACATCAATAATGGTCCTACACAAGAAAAAGGTGAAGAAAATGCTTACTCGTTTGGCTTTAAAACTCCAGCTGACCCAGCTGACTTTGGAATTCCAGTTGGCGTCTTTGCTCTCTTGATGTCAAAATTACTATCCCAATTCGTAGGACAGTTTTGAATGAAGTGTCCTATACAAGAAAAGCAAAGGTTCAGAATTGAATTTGGTATAGGAAGGCGATTAGGACATGATGAAAGGTACTAAAGTGTAGTGTAGAAGCAGACCTGGTGTATTGCACCTGTGACACACATAGCCAGGAGGTGGGGTTGTCCTCTCAAACCCTGTTAAATAAGTAGAATTAAAATACCAGAGAGAGAGAGAGGGGAAATAATATTTTATTCATAAACAATTACCTGATATGCAACTTATAAATGCAAACTAGCTATGTTAAATTAACTTTCGCTTTGTTAAGCTTATAACTAATATCAGTAAAATATGATGTAAAAAAAGTTTGATCAGGAGGAAATGGGAGAAAGAAACAATTACCAAAATTATGGTTGTTGACTTTCCTGCGAAAACCTTTGCCGTAACCATAACCATCAGCTGGCTGACTGGGAATCCATCAAAGAAACAAGTAAGTATTACATAACACAAAATCTAAGAATATCTGAGTATGAGTACAACACCCCCAAAAATACTTACGATTGCCAGTCTAGTGCTGGTGTATTGATCAAAGCTTGGAGTTTGTTGACCTCTTCAACTTTACTGGGAGAGGGGATGCCCTGGACTTGGTTGCTTGCCTGAGCCAGTGGAACATCAGGAATGTCGTAAATATCATTGCCGAGTACATCCCATTCTGTATATTCATCCTACGAGGTTAAAATTTTACTCTTTGTTAGTCACCAAAAATAGCAAGATAAAACTTATATCCATCCTTGAAACCAAAGAATCAATTGAGTTTTTGAAGCTTACAGAATTCATGACAGATGAGTCCACAATCTGAATATCCTCTTCCTTATTAACTAGCTCTAGCTTTGACCTGCAAAGATGTCAAGTTCGGTCATTTTCTTCAATTAGAATTAAATCACAAATAATTCCGAAGGAACTGCAAGTCAAATTGATAGTTCTAAATTTAAGCATATTTCAACACACAATAGGATCAACATACGTTTGCAAACTAGGAATCCGAAGTGCTTTTAGGGAATAAAAAAATCGTAGAGAAAAAAGATGGTTTAGGGTTAAGGAACGAGATAATACATTTCAGTCGCCTGTGTAACAACAATGCGTAAGCCACGCCAACGTGGAACTCGTTTAATTAAAACTGACGTGTTTCTAGGAATCATACTGCCCTCTTTATACTCTGCAAACATAAAGCAACAAACAATCAATGTCAGCGCAAAAAAAAAATTATGAAAATCAAATTCGTAAAGATATCACTACATGGGCGTAGAAAGCAATGCCATAAACATCTAAAATTAAACACCTAAATTTAAGTCCACAATAACTACAACTATGAAGTGTCCAAATGCCTCTACAGAGGTGCTCCCGCATAAGCGAAGAAAGGAGGAACAGATTGTACAAAATGTTGCCCCCACCCACCCCATGAGAACAATGTAACATGATGATCCAATTCGATTAATTTTGTTACATCCACGAGCCACCACTCCAACCTTGATTACTTATTGGAAATAAATTTAAAGAAAACGTAGGAAACGAACCTTCATCAGTCTGAGCGTTGGAGACAACTAGGTCACAAAAGGTACCTCTGTATAAATGCTTGCTTTCATATACTCTTGATTTCAATGCCTCAACTGATATAAAATGCCCATCAACTTGAATCGTTTCATAATCTTTTGCACTTTTGAATTTATAATAAACAGCCATTATTTTTCTTTAATATTTTTTACGTTCTTTTCTTCTTCTTTTTTAGAATTTTTTTTCAATGTCGCGATTCAATGTAAACGAGACAGCAAGTAGGAAAAATAGTAATATTATGATATTAATAAAAAGATTGAACAACAAAAAGATGATACAAACAATTGAGCAAAACTCAGACTGATACTTTTATCTCTCTAATTATCTCAGTTAACTATCAATCTCTTACAAAAAAACCGTCTTTCGTCAACCGAAAGTCTTGATTATCTTGTTCAATGTCTTGGAAATCAAGCAAACTTCAACAAGACCTCCAATTCAGTCCTACTCAAGCTGCCGATGAATCCCAAATATCCTCGAAGCCGATTGATTGATCAGCGACGGGAAACTCAAAGTTGATGAAACAAGAAACTCCTTGTTGAACGATTAATGAGCAATTCAAAAGAATCGATTCGATAAACACGCCCAGATGGATTAAGATGAATGATTAATCGATTAAACGCTGTTGAATGAATGAACGATTTTGCTTCAATGAAGAGATTGATCTGGAATAATTCTTGATTGCTTTAATCTTGAATCTATACGAAATTGAATAAATTTGATCTTTCGATTGAAATTGAAATGGGAATTAGGTTTTCGAGAGTAGTTAATAGTTATGAAATCAAGTTTTTGCTGTGTATTTATAGACGATTATGAGTCGGTGACACGCTGCCAGGTGGCGCCAAACCAGCTGTGCGCCACTTTAGCACTTTTCACGTAATTTAGGAAACTTTTTCTTTGATCAAATTTAGGGAACTTTTAAGAGTCACATGTGTGCATTAAATTAAGCTAATATTCAGTTGCCCCCTAAAATTTTATGATCGATCAACTTATTTTTGAATTGGTTATTTTGAGAATTCTCACGTTAAAGTTGTCATACTTGAAGTTTTAATAAATGGTAATATAAGAATTCAACATATAATATGTGTTGGGATTAGTTTATACTCATTTCAATCAAAAAATCTAGACCTAATATCCAAAAAAAGTGTCTTTTTAAATAAATCAATACATAATACACTATTTTTCCCTTAATACCCTTATTTGCATAAAAGACTCAAAACATGTAATGATTGCCTTGTACTTAAGTGGAGTATTAATGATTGATTTTAGATTGTCATTAAATATTTTTTAATTTGTGTAAAATGTCTAAAAAAACATTATTTTTGGATTATAGATAGAATAATATACAAAAATGTATTGGGCCTCTCGCCCTCACCCAAAATTTCCGATCAACCCCTCCCCTACCCCATCATCGACGATTAGTTCTTCCCCCCTCCACAAAGATCTCCGATCAACTATGTGTTCCCGCATCCCCTCCCCAATCCCGCTGTTAGGCAGAGGGTCCGTCTCCCCCCCAAGGTGATTTCAGGGGAGATGAAGAAGCTGGTGGTGTGGGAGGAGAGCCTTGTTGTGCTTGATGAAGAAGTTGTTGGTGTTGGGCGTCGGGCGTTGGGGAGGCTGGGTAAATGGGGCAGGTGGTGTTGGGTGGGGAATTGGATGGGTCAATGGGGGTGGCGATTTTTTTCTTCCTATAACAATTTTAATTGTTTTAAGTAGACTCAATATATTTTTGTATATTATAAACTAACCCCAAATACATATTGTATATTGAATTTTTGTTTTGTCTTTCATTAAAACTTAACATCTATCAATTTTAAGGTGAAAATCCTCAAAATGACCAGTTCAAGGACAAGTAGATCGATTTTAAAAGTTTGGGGGGGAAACTAACCAGTTCGTCAAAGTTTAGGGGGCCAAAATAATTTTAGCCTATAAAATGTAGTTTTGCCATAACTAGTGAAACTTATTTTCAATGCTTCACCTTTCAAGACAACAAATTCTTTCAGTTTTATTCTTACCGAACGTATGAGATGTGCATTCAATTTACTAACATTTTTTTGGTATAATATCGTACACATGGAACACGCGTTCAAGATACACACAGAACGCATTATACATCGAACTAGAGTCGTACACGAATTTAGTCGAGCCCGAGTTCAAGAATTTTTTTCTCGACACAACACTAAGGCTCGGCTCGATGAAAGCTTGTCGAGCTTTGAGCTAGCTCACTTAGGTTATTTCAATAGTCAAAATTGAGAATCACAAGTTGGGAAACCCGCTTGCGGCTTGACTCCTTGTATGACGAGCCAAGCTTTGAGCATGGACTCACCTAACTCGAGCCGAGTGAGCAACTCGTTTAGCTTGGTTCACCCAAACCACTACACTGACCACACGTTGAAATAATTCTCGTTGAAATATATATTCCCCAAATTAAGTAGTCTCTATACATTCTTATCCTAAAATGTATGTAGTTAAATCGCAAAATGTAACCAAACTTTATAAGAAATTTTAAATTTTAAATTACCACTGCAACATAAAATCCCTGCTCATGAGAATGAGTTGAACTCACATTACATAAAGAGGCAGAGTGGCCGCCACACCACTCTAAGCTCTTTAGTAACTGGGCTATTGCATACACGAGGACAAATAGAATAAATATATCTTACGACTTATAAGTATCGAAGGTTTTAATAATCTTTATATGTTTTATGAAATTATTGATTATTGTAAATTTGTAATTATGCTTGCTATCGAAATTAAATGGAGTTGTAATTATCATTTTTTTTCATGTTAAAAATGTAATTAACATTATTTCTTGATATTTTTATTTCACAATGTAAGACGTCCTACATAAAGCACATACAGTATGGGCCTGTTTGTTAAATTCATTAAGTAGTTAAAATTAATTAATTCAGTACTTATTTCATTAAGTCTGTTTGTTAACAAAAAATTTAAGTACTTAATAAATTCAGATCTGAATGAAATCCTTAACAAAATTTTAAGTCAAAATTTGCTACTTATTTTTCTCGTCTTAATGACTAAATCCCACGATTCTCTCAAAAGATCAATTTGCCCAAATCTAACCTCAGAGATTACACATTTCTTTTCTCTTCAACATTTCCTCTCCAAATTATCTACTTCAATTGATGAGGAAATTTCTGTCAAACGGATTAATAATATTTTTCTTATTCACTCTTCAATTTATTTTTGGTGTTATATATTTTCAATGTAACTATCTATTTTAATTATGATAATGTTATCTTATCGTTAAAACTGAATTTTTAGTTTTTTTTGCATCTTTTTGTTACTATTATTGTTAAAATATTATTTTAATATTGATTTGGGTACATATTTTGCTTATTAGTTGCGATGTGATTATTGATAATGATTTATTTCCCAATGGCTCTAATTGGTAAACAGTCCAATTACTGTACATCTTTATATATTGTGTGTATGAAGAAGTGATTATGAGACAGTCGATACATATATATGTCTATTAATCATAATTTTTTTGTTTGTTAGGCCTTGTTTATGTTATATTTTACTTTTTGGATTTTAGATATTATAACTTTTAATTAAATATTTAATATTTATTTACCTACATTAATTATCTTCTTTATAATTTTATAACTTATTGAATGACATTAATTATTTTATATAAAGTTTTAATATTTATTGAAACTATTATTATATTTATAATATTTATACAAATGACTTGTTTAATAATTTATATATATGAAGGAAGTATGCGATGGGGCAATTTTGTCAATTTGACTTAAATTAAGTCTTTTTTTGTGAACTGTTATTAAACACTTAAATAATTCATTATTCAGATTCAGACATTCGTTTTCAGTCATTTGTTGTCAGACTTCAAACTTCAGATTCAGACATTCAGTTTTAACAAATATGCTCTATGACAAATTATGAAATTGCATTTCCAACCTTCCTAACAAATCATCAATTTCCAACTCCTCACTCCTCTCAAGCAATCTGTCTCTTAAGCTAGCTATATCATTTTTCTATCTTATCACTAAAAGTAAGGATACACAAGACAAAAATAACACTTTATGCTTTAAAAGTGTTAAAAGTCTTACGCCTCTTTGTTAAACCCATTAAGTACTTAAAATTAATATATTCAGTACTTATTTAATTAAGTTTGTTTGTTAATAAAAAAAATTAAGTACTGAACAAAATAAGATCTGAATGAAATCCTTAACAAAATTTTAAGTTAAAATTTGCCAGTTATTTTTCTCCCTTCTTAATGACTTAATGCCACAATTCTCTAAAAACCCCACTTTCTCCAATTCTAGCCTTAAAAATTACGTCTCACGTTTCTCTTTTCACGTGTATCTTCTCAAATTCTTCTCCAAATTATCAACTTTCATTGTAAGAAATTTATCTCAAACAACTTAATAATTTTATTTTCTTTATAAAATTTAAATCTTTATTGTAATTCTATATTTTCTCACACCTTTCTTCTTTAGTTATTCAATTGAACAAACATTAGTTTAATCGCGAAAAACTCTCCAAAATTTTGACAATTAACCAAGCAGAGGGAACAACAAGTTAAATTATAATATGTCCGAGTTCTGCCAAGTTAAAAATCTCGACAATTCTCTGTTTTGTTATTTTGAAATTTTTTGTTGTGCCAAGTTAATAATTTTGTCCGATTATCACGAGAGGGAACAGCAAGTTCCTAGATACCATTACATAGCAATATTGTTATTGTTAGTTATTAAAATAAAGATTGGCTACATATAACTTTTATGTACTAGTTTATTGTTTTTGCTTATTGGCTACAAATTATTTTTCTTTGTGTACTAGTTTGTAATTTATTGAATGATATTAATTATTTTGTTATAATTTCATTGGATTTTTATAATTTACTGAATGACATTAATTATTTTGTTATAATTTTATTTATTAGTGAACTATAATGTTATATTTATATCATTAAGAATTTAGTGTATAATATCTATACAAATGACTTATTTAGTAATTTATATATATGAAGGAAATATGGTAAGGGCAAATTTGTCAATACATTGTAATTTAAGTTAGTTTCAGTGAGATGTTATCAAACACTTAAATATATGTAGTATTCAGATTCAGTTATCATTCAGATTCAGATATTCAGTATTCAGTCATTTGTTGTCAGACTTCAGAGACATTCAGTTTTAACAAACAGGCCCTTACAAATTGGAGAAAACTGAAGATCTTAAACGACTTCTAATTTGAAATAAGAGTACAAAAGAAAGAGATGCGATTTTTTTTAGAAGTTCAAGTCAAAATTTCAATTGATAGGATCTTGAGCAACCAACCAAAATCCCTCATAAGTACACTTTTGCAAGAAACAGTTGACAGTTTAGCACTTTCTTTTATTTTTACAAAATCATAGCACCATTTCCCAGTAAAATTATTATTCTACCGTTTCTCTTTCCCCTTTTATCTTCTTCCTCACATCTCCACCATCCTACACATCACCCACCTCCACCATCATCAACCATCACCCACAGTATTACCACCAAACCACAGTATACCCACCAATCATCACCACCTTTATAATTACCATCACCACCACCACCATCACTATAACAAAACATCTCCCCTATTCCCAAAAAACTTGAGAATCACCGCCTTCTAAAAAAAATTGAAAAATCGCGACCTCCCCCCCCCCCCCTATTCCCAAAAAAACCTTTACATCGTGGCATTCCTCCTTCCCCCGAAAGACCCAATAGAATTCCCGATTTTGGGATGGGGTTGGGTAGGGGTAACGATTTGAGGTGGAGATGGGGTATGAAGTCTCGAATTTGAGGTGAAGGTGGGTGGATGAATGGTGCTTGATGGTGGTTGAGGCTATGGTCAGGTGTGGTGGTGATGGAGGTGGTAGTGTTCGGTGACGGTGATGGTGATGATGTGGGGTGTGGGATGGTGTAGACGTGCGAAAGCGAACATGAAAGGGGATGGGATAAAATATAAATTTAAATACTAAGTCGGGATTGTTGCTACGAGATTCATTTGTGCTATTCGTGATAGTGTAAATAATTGGCGCAATGTCAATAGGAGTAGAGCTAATTGGAGTCTATGTATTCGATGGGGTTGTAGCATGGATTCAATTCTTGAATTCCCTTTTTGTAATTCTTTTCATTAATAAAAGAATCACGTTACAGAAAAAAAAAATCATGTCAAAAGATGATATTCAACAAAATTTCTCCTTATGCAACAACAAATATTCGACGTTAAAAACAAGTTTGGACATTATATGTCTGAAGGGACAATCATGAACAAGAAATCCAAAAACAATGTATACTCAGTTTTTTGATGGTATCCTAAACATATGAGCCTAGACACATTAGGAGTGCCACACCAAGAAATATATCATCCATCATAAATGATACTACCCCAGAACAGAACTTGAAGGAGAAATGGGCTTGAGCCGATAGTAGACAGAGCGTTGAAAATGAAACCGTTATGCAGGTTTAGAATATTTCTCAGACACAAGGGGCGAGTTCTCATCTACACTAGTCAGCCCTATCATCCAGACTGACATCGTCATATGAGACTAGACCCCTTCCTCCACCAGGAGAGCTGGATCCTGAAAGGACGGGAGAAGCTTTTCGAGTCTGTAACCTCGAAACGGCCTTGGGCGACCTAGAGCGGGAGGATCCACGACTTCTAGAGCTTGAAGGTGACCTCTTTCGTGGATGATCGTTATCAACACGAGGTCCAAGCCTTGATTTCATCCTATCACTTACTGCGGGGCGCCTATCTGCAGAAGGGCTCCTGCTCTGACGTCTGTCGTGCCCACGATAAGCACCTCGACTAGGGGATGTACTCCTACTACGGCTTCTCCTGCGCTGGTACCTACACAAAGAAAATATGGATGGTTAGTTATGTCACTAATCTCCTATTGAATTATTTAATAATGGCGTAAACAAGCAGCCAGCATGTGGTGTAACCAATACGAGGATCCAACAATAAAGAAAGAAGGGAACCTAGGAGGGCTTCTTCCTCTCTGTGATCTTCCATAAGATCTTTGTGGCGAACGGTCAGAATACCTTCTGTTGCTCACATCCCTAGAAGTATTATTAGATAAGTTATTAGGACAGAAGCCTATGTGATATTCAAATGGAAAAAATACATACTTATAACCCTTCCGTAAAAGTGTGGTTACCTATCACGGTCCCTTGGATAGTTTCTACCGCCACCATAATTATATGGCCTATATGGCTTACGCTGTGGAGACGGAGTGCGATATCGCCTCACGAATGAATATTGTTCAGTAAACCCTCTTCCTTTCCTTACACGCTTTGGAGTTCCATTTGGCGATTTGCTTCCTGACAACTGGGGGTCTCGGTTAGAAGCACCAAGATGTCCCTTAGAAGCACCATTGTTATTTGGCTCAGGAGATGCTCTATCAATTTTGCTATCATTTTGGTTTCTAGGACTGGAGCTTCTACGGGGACTTCCACGAGGACTGCTTCTAAAACTGGGCCTTTGATTTCTGCGGGGACTTGGAGTGAGGCTCCTGCATATTACAAATCAGTATAGATAAATGACACCAGGAGAGTTCTTAATAAAACATTACAATAAGATTTTGATATTTTGATAAAAGAAAGTCAATTGACCTCGATTTGCTCAAGTGATCAGCATCTTCATCATGTACTTTACCAGGCGTATTGTCTTCAGCTTTTTTTCCATGACCATTGGTCGACTCATTCACCGAAGCCTTCGCCTCAATCTTCTTTGGAGAAAGTTCCTTTTGTTTTGTTACAGCTTTCACAGGAGTCAATTCTTTCTTGCCTATATGCGATTAGTTATAGTCAGTGAGTAGAACATTAACAACAAAGAGGTTTGAAAACTATTTTGATCAAAAGAGAAAATAGGAAGCTACAAAAACACTGGTCTGTATATTTACCTTTATGTGAACGCTTGACAATTTCATCATCAGATGAACTGCTACTAACACTCCCACTACTGGTGCTACTAGAGCTTTCTGAGCTCCTGAATAGATTTGAAACATAACCAACAGTTTAAGAGCATCACAAATAAAGATATGGAGATATATTAACTGGATGTAGAAGAATGTGCAAGACCTTTTGTGCTTTGTTTTTCTATCCCGTACAGACTTTGTCTTTCTCTTTCTCCCTCCTCGAGTCTTCTTCTTGCGGGAATGTTTTTCCTTCTTAGTTGTCCTCCTCTTCTTACGCCTTCCATCACTAGATGAACTTGAAGAATGAGAGTCTGAGTCAGAATCAGAGTCACTCTCTGAGTGCGAGTCCGACCCAGATGAAGAATACGAGTCCGAAGAAGAGCTGTATGATTCAGATGAAGAGTATCTCCTTCTCTTCTTTTTCCTCACATCACTGAGAGATGATTTACGTTTTGCCTTAACTAGATGATCAGAGTTTAGAAAGACGAAACAAAAATATTATCAGAATGGACATCTGAAGAGACAAATACAGTTGGGTATTTCTTTTCCTGGATATATGACCAATATTACACAAACCAAAAAGTGTATTATTTACCTTTCTCCACCTCTTTCTTATCATCAATTTTACCCTCCAAAATTTCTCCGCAGTCTAAAACTTTAACAGAGCTAGATGTCTTCCCGTCAGATGTTCCAACTTGTTCCATTTTTTTTACAATATCCATTCCTTTAACAACCTTCCCGAATACAACATGTTTCCTGCCACGAAGACAAGTTTATCAAACATGCTCTCCGCAAGGCATATAGAAATATCAAAAAATCCACACTTCCTATGAGGGGAAGTGGGGTATTGTGGAATTAGTTAATTTTAAATATAACAAAATAGATCCAAGAAGTTACTTACCCATCAAGATGCGGTTGGCGTTTAAAGATTATAAAAAACTGAGATCCATTGGTATTAGGACCACTATTAGCCATAGAGAGAATACCAGCTTCGCTGTGTTCCAGTTTAAAATTTTCATCTGTATTGAGTAATTTAATAAGTAAAGAGAATAAAAGCAACATTTGACATAAGTACTCCAAAGATAATACTGATCTACCTGAAAATTTGCTTCCATAAATACTTTCCCCACCAGTGCCTGCAAACCACAAGAAGGTCGAACCTCACAAGTCTGGGCATTATGATGCAAGTAATATATACCATCAGCAACAGTGGTACATTTTCCTGGAAAAAGAGAAGCATACCATTTCCTTTTGTGAAATCCCCACCCTGCATGGTATAAGAGATCAAGGTTAGAGAGGGAACACCTACATATCACCTACTACTGACAGTCACTCGCAGGTTACTAATTCATTATTCGTCTCCCCACCCATTCATGAACGACTTATTTGGCCAATGCTCACTATGGCTGTACATCATGTGTAGTGGACTAGTGGTGTGAGCATTAATAAGAGAGAAACACCTACGTATGTCACCTATTACTGACAGTTACTTGCAGGCAGGGGGGGAACTAGAGGGTGTGGGGTGGGCACCACCCCCCCCCCCCCCTAGGTTTTTCGATACCGTTATATTTAGTAATATACGATTTTTGAATATTGTGATATATATAGTATAAAAGGAGCAAGTATAAAAGGTGCAAGTAAAGCAAGTGAAATTATAGCTTAGTTGGTTGGAGTCTTCCTTTGGAAGGTGGAGGTCATGGGTTTAAGTCCCATAAAGCATGTTTATGCGTTTATTTTTAGCATAGTTTGAAATTTTGTTGATACTTTAACTATTTTTTTACAAATTTTGCCCCCTCCCCTATTATATATATTTTTAAGTTGGCCCCCTTTATTTTCATCCTACTTTCGCCCCTACTTGCAGGTACAAATCCACCATCAACCTCCCCACTCCACTCCACCCATTCATGGCTCACCGCTCACCATAATTGTACATTATGTGTAGTGGCTGTTATGGATATTTTATGTCCACCAATGCAGTGTATGATGTACAGCCATGATGGATAAGAAGGGGTCTAAGGGGGTTGAGGATCATTCATGACTAAGCAGACCTTACCAAACATTGCATTCAAAACATCAACTCAAAGTGTTGAGAGAACAACTACCAATAAAGAAATTCTAGATGACGGATCCACGGGATAACTCTAGATGTTTACTCAGTAAAAATTAAAATTTGAAAATAATTCCCTGATTAAACTTTCTGAATTACAAGAGCAAAATGCCAGTGTTATAAAGTTTACGAGTAAAATACCTGCGCCATGAATCCTTTTATAATGCGATGGAAAACACATCCCTTGTAGTGCAGACGCTTCCCTGTATCACCAATACCCTTCTCGCCTACAGTTAGTAGCATCAAACCCATCAGTTGATTCTTCAAGTTCATATTACATACTGCAGCTTAATTCCATCAGGAATCAATTCTCATAAATTTGAACTCATGAATGACCAGTAATAGGATCTTCCTCCACAACTATCTTCCATAATGGAAGTCGAGGCTTCTTCTATTTTGAGGACGAGAAATAGAAAACTCACAAAAGTAAGGAACATAGACAATGTTATGTTCCCTGAAAGAAGGAAAGTGGGGAAGGAATCAAGATGGAGGTTTAATGGATCAGGTCATGGCTATAAAAATGGAAGTGTCTCCGTTATCATCAAAAGCAATGATATTAGTAACTTTTGAATTCAATGACAAGTGACAACAAAAAACATATTTCCTAATTTGCAGCTACAATAAATATTTTGGCACTGAGCAATGAGGCCCTATTACTATTTAACTACAAATATGATGATGTCCCACATTGCAAAGATCTAATAGCAAATAGTGATAGATACCGTTGCCCATATGCAAGAGTGAACTATTATACTAAAATGAAAGAGAAAACGATATGGTTAGTTTATAGGCCAAAATAAACACATACAAACTACTCGATGCTATGGAAATCAACCATAATATAAACTTGCAAGTTGCAACATATGAAGACTTATATGGAAGTATATCTATCTATTTTTTCGAGCTATACAGGATCTCAATGGACGTGATATGCTTCTTTTATTTGACATATTTAGAAAAAAGGGAATACTAGTCCTAATTATTAACTTACCTGTGCACAACGCCCGAAAATTTTCAGCCGTCCTGGGGACAGTATCAGCAAAAAGCTGTACATTATAATTATGAGGTTAAAGATATAAGTAATCTTAACAATGAAATTGATAAGCATAGCAGTGGAGAGATGGAAAAAGAGATTTCCAGATATAAATAGTGGACTTTCCAGATGAGATGTTCACCTCAATATCAATTCTTCCAGCAGGTATTCCATCAAAAGAGATTTCCAGGAACACGAGTGGATTCTTCTTTTTAGGCATCCTTCCTTCAAAAAACTGACCGACCACCAAAAATCAATAACTCTTTTAGCTAATAAACATTTGTATTTGAATCATCAACGTGTACTCAAACAAGGTGCACACTTGAAATCTCAAGTTATATTGTCATTGACGCCACAAGTATAGTTACAAAGGTGCGGGAACAAAGCTAATAGGTCAATGATGGGACGGTCCTTCAAATAAAAACCACATACACATGGCCAACCAAGGCTTTTAGCATAACCCCAACTGAGATAACTCAGTCCAGGAATCCAAAAATACAACATGAGAATAAAGGCCTTAAATCATTAAAACCTGAACTGGCAAACTGGAAAAACCCTAACCAAACCAATCATCATCCTACCAAGTGTACTAAACTTGTAAACCCGGGGGAGAGATCGAGATTGAAGAAATATTGAATGGTCTTATCACTACACTAATGTATAACTCCCCAGGAATTTTAATCAACACAATAACTTTCTCTCAGTCACACAATTTTATGAAACAAGTCTTAAACTACATCAGTTACAATATTAAAACTCTCGCGCAAAACCCAAAATACATACATTTAATGGAGTACATCAAAATTTCACTTTAAGGTTTCAATGGAAGCTCGGATAATGTTACATTTAACAGATCGTTCGTAAAGTTGTAAACTTTTCTCATTTAAGAGATAGGTCAACATAAAAGCTGAAATCGGATATTAATGAAGGCGGAGTGTTATAGAAATGCCAAAACCGTAAAAGCCATAAATCCTTAAAACCCTAAACTGGTAAACCATATACCAAGAAATTTATGGATAAATCTCAAACTACATTAGTTAGAATATTAACAACTCCCAGAAAACCCCAAATGACATAACATTAACAGTATTACATCAAAACCCAAAAATTCACTAAACCAATACTATGGAAGAATCCAAAAAATACCAACTAATAAATCTTATTAAAGTTTCAATCTTTTTTGTTTGTATTAACTATATCATTGTAAGCTCTAAATATCTCATACATATAACTTGAGAAACTGAAAAATTATGATGTGAGCAAGCAAGATAATAACATAGAAGTAAAAGCAGATTAGATGTTTTGCTAGACCACACAAATACCAGAAATACACCAAAAAGTAAAAAACCTTACATCCTAAAACCCTCAAAACTGGATAACACTATACCAACAAATTAACTCTCTTCCAATCATGCAATTTTATGGTACAAATCTCAAACTGTATCAGTTAACCATTAAAAAATCCAAGAAAATAAACCCTAAATATAAATTAAACAATTAAACCTGTGTTTTGTTGCTTGCTGCTAGGATTCTCAAACAACAGTGGGTTCTATTTGTTAAAGAGTGTTCATATCATAATTGTCTGAGAAATGAGAAGGCTTAGGCTATTGGACGGGCTTCTATACTGGGCTAGGATGGATCGATTAATGCACTTGTTTACCCCCAAAAAAGGTGAGCTGGGTTGTTATTTTTCGATTAAATTTACAAATGTACCTTAAAATATTAATAATCATTTGAACTAGTGATAAACTTTTGAATAGATCAATAGCAAAATTATAACTATAAAATAAAAATGAATACTAAACGTCTCTTCTTTACACTTCAAATTCCAACAAAATTACACTTTGCGTATAACAAAAGCAAAAATAAAAATAAAAATTACATGTTTCATGGAAATCAAAATCAATGAGTTATTCGTGTAACTATAATTCTTTTAGATTAATAATTAAAGAAGAGAATATATAAATTTATATGAATATAAAAATGTAAATATTTTGAGGGGGTTACAAAGTGTATTATAAGGTCATTTGTAAGTACAAGAAAACTGATAGAGAGGACGTGAATGATGAATCAACTCAAAACTCCATTTAAATGTATATTGCAAGAATGGCTTCCCAAAGCCTTTATCCTTGTTCGTCATGTATGGATTGTAGGGTAGTTGGATCATTTTATAATTATTTAATTCGATAAATTACCTATCTCTACTAAGATTGCACAACGCATCAAAATTTATATCATTACATCATGTTGTTTTTGCAAACAACCAAGAGAAAGTCTATCATCTCTTTTGTTCTTGTCCAAAAATTCAGCCTCTTTGGTCTGCACACCTTCTAACTCTTTTCACGTGACACCCCAGTCATTTGCACATCTCTTTTTTTTTTTTTAAATGAAAGCCCCGAGGCTTTGTTTTATTAAAATATACATAAAGGGTTTAGAGCCGAAGCTCAATACATAAGCAGGTACGAGCCACAGGCCCATACGAAACAGAACAATAACATAAAAAATAATTAGAAGATAATAGCAACAGAAAGATAGCAAATTATGCCCCTCCGAGCAGTTTAAGCTCATCAATGAGAAAGTCCTTTTATGATATTTGGGGCAAAATTGGGGTCAACTCTTATAGATGCTCACCTTTGCTTCCAATATCCAATAATTTGTTTACTAATGTGGATGTATTGTTGAACAAGCAGTCCAATATTTCTGTGACTTTCGGATTTACAGTCGATTCTTCCCGCAGTTTGCAGATCAATCTATTTGATCATCATGATGTTCTTCTCACTTCTACTATAGGAAATTTGAAAAATATGTCTTTCGATCCCCAGCCAAGTTGTCCCACTGCCAAAGATCCTTCTGAAATTGATGAATCAATTATGCAAGGCTTTTTTATCGGAATTCTTCTTGCTTTGAATAGATACCTTATGTCTATTCATCATTTTACTGACATGCTATTCTCACAGGTATTAGCTAGATGCTACAAGGATTTCAGTAAGAAAAAGGAATGGTAATCTTTTTGGGAGCAAAATCAAATCAAGGACATCAGCCTGATTTGGAGACCAATTTTCTCAGCCTTGTCTATGGAACACTATAATTTCTCCAACTTTTGTAATAAGACTTCGAATACTTATGTTCTTGATCATGCTTCTTTTGGTTTTTGTCATAGTTACAATGGAGGAACTTTGACTTTACCATTTTAACTAATTTTTGTCTATCTATTAAAAAAACAAATATATGATCTAATTACTCTTTTTATCCTTCAATTTTAGCATTATTTACTTTTTTTAAAAATTTCTAAATTACATCTCTTTATGAAACATGGGATTGAAAAAAAAAAGTGAAAGAATTTAAATTTTCTTAAAGTTTAAATAGTAAATATACCAAAAATTTAGGAACGGAGAAAATATTAGCCGTTCTTGTGTGATAACATTGTGTTTCATACAGTAGGTTACATACATTTAGTCAACAACTGATGGAACATTTGTATTCAATGAAGTGCAACATACTGTTAAATTATTAACCACAAAATATTGATGATGAAACTAATACAGGAAGAGTAACATCTAATCAACAGGAAGAGTAACATCTATCAAGTAAAAATACCAAAAATCTCAACCTTGCCTTTGGATAGCTAATTGATCCTCACACAATGATAAATGAAGTGTTCTACAAAATAACCACAAAGCCATAAAACATGATTCCTTTTTTGCTCAATTCTTCTACATATGGAGTGTGTGATGAAAGACGAAACACGTAGAAGAATCACTTCTTCTTTCCAGCATCACCGGCCTTAGTCTGTTTATTTGGTAGACAAATTAGTTAGAAAAATATAAAGCCAGTTGAAGCATTTCATGTAGGAAGCACAATTTAAACTAAATTATGGAATAAAATAATTTTATAGGACAAATATCAACTTACTTTCTTCACACCACGGATCTTCTTGGCTCGGTTCTTCCTTTCTTTCATTTGCTTCCTCGACTTCTCCACCTTGGTATCCAAGCCATTCTACAGAAGTCAAACCGGAAGTTATATAGCAATATCTCAAAATCATATCAACAAAAGCTATTTGAAGAAACACCTAAACATGTTGTCTCACTATTAAACTAGGCTAACAATTACGAAGGTTGATTCAACCAATATGTATAAGTATATAGATTCAACCAACATTTAATCTTAATATTCTATCTACCTGAAACATGAGTAAACTATAAACTAACTTGGGCATCCAAGATCCAATATGTCTTCGAGTTAAAATAAAACGAAACAAAAAAGGAAATGTCATCATGATTCAGGACTTCACTATAAAAAATATTAGTTAGTCAAATTGAAGAATCAAAGAATGCTGATACATTATTAATGGAATGAGCATAATCATATTAATAGAAATAAGATCATTGACATCAATATTGCGAATACTATGACAAAAAGAAACCAAATGCTAGAATTACCCTGATTAGCCTGTATTTGGGTTCATATTTCTTTGCATTCTCAACAGAGTCGTAGATCAACCCAAAACCAGTAGATTTGCCTCCACCAAAATGGGTCCGGAATTTAAACACGAAGATAGCATTTTAATCCTTAACTTCGTACATCCTTCCCAATTTCTCCTTCAGCTCAGCCTTTGACAATTAACACAAGCAATCAATAAATACATGGCACTACGAAGCAAATTACTCTAGAACACAATATTAAGCAAATCGATCATAACTGATATGGCAGTAGAGCAGAGATGAATGTATATTGACTCGTGCAGCTCATGCTTGGTACATTTTCGACATAATTCAGTAATTATTAGACCACACTACATACTAGCTCGATAAACACATAATGTAGAATAATTCGAAAAATAATAGCTATAAACAAACAGAAAAATCAACAGTTGCTAGAAAATACCTTGGACACATTAGCCCTTCCTGGATGCAAAACATCAATGACCTATCCAATAAGAAAATCCAGAAACAAATTGTATAAAAATTAAAATACACAATAACAATTGATATATACATACAACGCCTAAATCACATTTTTTATTAACACATAATGCATTAATAAATAATGATAAAATAAAAATTAAAGCAAAAAAATAGAATCAAATCGAAAAACTTACAAATTGCTTCCTAGAAAGAAGCCTATTTGTCATGAACTTCCTAGTTCTAAGTGTAACAGCTTTCTCAGACATCGTTCCTGTACAATTCAGACTTAATCAAAAACAAATTGTTGGGATAGTTATACAACATATATAAAATGATTGAGGTAAAAAATGCAATAGTCAACAATAAAAAATCGAAACATGACAATCATTTTGGGACAATGCATACTTGTGTAAAGAATGTACTGATTAGTGATTCAGTGGATCGTCTTCTCTGGTTAAAGCTCTATGATTGTGAGCTCACAGAAGGCTTCAAGCTATATAAACCTAGGGTTTTGGTAGAAATTATTTTTGAGCCTTATTGGGCCTGTACAATTGGTCTTATTATTTTGTTCATTTTAATTTTTTTCTTTTTGTAAATTAACGATGAAAAAATAAGTACGATATCGGGGACGGAACCAATAGAGGGGCATCTCCGATCCTTGAGAACTATGTATATTGTCATATAGTTACATGAATTAGCAACATGTGTTGTAGTTGAGTCGTAAAAAACGTTAGTTTTTGGTTAAATATAATGGTTCAAATCTCAGGGTATACTATTTACACCATTTGTTGTTTTTTTCAATTGTTATATTGTGCTCCCTCTTTTAAATTTTTTTAAATTTTGACCCTTCAAACTTTATGACCATGCTATTGAGTCATTGAATTGTTTATTTTAGTTTTTAAGATTAGTTTCTTAAATCCTAATGTGAAAATGTAATGTATTTACCCAAAAAATTGCCTAGAAAATTTGGATGATAATGGTTCTAATCTAACTTGAATTTTCATTTCGTACTGAAAACTCTATTGTGTTTTAGTTCGAAAGCATGCCATCGAACGAACTTTTTCATAGCGAACATGAAGATACTTAAGTTTGGTAACGTCCCGTTCGTTTACATGTCTAATTTATGCATGTATAATCGTAGTTAACCCATTTTTTACATGTTTGTTGAATTAATATTGAGGATATAATTTCTTAATTGCTCATCAATATCAATTCAATCCCCGTCTAACTAAAGTTAAAACTATAACGATTTTTTTTACTTGTATATTTTAATCAAACCATTACAAACCCTATACGTAGCCTCAACCAAAATGAGGAGAGGTTATATACTAAGAAAATACATGTTCTAGCAAATCTATTACAAGAGTAAATGAATTTACACATTAACAAAAATTCTAAAACATTTAAAAACTTGATAAAAAATATCACAACAGATCATGGTTAAACTATGAGATAGACCATGTGGTTCAAACATCAAAACTAGCAAAAGTACTCACAATTTTCTTGCAATGCATGAGACAGTAAATCATGACTATATTGTGCACTACCCCCCCCCCCCCCCCCCCCCCTCCCCCTTGATATATGCAACCTACCTGCAAGCAAAATAGTTGCCATATTTGATATCTTCATGCAACAATCACCTACTCCTCAATATAAGAAACCACCCAATATTTCTTTGATTAAACCTTGAACAAAAATCCAGTGGAAACATAAAATCACTCATGGCTCTTATGAAACTAGAGGAACTTTTGCTCATGTTCTTGATTTTAACTACTCTTTATGGTACCACCACCTCCACTTACTTCACAGTTGGAGATTCTGCTGGGTGGAGTATCCCTGGTACCGTTGACTACCATAGCTGGTCTTCTTCCCGGAAATTTATCGTCGGAGACACTATCTGTAAGTTGCATTCTCACAGATTAACTATCATATATAGTAGTATCATCTACTGAAAATAATTTTGGCCAATCTGTATAACAACGAAATTTGTTTGCTTTATATGGGTGCAGTGTTCCACTATGACAAGCAATTACATAATGTGTTGGAAGTGAATATGCAAGATTATCACTCATGCAATGTGAATACTCCAATAAAAAGTTATACCTCCGGCAACGACTCCTTTACCATCGGAAAGCCTGGCCATTACTTCTTCGTATGCGGAATTTCAGGACATTGTGAGGCTGGCCAGAAACTCGACGTCAGGGTTCTAAAAGAGACACCTCCTGCACCACCAGCGGAGATGGTATTCGAGAACCGAGTACCAATGGAAGCTGAAGCCCCTTTCGGGCTGATGGCTCCAGCTCCTGAAGCGGGGAGTTCTGCAAGAACTTTCGCTTATTCAAGGCTTCAAATGGTCCTATTGCTTCTCTTTGGGTTTTGTTTTTGTTGCTTTATCTCTTGAGGAAATTCTCCATGGTCTTTCTTAATATATATTCTCATAAGACTACTAATGTAATGTTATTTTCGACAATATTCAAATGGAACTTTACAGAGTTTTGCCTACACAGTAACTTCCTACATTGGAGTTCGATTTTTAGATGCTTAAGGATGATATTTCAGAATGAATGTTAGTGTCAATATGAGGCAGTTGAATTGTTGAAAATACTACATTTCAGCACTGATATTCATTTTGTACGCAGAATCTAAAAAATAGGCATCTGACCACCCGGTTAATAATGTATAAAGCTAGAAATGTAGTCTATATGTAACATGATCATTGCATCTGGATCAAAATGAATTAGAAGATCAAGCCAATTGAAATAAAGGACCAAGAAAGGTAAATTCTCACTATGTGAATGAAAGATGAGAATCATATCATGCTCCACGGCCTTCCTCGGAGACCTGTCATGTACTTCGTAGTTGAAAAGATAAACAACACATTTGTAAGATGAAAATAATGGAGTTGGACCTCAACAAGGATGAAGTTTAATCTCATAATATTATGACAAGATAATAGAGAAAGTAAACAAACCGATCTAATAGAACACCAATAGTATGACCTCTTGTAGCATTAGATGTACAAAATGGAGTATGTATGTGTATTTACCAAAAAGGATAATTCTAGTACCATTTCTATAATCATACGAGTCTTCATCTCGAATCTCAATCTGATATTAACAATGGCTCAGAATGCAGCAACGATTCAATCTCAAGATGTCGCATGGCAAAGTGTACCTTAATTTGTCTGACATATCAAGAATGTGATTCATTGATAGGTTTCCCACGCTTTAACAATGCTGATTTACAGAGAAACAAACTCAGACACAGTTCGCTAAACTGCAGAATATGTTCATTTGTTGATTGAACGTGCATGTATTTGTTACTTTTCGTATCATGTTACAAGCACACACCATCACAATTTGGGCTGTCTGGTATGGCATCTGGCTATTGTAGAGGCTGCGAAGTTGTTTTAGGAGTTTTTGGGAAAGAAATATCTCGTTTCACAAAGACTGCATATAGGAGTTCGTTCCATACATCTGGAACACCAGGCAGGCACCAGTGACTGCAGTCTTGTCTATGGAGAGGAGCCACTTCTTTGGGCCCCAAATAATACACAGATGAGTGCGCATCTTTTCTTCGAGAAGACATACCTGTAATATTTAATATATCCATTCTCGGTAAACTCGAGTTCCATGAATAGTTTGATAGCACATCAACTACTGTTTTTGATTGATATGACGATTCAAATGATGAACCCAACTCAGGTAGCTTCTCCTGGTGACAGCTTCCACCGGTTTTCCAGTCTCCACCACTGTTTATCAAATTGATCAGTAAGCTTATCATTTGATTCCAGATGTTAAATTATACATGGAATTCAAAACATAACCAGGCTATATCTGTTGCTAGAAACATTGATCTGATCTCTATATCTAAAATCAGTTATTAATACGAATAGAGAATGTGAAATGAGGTGAAACTCCGACCTCACTAGGAAAAGTTATTAAACGCAGTCTTACCAATCCAATTATAGGCTTTGTGGAATTAGTAAAAAGGAATTACCTGAAATGCACAGGGGCATAGCTGCGAAAGAAGACGCTAGTCTTTGTCATGTTGACTTCCTGACTTATCCAATCTAACAACGTAACAATAGACCTGTGGAATGCTCTCTCTACACTCATATCCATTATAATCTTTGATCCTTCTTGAAAGAAACAACCTCTGCACATGAAATAGATTCACACACTCGAAAAAAAAGATATTTGTTTTCACATCATGCAGCTTACATAACAATCTACACTTGCCGTATAATATAACTAAGATAAAGCAGTAAAGAAGTGTCTTACACATTGATTGTTTTCTCATTATTCCACCAGTGTCCGCTATTGAAAATTAGAAAATCTGCATCCTTCCACTTACTGGAGCTCCAATCCATTTGATCTAGTTTCAGAGTCATCCCAACTTCTTTAGGAGCACCAGCAGGTGCTCGACTCTGTACCACTAGGAAAGGAGATCTATAGTACTCAATAGTGCAGTTAAAGTCCTTAAACCTAAAAACTAATGCACCAGTGTGCTTTGTTATGGGGCTACCATTGACTTCATATATTGAATCTGTATCGTTAACTCCAGACGAGAGCATACAGAGAAGGGATTCCCATTGATTTCTCCCAATAGAGTCCCCAACAAATACAAGCCGCTTGTTCCTAATCCGTTCCAACATATCCGTAGCATCAAATCTGATTCCAAATGGAGAATTTAGAGTGAGCTACTAAAATTTGAGAGTGCATGTTATCTACTTTTCTCAAATCAATGAACTGAATGAAATGAGTACTTTTCGAGCTTTATACTAAAAAATCTAATTTCTTTAGTTTAATCATTAATGGACTTCAAATCTACATACATTTACAATATTCAAATTACACCAATGAGTAAACACAAATTTTCACTTGCCTACACCAACCATCTAAATACTGTAAACGGAAACATCTTTAACATTAATGAAGCTACTAAAAGAAACAAACAATGAGAAATTTTACAAATATAAATACCTTGAATGAGAAGTAACAGAAATTGACTTGTTCCATGTATGCTTAATCTAATAATGCAGTTGCTACATCAATTTTTCCAACTCGGAGTTCTCTAAGAAGGCAGAACATAGCTCTCTTATACATACAATAATATGCTCACAAAAATGAATAACATGGGAAACCAACCAATTAACTGTAACATCACTCATTATTAACATCCTCAATGCCTCTTAAGCTCACCCTGAAGCGTGGTAAGGGGGGTCGGATAGTAAGCAGCCTTAACTTTGTGAGAACACGAAGGCTATGTAACATCATTCTATCCCTAACTACACCCAATGCCTCTTAAGCTCACCCCGAAGTGAGGTAAGGGGGGTCGGATAGCAAGCAGCCTTAAATTTGTGAGAACACGAACGTTGTGCAACATCATTCTATCCCTAACTACAAATTTGAGCAGCCGAAAGCGTATATAAAAACACAACATGAGAATCAAACCTGGGCAAGTTACAATCTTTAGGCTGCCATCTCCATTTGTTATAGAAACTATCAGGCCTCCCATTCTCAGTACACCTAAAGCCTTGATCCAAGAACTTACAATTTTGTGATCTATAAAGAGGATACCCATCATCCCAAATCCAATCTCCATCAAATATATCACAAGTTTCACCACCTTCTTCAAGAAAACTCACTTTTTTATCACTAATTATAGCTTCCATAGATGATGATGCTAATGACCCATTCACAAATCCAAAAAACCAAGTATGTAAATATGTATGTTTTCCACTATCAACAACTCTAAAATCCAAAAAGAACATATATAAGACTATGCACAAACTGAAAAGGAAGCAGCAAACAACAGTTGGTGATAGCTCAATAAGCTTTGAGAGCTTTAGTTTCTTGAAACCATTAGGACAAACACTCAAACTCAACATCATTAAACCTTGGTTTGCTTGCAATGACTCTTGACTACTACAAAGCCAAAAGCCCCCAATAAACAAGATTGGAAAAAAAACAAAAAAGAATGAGAACAAAATGGACAATATATTAGTATAAGTACAACGAGGTGGGGCTTTAAAAAGAAAAGAGTACTCCTTTCATTCCCAAAAGAATGACAATTCGGAATATTTACCGAAATTTTGATCATCAATTACTATCAAATAAAAATTATATAAATAGATATGCGTTTGAACTTTGAAAAGTTTCATAATATTGTTTTCTCATATTATATGAAAATAAAATTTAAATATTAATACGAAGTACTAAAAGATTTACTCTAATATGAATGAAAACGTCAATTATTTAAAAAACCACTACGATTTTGAGCAGAAGGAAATGGAGCAATGACCAATGGAAAAACATGATGAAGTGGGGATCTAGTAATTAAAAAAGGACAAACATCCAAATGGGCTGTATATGGACAAAACGTGCATTTCTTGCATCATTTCTTACTACCTTAGATTTTCATGCTGCAGTTTGGTTTTTAATTATTACAGCTGGAAACTGGAAAATACATTAGTAGCAAAATGCATTACTACAACAGATAGTAATAATTCTTGAGATAATTACCTATATCGTTAAAGTTTGTCAAAAGTCAATACTTCCTAATTAAATTTTCGAGTCACCTTAGTATATATGTAACAACTAACAACCAACACTCGTTAACAGTGTTCACTTTCAAGAAAATGAATAGTGGTAATTTTAGCAGAGAAGATGATTTATGAAAGGCAAAAAACACTATACATACATCCAAGTTATGAGTGAAATTACTATTTTGTCCCTAAATCAAAAATTTTCAAATACTGTATGTACAAATAGAGGGCAAAATAGTTATTTTACTATTAAAAATAACAGGATGGAGACAAATGTGAAGGGAAGAATATTAGAAGCAGCGTGTGGGGACTACTGGCGTGGAAGAATAAACGGATGAAACAAAAGTGGACATTTGCCTCCATAATCGAACATTATTTCAACATAAATAGATGGGCAATAATGGATGGGTGCTAGCTAATTCATTAATCAATATTCAATTCTTTATCTCCTTTCCTACACCACTAGATGTGTCATGTAGTCTCATACAGTATTCTTACTTATCAATTAATGTGCACGTTGCTAGAATGATAATTAAAAAGCAGTCGAAAGTATTACTCCATTTAAGCTAGTAGTGCGTAATTTCTAATAACATGGTTGACATTTTATATTGATACCAAAAACGACTTAATTGCTCGTACGATGATGGGCAAACCATTGCTGGCAGAAATATACATAGAGACTTGATTGAGTAAAACATAAATCTTACTTAACTTCTCATTTTATGTTATATATAGTGTTTTAGTCTCTGTTGGTAAAAAGTGAGATGCATATTGACAAAAAAAATCTTGAATTAATATTTTGATACTGCCCAAACATTATCACACAACAACATACCAAATTACATGGTCTTTTATTACAATCTTGTAAAATGTATTATTCAACAAATATAACTTGAGTATGCTCCATTCTTGTTGGACTACTAATTCAATTAATATCAAGACATCCATAAGTAACGACTACGAGTTCTCCGTTATCAGAAGACATCCAATTTAAAGGCGATTCAAATCCTCATGCGAGAGGGGCAAGAAAATGTGACATTGCACGATTCGTTAATGATAACAGAGTATTCGTGGACCGGCCTAGACAAGAAAGTTGGCAAATGCACCAAAAGATCACAAACACATTCCGTGTCAACTGTCTTCAACCATCGGCAACATTCCTGCTCGACGGGCGTTTCTGGCCGGGGCGGGTCATCACGGGGCCCCGGCGCGTCTACATGCTGACCCTGCCTCCTCCCCCGAGTAAGATACACGAGAGGATTCGCGGGTGAGACAGGGAATTCAGGGGAAGCGGGTGCATCGGGAGGTATATCCGAGGGTGAATCCGGGGGTGCATCGGGCGGTGCAATGGGATTCCCGGGGCTGTATGGAAGTGGTATGCATGCATGGTTGACAAGAATAAACTGAGATTGACAAAGGGGACGAGGAATGTAGTCTGGACGAGGAAAGTGGTCTGGTGAAGGCAATTGTTGTAATGAGGGACTTAACATAAAAAACACCAAAAGAAGAACCAACTTTGAGCTCATCATAACTTTCTCCATCATCATGCTTGTTTGATTCTTGATATATAATAGGAGGTGATTATTCATACATAATCTTTCAATGTATGAATTCTTTTTTTTTTTTAATTTCTTCCTAATTCTTTCTTGTTAAATTTGATTAAGTGAAGGCCAAGAGGGTGACACTATTAAAATCAAGGTTGTTAGCTATACATGATTATTGTTATACACTTAAATAAAGCTTGTTAGCTATCAAGCAAGTGGATAATGAATATATAAAATCTTATAATTACAAATTGTAAAAGGACATTTTGGTGAACATATAGACATAGAGTATACAAAGACAATGATCACGTAAAGAAGCTACAATTTCTTAGCAAGTCCTCAAGTCTCATTTGAATTGGATTGTATGCTATAATTTGTATGTCAAATAGTTTAAATTATGATACATGTACTACTTATTTTTATAACTCAATTTAAAAATAAAAAGATAAAACATGTGTTATGGTTTCTATTTTTTTTATTATGATGGTCATAGGGGGACCTATCTTAAGCATGACGATGCAATTTACACCACGAGAGCTTTCTTTTAAAAAAATTACTAGTAAACTAAGACAATTTTGAGAGAAGAAGCTGCTGGAGCTTTATTGAGAAAAAGCAAGAATAGAAAGGAAAAAGATGATCCATTTAGGACATTTCATTGTTGCCTTACGTCTGGACCTGTAATCGAGCCAAATCAAGCCGACTAATTGAAATTTGGATTCAGCTCGAGCATATTTTAACATGAGGTTTGATTAGGCTCAATTCGGGTGAATATCAAAACGTAACAATTCGGCTCGAGTTCGAAGGACTTTTTTTAGTTAATTTGGTTCCACATAGACAAAATAAATAGTTTAACGGACACATTAAAAAGATAAAAATACATCAGGGGCAAACGGCCATAAAACCCTAAATAATAAACTTTTGTTTGTCCCTAAAATTTGAGTAAGTATGAGATGCCTTAATAAGTGGTGATACTGAAGTTGAATGCATTTAATTTATATGGTTGGTAAAATATTCACAATCGAAATTTAAAAAGAAAGATAGAGTTCACGTAAGCTATAAACGAGTCGAATTCAGCCAAATAGTTTAAAATCCGGATTCGGTTCGGCCGTTTTGAAACCTTCACCTCGATTCGGCCGAGTTTCAAAACGAAAAGTTCGGCATGAGGCTTATTTTCAGGCAATATTTCGCTCGGGTTCGACCCGTTCAAAAAAACTTTGTCCAAATATCAACGAAGGTGATGAAACAAACAATTCTAAACCAACCGAACAAACTCATATCTAAATTGTATCTCAGTTAAACTTAAGTGCATCGGCTTTTCCTTTTGGAAATAAGTGCGCTATTGATTGTGCCCATCTCGAACAATCTCCAAAATGAGCTAAAAGAATTCTTCTCGAGTTCGAATAAGCTCGGCTCGTATAGGTGTGGAAGGATCTATTCAAACTCTTTGACTCTTTCGAGCTGTGCATTGGTACTTGGTGATTAAGATTAATACATGACCTCTAAGTACGTAGGTATATAAGTCCGTCCATCTTCTTGAATCTTATCTCTCAAGCAATCACATAAATACACAAATTCATTCATAACAATCTCAATTTCTTATCAGTTAATCATTCTTGATTTGGTAATTCTACTATTTATTCATTCGTTATCAATATGATCTAATCAGCATTTTCTTGAATTGTTCTTTTTGTTTATCATATTTAATTTATTGACAATTTAATTTCAGTGTTGTGGTTTTGGGTAATTTCCGAAATTGTTAGTGTTTTTAGTAGAATTTTTTATTGTTTATTTAGTTGAATAATTTTGTTTTGGGTGCAGAATTGGCATATTAGCTACTGAGTATGGGGTTCAATGAAGTTTTCAAGAAGTTGCTGGGCATATTTCCTCAGGTGTGAAATTTAGTGGGAGTTATATAGCAATTTTCATATGTTGTAGTTTGATATTTGTTACCTATCTTGGAGATTTTAGGGTTTTGTGTGATATGGGTTTTGTGCCGATCAGTTAATATTATTTTAGATTAATTTTTTTGGTGCATGTTGTTGTTTTTACTCTTAAGTGATGATGGTTGTATCATTTATTTGTGTAAAGCTAGAATCTTGCTAAGTTACTCGAATCATCCATTGGAAGGATCATAGTGTTTATAATTGACTTCGATAGATTAACATTTACATTTTCAGTTCCGCTAGATAGGCACTCGCTAGGGAGGTTGTTTCCGAGTTGACCAAAGATGAAGTGTGATGAGTATCTACTACATACGTTATAAAATTTTACTTTGGTATCGCTCATATAATCTAGTTGTATGTAATAGACATGGTAAGTGGATCACTAGTGCATGATACTGTAAGTGGGAATTCATTTTGTTTGTATAGCAGTTTATCTTTGATATCTGACTGAACATTAGATGGTAGATACCACTATAATTTGCCTGACCTCGTTCTTTTGGGAACAGGTTGATCCCAGAGCTCTCAGAGCCGTTGCTTTAGAGCACAACAATGATGGTGATGCTGCTGTTGAGGTTGTCCTCTCTGAAATTGTTCCTTTCTTTGTGAAATTATCCAGGGCTCCGAGTTCTTCCTCTGGAAATGATTCTTCTCCTGGTAATTTACTTTGTTGGTGCGCTTCTAGTTAGTTATCACAATTATTGATATTTGATTTATTGTTCTGATTTGGAACCTTATATGGTTTTGAATGTCCTTAGTCCTTACTTTGGAGATGTATCATTGAGACATTTTTAATTAACTTGCATGTGATGCAGCCGGTCCTAGTGGATTTACTCTGAACAATGAAGGAATTCTCGTTGAAACATCAGATTCTGAAGATGAAGAACAAAGTGCCACATGGTTGTGTGATGCAACTGCAAGAAACTGTGATGATGACCATGTTGAGGTACTTGTTGATTTTTCTAATGCCGCTGCAGTTTCATCTGAGAAGACACTAGAAGAAAACCATATATATGCATCAACTCAGCCGCCCGATCTCGCAGATGTCATTGTTCATGCTCAGATCTCCCATGATACTGATGAATCCTTGGATCGTGACATGCTCATGTCAGAAGAGATTCAAGGAATCACAATTGCTCTAGATAAATTGGTTTCACCAGAAAGAAATGATGAATTGGTTGTGGATGACACGACTTGTACCGAGTTGAAGTATTTTGAGCGAAATGGTTCTCTAATTACTGAGTCGAATAAAGATAATATTAGTGCCTCAGATAGTAAAGATCATTCATCATTGAATACCATGGTTAGTCGATCAACTGAAATTTGCCGTCCTGAGTTTCTTGAAGGTGTAATTTCTGGTGCAAGAACTAACAAGGTATTTACCTCTTTCACACTTGGTACGTCAGGTCATTACTATCACATAAGTAGGTGGTCAATACGTGAAATGGTTGACCATTAATATTTCTGGAATATAATAAAGTTAACTTGTTCCGAAGTGGCTCTGCCACAGCTTTTTGTTTCAAAATACATTGTCTTGTACTTGAACTTCATTTGTTATTTAACTGCCATGCTCCATATATCACTGAAAATCTGGCTTGTGGCCCAAGTCAAAGTGGGTGCTTCACTTAGATCCGTATCTGTTGAACTGGTGGTAGCCTAAATTTTGATATATCATTGGCAGGCAAAACTTAGTTCAAGGACTCAAAGTTTGTTTACTCTGCATATAGCCAACCCACTTAGTGGGTAGGGCTTGGTTTGATTAATGTAATTTTCATCATTTGTTTTTATTCATTGCACATGTTATTTGGACACATTGTCCTGTTTGATGAGGTATCCTTGTAGAACTAGTGTCTTCATAGAGTGATATTCATCCATGGGAAGTGTTGTAACATGTTTTCCTATGTGCAGACGACATTGTTTGCAGCTATGGAGTCTGTGATCAGCTTGATGAGAAAGGTTGAGCTCCAAGAAGAGGCAACAGAACAAGCCAAACAAGAAGCCGTGAATGGGGGCTCAGCCATTCTGAACACTGTTGAGGAGCTTATTAGTATGCTGCGACGTGCCAAGGAAGCAAATGACATGGTCGATACTCGCTAAGTTTATTGTGCAGTTAAAGTCATCTTAAAATATTCTCTTTCTGTAATTTTATGTTGCTCATGCTTTATTGCAGCGTGCTGGAGAGGTATATGGTGAGAGGGCTGTCTTAGCCACTGAAGCAAGAGAACTTCAGTCTCGCTTGTTCAGTTTGTCTGAGGAAAGGGATAAATCTCTTGCAATACTCGATGAGGTTAGTCTTTTCGTGATTTTTCTTTATTGCATATTATGACATGATTTATAATGTGGAATAGATGATCTATGTTCTGGGGCAAAGAAATATAGTAGAGTACCTCCAAAAGAATCATATGGTATGGGGAAGATTATCAATATCTTATGACATGGTCAAATCAAGCAATTTGTTGATGTTTTGAAAGTAATATACATAACTAGATTTCCTATTCCCGTCCTAAGAAAGACTAAGGCTGTCATTGTCATTTTAATTGACCTTAATACAGATGCATGACGCTCTCCTCGCACGGTTAGAGGCAGCTGAGGTGATGGAACAACTGGCACAGAAGGAAAAGTTAGAGAAGGAAGACATGGCTCGTAGGTCCCTTAGGGAACAGGAGCTAATTATGGAACAAGTGGTGCAAGAATCAAACATGCTGAAACAAATGGAAGAAGAAAATGCCAAGGTAGCTTCATTTTTTATTTCGTGGCACTATTTTAGGCTTCTGTGATGTGAGAGTATGATCTTGACGCAACTTGTTGCTATTGCAGTTGCAGGAGTTTCTTGAGGATCGTGGACATTTAGTGGACTCCTTGCAGTGAGTATTGTCTTTAAGTTGGTTGAAAGGTCCTATTATGATTTTTCAAGTCTGTCAAGAATCAGTTAATTTTATCATAGTTCTATAGCAACTTGGCTATGCATATTTTACCTCACACTGATTCTATTTGACCACATTTTAGGTAGCGGAATGTATTGTACATGACATTAATCTATTATTGTACCTAAGGTCATTTGCTTTCTGTTCGTATACGGTTAGAATACAATTTCCGTAACCCGCACTCAATATTAGGAGCTGGTATTTGATTTTATCTGACTACTATGATAGTCCTTTTGAATGTTGGTGGTACTGTATTACTGAGCATTAGATAGTCAATACTTATCGATTTTTGGACAAAACTTGCACTTTTTGAGAAAGGGCCACACTGCTTATGATGTAGATATAATTAGCTGTTGCTAACGGCATATGTTAAGTTCACTCTTGAAGTAATTTGTGGAAAATTTACACAATTTCTTTTCTTTTCCTGCAGAGGGGAAATTTCTGTCATCTGTCAGGATGTCAGAGTTCTAGGAGAGAAATTTGATGAGCATGCGCCATTGAGTAAATCTTTTTATTCTCGCTACTCCAGTTCCAGATTAGCATCTTCCTCCTCAAAGAGCATTGCTTCTGATCAAGTCGATGAGGTGCCCAGTCAGGCCGATTCTTCAGCAAACCACCAGAAATCAGACCTATTGATGACTACAAATGAGCAAGCTTTGCCAGAAGAGCAGCCTGGCAGAGACATTAAGAAGGCACTCATGGAGGAGGGATGGGAATTTTTGTCGCGCCTAGTATAAGTGGAAGATATTGATTGTTCCTCCATCCGTGTGCTTCGGATAGACAGCTTCAGTATACTTTTGGGTTATGATATGATGTGATGTGTTTTCTTTCATGACAGTTTTCAGTTCAATTTAAGCCAACATGAACTTACAGTCATTTTGTGGCCAAAGAGAACTGCAACTGAGGTTTTAGATGCGTGAAATGTAGTCCGGCGATTATATTACAATAGTTGTGCCAATTTAGGGGCAACATTACAATTGATCATATCAACCTATTTTCGATTAATCTAGAACGATACGTCACTATTCGAGATCAAAAGCGCAAAGTGGTCCTACTAACTATTCGGGACTAAAATGCAAATTGATTCTACTAACCTTGACCGAGTTCACTATTGGCTCGTAAAGTCAATGACTCAAAATTTTGACCACAAAGTTGCATCTTAATAATTAGTTGACTACGACATGTTATTTTTGTTTTTTTATAGATAGAAAAAGCGTACTAGTTATAATGGAAGGATGAGATCCCCTCCATTATATCTATGACAAAAACTATGAATGTTCGAATTCAAAACATATGAGTTTGAGTTCTTGTTAAAAAAATCGAAAAACTGAAAACTATCTAAATTAAATATTGATAAAATTATTCTCCAGCAGAGGAAAGTGCCGTCGATCCTAAAATCTTTCACAAAATTTGCATGTGTATATCATCATGTGTATTTACTCAAGATAACCAGGAATAAGTAAAGTTCCTTTGGTTCATTTGTTTGGTAGTGAGGTTTGAGACCATTAATTTTTTGAGATTCTTTTATGGGGTTGTGACATTGGATGAATCAGATGCCCCTCTTGATGTTAAGTTTTTTAGGTGTGAAATTGCAAATTTCCCTTTTATGGAGACACAAGAACAGTATATGTGATGATGCACTTTGTTGCCAACATATTTAATATGCATCTATTATTTATATAAGGAAAGCTAGTTGTTCATTGAATTTAACTAAATTCTGAATATGATCTTAGGATAGATATAATATTTTAATCACTTCCAAGTATTATACTACTAGCTGCCAGGAATCTGAGGTGGAAAATGCCTGAGAGGAATTTTACATCATCTTTTAATATTCTAGTTACAATATTAAAGGACATAAAAATGTTTTATAGAGTATATTAGTACTACTTTGTGTCAACCCAATCTAAGCGCTAAGTTTACAAACTTTTTAAAACTTTAATGGTTTAATGAATTGTTAGATTTATAACTTTTAGAACGTTATATAGACACCGCCTGAACTAGCACAATCCTTTTGAATAAATATTTGAACCTTGCAAGTTTTTAAATTAGTGTACAAGAGTGTCACTTTTAGTGCGTACTCAAAAAAACTATTTTACATATTGACTTTCAATTGCTCCTCACCCGATGACAAGTTAGTCAAATCAAGATAGTGATTATGCGAATGGAAAATTTACAAAAATTCATGTGTTGAAGACAAAAAAAATACAAATGTCATATCACCTTCGCTTATAGGGGCGAAATCAGGATGAAAATAAACGGGAACCAACTTTGAACAAATTTAAAGGAGGGGTAATTTTGAAAACAAATTAAGTAGGGGGGCCAAACTTTTAAATGTTAAGTAATGAACAAAATTTCAAAATTACGTTAAAAAATGTCTCTTGGAGGGTTGAACCCATGCCCTTCACCCTTAAAAAGAAGCTCCTAACCAACAAGCTACACTTTACTTAGTTGCACTTTTTGTTTTAGATATCAAAAAAAAATCTCAAAATAATATACGATATATAATAAAATCGAAAGACCTAGGAGGGCCGTGCTCCCCTACTCCCTCTAGGTCCGCCCCTCTTCGCTTATCCACCCTTGAGTATGGAGGTATAATCAATTTTAGTAACTAATAGACAATCAACTAATTGAGTATGGAGGTATAATCACATGAATATTATACATTATCTTAATTCTTGTAGTGAGTATTTTTTTTATATATTTAATTAGGTTTCTAGCTACTAAATGATGCCCCCATTTATAAAGAATATCAATGCTTTCACTTAATTTCATACTTAACATGGCCCTCCATTGGAAATACTCAACAAACATATTCTTAATCATTTGTCCAAATGCCATTATTTAATTCTTAGAAATTCTAATATCACTCATCCAATCCCCACTATAAAACCCCCTCTAACCATCCATCACCTCTCAAACCTCTCTTTCAAAACAACTTCAAACACAAATACATAATCATAATCAATGGCCAATTATCAAAGCAACAAAAAATCCCAGCAAGGTGTTTATGGCAAGCTAAAAAACACAGTTTTCATCTCTCCATTCAGAAAATCTCATCACCCCCTCCAAGAACCAACATATAACAACCCTGCTGAAAACTATGGTCCAACTTCAGGGCAATATATTTCTAACTATGCTCATCAAAAACCTGCAACAAAGCCACATGAGTCCTATAACAAGAAACTCAGGAAGATGTTGACTACGAAGCGTAAGTCTGCAGCAAAAGTGGATAAAAAACTTGATGATGGAGTAAGTAATGACAACCATGAGGACCAGTTTTCAGAGTATATCAACCGTGTGAAGGGTGGCATGAGAACTGCATCTGACGTTGGAATCCAAACGGTTCCTACGAAACAAAAGGTCTCGAGGAGGGATAGCTTGAACGATAAGGTCTCTAACTTCTTGAGCAGAGCGGGAATCAAGATGAGAACAAGTTCAAGTGTTGGTGATATGCAGGGCATTTCAATTAAAGGAAAAGGAAGTTACTATAAATAATGAGAAGAACCTATTAATGGTGAAGTTAATCAAGAATTAGTACAAGGTCATTTATGTTGTAAGAGATGATGCTGGTTCAGTTACATTGCTAATATCAAATGGTGTGAAAAATAAAGCTAATATAATGTGTGATTGAGACATATATGAGATATATAAAAATTGTGTTGGGTTAATGTTATTATTAAGAATTATTCCCTCCATCCCTATAAGTAAGTCTCATTTGATTTTTCCTTATTTTAAGAATAATGTTTTTCAAATTAATGTTGTAACTCTATAAAACTTAGTGTTCATTTTTACCACTGAATTATTGCCGTCAAATTATAGTTTACTTTTCCCAAATCATTTGAAAAATTAAGTTCGGCCGATTATGGTGCTCCAATTCATTTGGTGAAAATTGAAAAACTTAACAGAAAGTACTACGACATTAAACTAGAATAACCCAAATCTTCATATGCTACTTACTACATTGAAATTTCACTAGCTAGTGCATGGGCATAACTTTTTGGAGTCACCCTCTATATTAAGTCTAGTCTCAAAAATGACTTCGATTAATCGAGGAGTTAGCTTATTGGTATTAGTATTATCGACTATATAAATGAATCCATTTTATAATATAAGTTATCGAACTCCTGATGAGCCTAATGAATAATATTAATAAGAAGATGATATCGTCTTCTTTTAGGAGCAAGATGATCTTTATACTCCTATTATTGATTGGAATGAGTTCCATTTGTTGTTCCCAGGTTGGTGCAACGGATGCCAAAAATTTCTTGAAAGCTTTTGAAAATGATAGAATAATGACTTTTGGTAAAGATAAGAAAAAGGGTATATATAGTATTTCATGTAACTTTAAATTCATCTTAAAAAGAAGATGGCTATTTTTGAAATACGATCCTTAAATAAAGAGACAGATGGAGTACTAAAAATGGTTTACTTCATGACTAAGATTAGAAGAATAAACCCATGGAATTATGCTAAATACTAGTGAAGGGGTATATTTGATTGTTTATTAATAGCATTCACATTTGAGCCACTTAATTTCTCCATTCATTTTAAGTATATTGACAAATTAAGGAAAATAAGAAAGAGGCCTATTTTTTTTAATAATGGTTGATCACATTATTTCTAGAAAAATGTTATGAAAAGATCCAAAATGAGCATCAGTCATCACTACAGGAAGCTATACTAAAACTACTGTAATCATCAAACAATGCCAAGAGATTTCAAGAATTACATCTACATATTATCATCTAATCTACAATTAAACCATCTTTCACATAAAACATGAGATGCATGAAGCTTGAGCAGTCGACTAGTCGAGCCTGTTGTGCAAGTCGAATTTGAGAATATGCATTAAGAACGAAGACTGAACAGGCTATCAAATTTATGTACAATTAAGACATAATCATTTACATGCCTATTGTATTTACAAACACATATACATCTCTCATAGTGAAATAAGGACGACGACTGAACAGAAAAGCGTTGGAGAGTTCATAATATATCCTCAAGATTGTTCATCAGTGTCTCTTGTGAACAGAGATATCCCTGAAACAACACTGCTCAAAGATTTTTGAAGGTCATTATTAACAGTAACGAACTGACTTGGGCGGTCTGGGATATCTGGGACAGGAATGCTAGTGTCCAGTAACTTGACAACATGTCTCATAGTTGGCCTAGCATATATCTGCGGGTGTGAACAAAGTATGGCTATCGATATATATTTCTCCATTACTTCAGGAGGATCCAAATCCACCATATCTGCCTCAATCACATCTAATGATCTGCCTTCTTTTACCAATGACCACCCCCAATCGCTCAATAGAGTTAGTTGATCATCATCGGCACTCATAATAGCTTTTCTCCCACTTAATAACTCAAGAAGAACAACACCGAAGCTATAAACATCACTCCTCTCTGACACCTGACCATATAATGCGTACTCAGGAGCTACGTATCCCATTGTCCCTGCTAATCTTGTACTTAAATGTGTCCTTCCTTCAGGTGTAAACTTCGCTAATCCAAAATCTGCAACCTTAGGCTCAAATTTCTCATCCAAAAGAATGTTACTAGCCTTAATATCTCTGTGAATAATAGCCGGCTGAACGCCATTATGCAAATAAGCCAACCCTTCAGCAGTACCTAGTGCAATCTTCAGTCTGACAGGCCAACTCAACTTCTTCCCTTTAGACGTGAACAAATGATCATACAAACTCCCATTCTTCATAAAATCACAAACAAGTATCCTCTGATGCCCCTCAGGCTCCATAGCCCCGGTACAATAACCTCTCAACGCCAAAAGATTCACATGCCTTAAGCTAGCTATAATCTCCAATTCATGTGCAAATGTGGCATCACCTGCAGCAGAAACATTCTTGAACCTTTTCAACGCCACTTCAGTCCCATCCTTCAACACCCCTCTATACACATTTCCATACCCTCCACTCCCAATTATATTCTCTCTAGAAAAACCATTCGTCGCCGACTTAATCACATCAAACCTAAACTTCATCAAAGTAGAATTTTCACTAATCGAATCGAGTCCATAAAATCCTAAACTTTTCCCACTTTCTTCACTCACCCCAAAATCCCACCTCAATTTTCTCTTCCTCCGCCTCAAAATCCACAGACCAACCAAACCCAACAAAACCAAAATCACAGTACAACCAATCACAGCAACAACAACCACAATTTTCTTCCTTCCATCATCCGATTCTTCTCCCGTCGACAAATCAAGATAAAATAAACAATCCGCAGTACCTAAATCCACGGGGCCATTCGGGTTCGATATTCCAGCACCATAAATCGTGGCATACGCCGCACAATCGAATAGACCCCCGCCCGAATTGTTAAGCAACGACGCTTGAAGATTTACAAGGCTAATAATACAACCACTACAAATTGAACTATTAAGCGAGTGATTACAATACGAATTAACCCGATTCAAGTCACTAATTTGAACCTGATTTTCAAACTCAGCCCGAGTATTAATATTCATACAACCCTGTGAAATTGAACTCGTATCAAACCCACAAAAACCACGTATATCGAAGTCGGGGAGTCGATCGTTGACCAAAGCTTGAAAGTCAACCCAGCATGATTCTGCAGCGGCGAGAGGGGGGAGGAAGGTGTTAGTGCGGCGGAGGTGGTCGGAAACCACCAAGCGGAGAGTTTGCCTGAGATATTGACATGTGGCGGTGGTGTTGAGGTTTGTGGGGGGAGTTGACCGTTGACTTAGACTGGTGAGGATGGTGAAGTCTAGGGGGCATGAAACGGAGTCGTTTTGAGCGTTGCTAAATGGGAGAAATAAAAAAATAAGGACAAATAAATTAGGGAAGCTAATTTTGTGATTCATTTGTATGAACAAATTGTGTCTCAAAATTTGATTCACAAAATTTTTCCCAAAATTGAATTCCTAAAAAAACAAAAATTGAAGAGGTAAGAAATTGAAGTGGTAAGAGTAACAAAATTTGTGTCCCAAAATTGAAGTCGTAAAAAGTAATAAATTGGTGAAGAATGATCAAGTTTTGTTGAAGTAGTTGAAGAGGAGAAACGAGAGCCGCCTGTTTATTGGAATTATTTGTGGTCAACGATTTGACTCGTAGTTGCTTAATTTTGAAAGAGAGTGGTTTGAATATTTGACTTTTTATACTGCTACTAGTGCTCCCGCCAACTTGATAAGATCGTTTATACTAAATACTCCCTCCGTTCCTAAATATTGATACATTTTGACTTTTGGTGGTCTAACTTTTAAACATTTAATCAAGAATTCTCATTAAATAATAAGTAATAATATAGTCATGTGTGATCTTGTTAGATTCGTCTCAATATATATTTTTGAAATATCAACTTCTTATAATTTTATCGGATGTAGAACAAGAGATATTTATGTTTTAAATTGTATTTTATTGACCATCAAAAGTCAAAATATACCAATCTTTTAAGGATGGCTGGAGTAGTATCTTTAATTTTATTTCATAAGTATTTAATTATTTAAATCTTGAATTCAAATACTCCCTATTTTCTTGATATTAGCATAATATCTTATTAAAATACAATATTTTATCTTATATAACTAGTAACATTACATTATAATCTTAATTCGAATTATAGGTATAGGGTCAATTAACACACTAACTTCTTTAAGAAAAAAAGTTAAAATACTTGAATTCGTTAACTTTGATAGTGTACATAATTTCAAAAGTTTAACCATTGAAAAATTAAATAGGGTTCAATTTTAAAAAAAGAGTATATAGAATTTTCTTTATTTTATTTCTCAATATTTTCAAAAAAATTCTTGTTAGTGTTTAGCCTTTTTTTTCCGACTCTTTAATTATCAGTATCTTTTCAAATCAGTATCTTTTCAAATGACCTCCTGATTATAAAAATTACTAAAACATGTAATAACTAGTATAAAAAACTTCAACTACTAGAATTCAATGAAGTATTGAATATTGTTTATGAACTTATCTAAAAACGTGTTTTGTGGATTAGCAGCCCACAGTTAAAAAAAAGAAAGGGGTTATTCTAGGTGTTGGAATGTCTTTTCCTCCAAAAAATCAACGAAGGTGTTCGCCTTAATAAACCAAAGATTTGGTTCGTTGAGTACAAGAGAGCATTGCTTCATACATAAATTACAACCGAAGCTTCTGTGTACCCCATTATAAATAGAGGCAAATTCATGTGCTTTCTTAATACTACATTCATTACATCATGCTAATTTCCAATCTTCTACTCGAAAACAACCGATAGAGGCATAGAGCGGGGGCTCTGATGCTCTGATTTCTTATACCCAGGCTTCAAACACCTAGATTTTTCCACATCTTCTAAACCGCCTGCGTAGCACCAGTGAAAACAAAGAATCAGATGCAGCAGTTGGGTGAGTTTTGACTTGAGGCGAAATGAATTATGAACAATAAAATGAGTGCGGAGAGGAAACCAGCATAATGCTGCTCATTTGGCTACTATGTTAGTCCATAGTTGTCGAAACAATATGTCATATGAACACTGCTGTACAAGAGACCAACCTTTTTTCTCTTCCCAGACATCGTAGTGGCATGATAATTCATCAAGATGCGATGCCTATCAATGATCAAATATGAGTTTTAGGTACTACAATAACATTGACAAGATAAGAGCATAATTGCACCATATATCAGCTTATCATATCTGAGATTTTTAGAAAGTCAAATAAGTATTAAGATTCAAATATGAATGACTTAAAAAGTTTGCATTGTTCACTAATGAAGAATGGTAGGAGTAATAGATTGAAAGACAATGAACATTCTTGCAGCCCAATAGTTAAAAATTGAGAAATCAATAGTCCTTGGTGCCCACTGCTATATATATATATGCTGGCCTAAGTCAATAAAACGCATGATGTAACGGTTGGATTTGTTGTGCTTCTGCGCTGTAATGTTTCTGTTTTAGGCGTTTATCAGCTATATATCATTATGATATTCAGGTTATAGAAGAGCGGATTAACAGTAAAATTATGTCTAGAACTTACCTCTCGTATTGTAATTTCTGAATGATAATTCCATTTAACAAAAGCTCCGAACTGTAAATTGCAACCCCTGAAGTTCATGTCAGTATGAAACTAACTAGGAGCAGAAAATAACAAAGGTAAGAAAAGATGAAGTACCTTTCTCAAGAAATGGCTTGCAATAACCATAATCTTCTTCATCAGAAAGAATCAACAGATCTGGAGATAAAGCACCACATTTTGTATTTGCTAATTGAAAATCCTCGACTTCCTGCAACATTGAAAATCATTTACAGTTTATATAAAACTGAATTTGGGTAATTATGACTGCAACCCCTCTTAATACCAACAAACAAAGTAGCTTGTTTATGCAATTCCTCCTTCGTTGTTTGAGTTTTGATGGTAATTAAATTATAATATAGACTCGGTACAACCAACAAGCAGGAGTAATTATCCATCATTTGCTAATTGAAACCAAAAAAATTAAGAAACTTATACAAAGGCATTGCTATATTATTCTCCATCATCGTTTTCCCAATATAGGGACTTATGGAGTAGCTAATAAAGAAACAGAGGATTATTTCATATTCACCTGCCCATGAACTGCTTTTACTAAGGTCTGAATCAAATCTTTATTTGGTTTCACATTTGGTGTAACGAGGACTCTTTGACCCTGCTAATAAGCAGAAAGAAATTAATAACAAATTCAATGGACATACAGAAGACATGACTATTTCACAGCACAATAACAAACAACAATGAGGTTTATGAACTCACGAGCATAAGTGGTCGCTGGCTAGCACGATCTAATGATACAGGCATAGAGAAACCGATTTCCTTTTCCTTTCTAGCATCTCTTAAGATGTAACTTTTTTCAGAAATTAAATAACCAGCTTGTCCACAGCTCTCAAGCCATGATGGCGTTACCACCAGTTTGCCAAAAGCTATTGCTTCCAACATATTCTGTGTTCTCACAAATTTATCAGCTATAAAATGTGTAGCAGCAGAGCAGCATGATGCTTCAGAAAACCCAAGTCGAACCGCAATCTGAAAGAAGACAAGGCAGGAAGACACCGTCAATCCTGTCTGGAATTTACGGATAGAAAGTTAATTGAACCAAGAAAAGAAAGGACATTAATTAAACCTTTTTAAGCTGTCTTATTGTTTTGTTGCATAGGTTCTGACTAAATAGAACATTGACTGTGGCAGCACTGATATATCTTCTTGAATCTCGAGGACGAAAATGAAGTTGCCTCTCATTACTTCCTAATCGACGAAGTTCTCTAATTACGGGTGATATGGACTTCTCCTTTAGTTGAACAATTCTGTCATCGCATTTCTTGAAAACGTCCAATGTACAGGAAGCAATTTTAAATCCTTGATCAAATTTGACCCTCTCCAAGTTATCAACAGTACTGATAACATTATCAAATGTTAATGTTTGCTCAATACAATCAGCTTTGCCATAACTTGCAGGACCATTACATCCACTTTCTTTAACAGATTCAGATGTATGAAAACAAGAAGTATTATTTTCCACTATTATCACACTTTGCTATGGTACAAGAACCTTTACTCCCCGATTCAGACTTCAGCCTCCGTGTATACACTAACAGATTACCAGCCAACATCTGAGTAGATTTTTCATGCTCAATGGGGGACAGTTTTGGTCTCTTCTTAAATATGCTCATTGTGTCCTGGTTCTTTGATTCATTAGAATGGCGCATAAAATTGGAAGATGTTCTTTTCTTTTTTGGGTAGATCCAACAGTTAATGTTGATCGCCCTGTTAGAATCATCATCTCCCACAGATGCACCAGATGCTAAATTGGAACTATTCTCTTTGCTTTTGCTTTTCTCCTGCACATTAGTGATCGATTCATTTGTCTTGCGTCTTTTCTTAGAGAAGTTGAATTGCATATCTGATGCGCCTTTGGATTGTGTTGCTAGATAAAGAATATCCTGTGGTGGATACCGCAATCGCTGAGACCTCCTCCTCCTGGGTATAACAACAAAACTTTGTGTATTTCTTTCAAAAAGTCCATGATAATTAGATCTTGCAGATTTAGGTGAAGTGTTACCCTTACTATTTTCTGGAGATCTCTTTCTTTGTCGAGCCTTGTTTCTACATGATGTTCTGCGAACTTGGATTTTCTCATCAACAAGGTTTGAATGAACTGATGACCCGTTTTCTTTCAATTGTTTCTTCGATGCTGAGCTACAAGAGTGCCCTCTTAGGTATGGATCGCATTCTCCTGACAGACAAAATTCGTTCTCATACAACTTTTTAGCAGATCTCTTACTCTTTATGTGTTGCCCAGTAGCAGTTGAGGTGCCATCTCCTTCTTCCTTCAACATGGTTGCTACTTCAGAGGATTGGTCAATTATTCCTGATGGAATCTTGAGGGTAGAACAAGCATTTGAATTAGGAGGGACATGTACCAAGGCTTCCATAGCTTCAGCGGCTTGTTGAGTGTCAAACCCCACACCAGTTAAGAAATGCTCCTCATCTTTTTCAACTTCATTCTTGCCTAAGTTTATGTCTGGTGAGAGGCTATTCACATCTCCAACCAATTCATTAGCACAATTATTAATGCCACTGTCACCTTCTAGATCCTGCCTTCCCACACTTACCACATGTCCTGAAATATCATCATCAGAGCAAACATCTAACAATTTCGGACTGTTTGAACCATCAGCATCTTGCTTACTAGTGGTCGTTTCAGACTTGTAGCATTCATGACTTGATTGACATTTCTCTCTCAATGGAAAAGATTCTTCTTTCTTTTGTAGTTGTTCGTCCCAATCAAAGGTTCCAGATTGCTGAGCTCTTTTAATGTATGCTCTCCTTGCCAAACATTGGAGGCCCTTTGCATTCAAGATAGGATGATTTGTTATTTGTTCGGACTTCTTTGCTGAGTCTCTACCAGAGTCGCACAAGTTAAAATTGTTTAGAGATAGATAGTGATCCACAAATGTAAGAGGTTCAGATAAGGATATATCTTCAGGTTCTTGGGAATCAATGTAACTAAGTCTTGCACACTCATGGGTGGGAGTTACAAGTGGAATATCTTTTCCTCTATCAATAATTTCAGAGATGGTAGATGTCAATCTGCAGCCATCAGATTCAGCCCTTTCCTTCACCACGGTCTTCATGCCAATTTCTTCCATATGGTTGATCAATGCTTCACCCTGCTTATGGCTATTGTTCTCCAGGTTGAGCTCTTGCCTACCAATAGTGGATCTATTTTCAGCTAGAGCAACTTTGTTATCGTTCCTATTGAATTGTATATTACAAGCTCCTGTATTGGGGGGACAAGCAGACTGCCTAGAAACCTTTTGACTGTTCCTCCATAGAAAACCTACTAATGAAGTAAGAAAATATAATTTTATCAGGTAATAATGATTAGTTTGACAAACATCATTTTGGTTCAGTTCGGAAGCAACCTATATATAATCACATGGGTAAGGTTGCATACTATCCAACCCTTCTCCCAGACCACTTAGTCAGGAACCTTATTTTGGGTCAATGCGGAAACACTGAAAAATGATAGGGTCCAAACAAGAGTACTAATTCCGAAGCCATTAAGAAGACACCACCATCTGAAATTTATGAAAAAATGAAATATTTACCAGGACGTCGCTTTCGAATCTTTGAACGTGAACTATTCAATTCCCCATGTCTCTCATTATGAAGGCAACCCAAGCTATTCCTTCCTCCAACTTCAGTCTGATCATCATCACTATCAAGCACAATTTTCTTCTTATAATCATCCTCCAATTCAAAACTTTCATCTTCTACACTATCTGGGCAAAACAACAGCTCTGGGTCAACATGATCGCCCAAAAGAGTTTCGGAGCCCCTCTGCTCATCCATACTATTTCCACAATGTTTATCTGTTAAGTTATTAAGCAAATACTCAAAAGTTATCATCACCAACTACAAGAAACTAAATGAAGCAAAATTGTCCGAAAAAACAACAATAGTCATTTTCAAAACCAAACTAAACAAAAATTAAAACTACATTTCCATAAACCTCCAGTGCCTAATAAAAACAAACAAAACCAAGCATATTTCATTAAGCGGGATTGGAAAAAACACTCCCTCCATCCTGAAATAGAATATCGTTTTAGCTTGATTTTCAATAGTCAAAATTAACAAACTTCGTACCATTAAACGACACGCATAACTTCATCTTAATCAAAATCATCATGTTCATAGCAAAGACACTAAATAAACTAGCAATTATTCTACTTTCCTAGTCACCCATGGATATTCAAAACTGGACAATCATTTTGGCATATAATACGAATCCTAAATTATATTCAGAATTAACAAACATTAATACTCCCAATCAATACCAACACGTGTATTAATTAATGGGTGTTAAATTCCAATGATCATCAATATTAGTTAATAATTATTCAAAATTATGTAGCTAAAAGATGTAGCTTAATTGCAATGATCATACCTAAATAATTGGTAAAAATGTGTGAAAGCTGAATTATCTAGTGATAAAATGAAGTAAATATATTAGGGTTTTTTTAAAGTGTATAGTGTAAGCTAATGAAATTATTGTGGGGGTGTTTAAAATGTTGTGTTGGTGATTAGTGGGAATTATGTAGGACGAAGCAGTTTAGGCGCAGTTTTTAATGTACGGATGCTTCATGCTTCCAACTTTTTGGAGGGAAACTATATCAACCAATATTTTATTGTAAAATTGAAATTAAGCAATTTAACGACTCAAACCGAACTACAAAACCTAACCTAACATATAGAAAGAGTTGTAAAGAAAATTATTACTTGTATATTTAACATATAGAAAGTGTTGTAAAGAAAATTACTCCCTCCATCCCTAAATGATTGTCACATTTTGACTTTTAGTGGTCAACAAAACACGATTTAAAACATAAATATCTATTATTCTACATGTGAAAAAATTAAAAAGACTTGATATTTGAAAAATATATATTGAGACGAATCTAACAAGGTCTCACGAGGTTATATTATTTCTTATCGTTTAATGAGAATTCATGATCAAATTTTGTTATGTTTGACCAACAAAAGTCAAAATATGACAATCATTTAGGGACGGAGGTAGTATTAAATTCTTCAAAAGAAATAATGTGTACTGTTATAAATAAAGTACAATACAGATAATAAAATAAGATAGAAACAAGATAGAGGGAGAAAGTATTATCTTATTGCATTCTTCAAGAGTACAAATACAATGTGTTGAAGTCCTATTTATAGGCTTCTTCATAGAATGCTAATGGTCACATAACTAATGGATATACTTATTACATAATCAATATCTCTAAGACATCTATATTCATAACACTCCCCCTTAGATGTCTAATAATCAAGAACATGCCTCGTTAAAACCTTACTAGGAAAAACCTTATAGGATAAAATCCTAGTGAAGGAAAAAGAGTGCATCATTCCCAATATACGCATATAATGTTGCCTCATTAAAACCTTGATAGGAAAACCCGTTTGGGACAAAAACCTGGATCAAGGAAAAAGAGTACAACGCGTATTAACTCCCCCCCACGACCACATCATTTTACATCCTTTAGTCGACGTAATCCCATATCTTGGATGATCTTTCATAGTTGAGGTAGAGAGTAGTTTAGTGACAACATCTTTCAAATTGTCACATAACCGATGTGGCAATCATCAGTTTTTCACAAAGAAGAATTTCGATGATATGTGTTTTGTTGTATCCCATTTGATACATCCTTATTTGGTTGTGTAATACTTGCAAAATCATTTTCTCATACAAGGTCATCGGAACAATTTTCATATTATAAAACACAAGTAATATGATCTTCTGGATCAAATTTATCAATCAAACGCATTCACGTTTTTCTTCGTGTATTTAAAATTTATGTTTGTTTAGGTGATATTTGTAGATATAGTGTTTCATAAAACGTAGTGAAATGATCACTATCAAATATTCACCATGTATATGATCTTTCAACATAGACTATATAAGTATTACACATCTACACAAACAGTTTTCTATAAATTGAATATGTTCTACTGGAACAATCGCATATCTATTGTGCATTTAAATTCATCTAAACCTTTGTGTTGATAAATGGTGTAATCTGCCGCAATAGCTTAAATGGGATTTTGTACGACAAACAAAACAATCACTTCTTTACTATCACTTATATTATATAGTACTTCAGGACCAAATAATTCTTTCGCATTTTCTCTTTGCATTAATAATGCGCATTTATTCACATCTAGTGATATTATAACATTTTGAGGTGCTCAATGAAACTTATCAATAATATTTCGTAAATTTGTTCTTTAATAAATTTACTACTTTTGGATGCTCTTCAAGAGTTCCAATAATACTTCCATTATCGCAAAATTGCTTCCTCATCTTTACATGCAATACAATGTCATGTAATATCATTCTTATAACCTTCTTTGGTTAATTAGTCACTAGGAAAACCTTGTGCCAAAAAACGAGAGTTATCTCTCCTTAGATATGCCTCAAGTAATTGTCTCATTAAAAACCTTACCAAGAAAACCCAATGGGAAAAAAACTCGGTGAAGGGAAAAAGAGTACAATGCATATCATGTCTCCCCCTGATGAAATCATCAGTAATATGTCTAAATCATGTCATTATCACTTATCTTGCATGGTCGCACAATCATGTGTTCCTTTGTAAGATATACAATAGAATTGATTCTTCAAGACCAAATTCATATCTTTCGATCCTCAAGACCAAGCTGAATTAACTTGGATACACCTTTACAAGGTATCTGATTCCAAATTCTTTTGTAGATAATTCTCTAGCAATTGAGAACTCTTCTGAAATTTCTATAATTTAGAATCGGATCTTTAGTGATATCATGAATATTCAAGTTATCAACAAGAATAATTATATAAATATCAAATGAAAATACGTAAGATTCACATCAACTCACACAAATTAACTCAAATGTTTGACCCCACATAATAAACAAACAAATATATCATATAATCACATTGCATATAATAAGAATGCAAAATAAAGCATATATGATATACTATCGATAGATTAATATATTCACGTGAAATTGAATAGAAAGACAATGCAAAAATGTCTAACAATGCAGTTCGAACTGTAATCCATCTTCCGGATGGCTTTCACTTTATTCAAGTATTTAGCATATAACTCAACTGAGTTAAGTTCCCGGGAACGTAGATATGTGCTTCGAGCACCATAAATGTACAAATATGTGCTTCGAGCACCATAAATGTACAGATATGTGCTTCACGCATCATACACCTCTTTACATGTTTTCATGTATACTTATTCTTAGCATGCTATAATATAAGTCGTATACGTATTTCAAGAGGATATATTTTGTTGTTACAAAACAAATACAACTTTAATACCCTTTATCAATAGGCGTGTTGTGACACCTTAGAAATCCTTTAGTGCATCAGGGTACCAATACTTTGTGACAAAACTTACTTCAGTTATTTTCACAAGTACCCACCTAACACATATAATGCACTAATTTCATGTTTTATTAGACTTCAGGTCTAAATTTCTCAATTGTATAGTGAGTTTAGCAATACTCAATATAACTGTAATCGTATCATATTTTCTTAGACTTCATGTCTAAATTTCTCACATTATACAATAAGTTTAGTTTACTCTTGATTGCGTCTTTTCTGTTTGGCCATTCATAAATATATGTCTATTCAGCTAAAGACTTAAGATCCTCATATTGCTTGAATCATATAAAGTTTTTCATTTATATGCAATATTTCTTGTCGACAATCTCATTTTCCTTTCTCGTTCCACCATGTTCAAGATAATTGAGATAGTATGTAAATGTCTTCCTGACATTTGTAATATCTTTAACTTATTCATGAGATATATTAGTCATCTACCTCTTCTGGAGGTGTTCATCTTTTAGACCATCATCAAATATTTATTATTTTAGATTTCAGATGGTGGAACTATTCGATATATAATGGTTCTTCAGGAACCTTCACTCTAACTTGAGCTTTACAACTGGTATACAATTTCATTATTTTGAAGTCAGAAATTTGTTTGGTAGTGAACTTGTGGTTCATAAATGTCCTTTGAACTTCTTGTTCATATTTATCCTTTAAACTTCTGGTTCATATTTATCTCTTGAACTTCTAGTTCATATTTACTCATTTTGAGGATCATAAGGATATTTCAGTATAATTTTCCAGTTGTATATTCTCTCCCCTCAATGTTGAAAACATTGATACATTACAACGGAAAATTACTTTTTCCGAGTATATAAATGTCTATACCTTATGGGTTTGATGAATCACTCATCCATCGTGCAAGTCGTTGAAATTATACGATGCACGATCTAATTTCAAGGGTATTACATTTGGTTTCTGACCAAACCAACTATATAAGGGGAGTTGTATGATAACTTTTCGGCTTGATGCGCAACATGTGTAACTGCACGTAGTATAACATTTCCCAACAACCAATTAAGGGTGTATGCATGTACTACAACATGCCCCCTAATAATCAACTGGGAGTTTACAACATGTAGCTCACAAAACTCTTTAAACTTGATAAATAAATTGGCTCTCTAGTGAGCATTCAATTGAGTTTCATATTACTACTCTTCGCATCGTACATGATCCGGGATGGTCTAAACGGTCATACAAAATAACAAAGTTATCATAAATCTCAAACTCCAGGTTTGATACAAATAGGTATATATTTCAAGTAATAATACATTAGCTCTTCGAGAGCCTTGAATTGACATTGTTACATTATTGTCAAATATTAGCTCTGCTGGGCCTTCAATAATTTTGTTACAATATTAGAATATACTAGCTCTTCCGGAGCCTTCAATAACATACCTGTAGTTTTGGTTTTGTCGTATGTAGAACTATAAATTTATTCAATTAAGTTGACCGAGATCAATAAATAATTTGTACATATAAAATTTATATGACAATAATCACCACTTCAGGGGTGTGATAATAGACCCTTTATATATTTGACATCGTCAGGTATAAAAATACCACCACCATTTCAATAGTAACAATATTTTTCAATATGTAAGGTACTTCTGGACCATTAATTGGTCGTATGTATTTCAAAAACAAAGCATGTATATTGAAGTTGTACTATTCAACTTATATGAGTCATTCAGTGTCATAAGTGATCCATAAAATTCCATATATCTTATTCTCAATACAATAATGACTAGTATTCTTTCTAGTAATCACAAAATTTTCTTCGTATTTTGATACATAGCCAAGTCTTCTAGACTGATTGCTGGTGTAAACACTCGAAAATAAATATTTTCACAAGTCTCCTGGACTAATTGTGAATATCAAATAATCTAAAGATATTTTCTAGAATGTTTATTTTTGAACAATTATCTTCTAGAATATTCTTTTGTGCCTTGATCTAAAGATCAAGTTCATTTAATGACAAATCTCCGAGATTTAGGTATTCGATAATCGTCTTCTGGAACGATTAATTTCAATATTATGTATCACACATCATAGATAACAACATAAATAATATGCATAAAAATTATATATAATAAATCAAAGTGATATCTAAATTATACATAATATGAAGTGAGATACATATGATAATTAATATGTAATACAGTATGGGAATTATATAAGGCAACATATATAATTGGCACGTATGTAACCAATTAATTATCGATAAATCTCCCAGATTTAGGCGCAATAATTTATCTATAAACCTTCAAGATTTAGGTATTTGATAATCGTCTTCTGGACGGTGATATAATTATCACATTAATTTACCAATAAATCTTCGAGATTTAGGTAATAGATAATCGTCTTCTTGACCGATTAATTATAACTATTTTGACATTGTTATAGAACATATAAGTGTAATATATGATATATACAAAACATATAATTATAATAAAATTAATCGACAACAACATATATAAAATTAAATAATAAAAGTAATCAATACTGTTATAGAATGTATAATTAAATTGTCTTCTGGACAAATATAAATTGTCATCTGGACAAATAAAAACAAATTGTCTTTTGGGCTATGATCGATAAATCATATCATATTATTTTACCAATAAATCTTCAAGATTTAGATATTTGATAATCGTCTTCTGGACCGATTACTATCAATATTATAACAATATAATTGAATATTAGTAATTGAATATCGGTACTCATTCATCACAGCAACAATTTGTATATAAAGTTCAAAATAATGAACCCAAGTATTATAAGTACATTATTTGTTAATCATGAATTAGGGTCAATCTGTTCAAAGGTAATAATCATATATAATTCGTACGAACATTTAATATTTGAAGGAGATTGGTATTTGTGAAAATGGTACCGCACATACCTCAGATTGGTATTGTATAGATTTTATACATAACAATCAAATCAATAATAGTGTAATCAAAATGGAACTTTAAATAAACATATAAACTCTATGGTCATTATTATCATTATACAAATGAATTATTTTCAAACAATTATTAAAGAAACAGATAAGACGAGTTGAATTTTCGATATGATAATATATATTAACGAAAACTCCAATCGATATATAGCACAGTAAAATAAGTATACGGAATTAAAGATGTTATCAATATATAACCGTATTATGAGACTAAATAATCTTTAGTGTATGGCTCTAGTGCAACATATAAAGATTTAAACAAATTGGGCAACATATATTATGTAACTAAACAAATTCAGCAACATGTGCAAATCAAACTATTTAATTATATATTAACCAACTTCGTATAATATATAACTAGTACATATAATTGTACGAGAACATACTTGTTTATTTGTGCGGCTCAGTTGGATATCGTTCGTGCTGATAACGTGTTATAAATAAAGTACAATACAGATAATAAAATAAGATAGAAACAAGATAGAGGGAGAAAGTATTATCTTATTGCATTCTTCAAGAGTACAAATACAATGTGTTGAAGTCCTATTTATAGGCTTCTTCATAGAATGCTAATGGTCACATAACTAATGGATATACTTATTACATAATCAATATCTCTAAGACATCTATATTCATAACATGTATATTGTTCAATTTGGAATCTCAAACAATTCCATTCGAACCGCGAAATCATTAAACCATGCAACTTGAACAATACAATTTATAGATACAAAACGTTGCTTTTGATGTTGATATTTTAAAATAAACTTATGTATCGTCGGTTAGCAAATCAAGTAAAACCCTCGGCAAAGCCTATTTCCAAGGCAGTTATTTCCAAGGCCCGAGATTCGGTCAGTTTTACCCTTTTTCTACGTGTGAAAGTAACGTAGCTCTTAAAATGTTACGACAATGTCACACGTAAATATGTAAACTTGAATTTTCATATTTTCATCCGAACGTGTAAGAGTAACATAATATAAGCTGTTTCACGATATAACCACACGCAGGATTGAATGAGTTACTATATTTTCATCCGTTGGTTTCTGGTGGATATATTACATAGTGTCATTTGGACGTGTAAGATTGTCATAAATGTGACAGTTTCATGATATTATCACCCGCAGATTTTAGTAAGTTACCATATTATCACCCGTTGGTTTCTGGTGGATATATTCCAAAGTGTTATTGAATCCGTTGGTTCATGATAAAATCTAACATTTTTTACTTTTCGACGCTTAGTACGGTTTTGGTTGAATATAACGCAAAGATTTTTATTTTTGTTATAATGTGATATTCTTGTATTATATAGATAGTTCTATTAATTGTGTATTATAATATAAAACGATTAAATAGCAAATAAATGACAAATAAAGTAAATAACACGAAATATTTTTTATACTGGTTCGGCCGAAGCTTAATCCAGTCTTAGTGTGTCTCTTTCCGAGACTCCACCGTGTTCTACTATAAGCAGGCCTTGCCTGAGTGTTAATACATACTTTAAACTACTGCGATTTTCTAAGTTTTTTTTTTTTTTTTTTTTTTTCTAATACACATTTGTTTACAACTAAATAAAAACAACAATAGAATAAATTACATCATATGAAATTAACTAAGGTCTCATGACATCAAGTAGTTGATTGTAGAAAACAATGTTGGATCTGTAAGGCGCGATAAGGTTGTCTGCACTTGGATCATGACCATCTTCCCAGTACAATGCAGGGAGTCCGGTTTCGGTGCATCAATAATTCGGTGCACCCGGTGCATCAGGTACCCATTTAAAGGTTTTACGTGGGAACTGTACCCACTTGAAACTTCATCATTGGTACTTGTACCCAAATTGTACTATTACAATGGTACAATACCACATATTTATTTTGGATTGATAAATATGTGGTATTGTACCATTGTTATAGTACAATTTGGGTACAAGTACCAATGATGAAGTTTCAAGTGGGTACAGTACCCACGTGAAACCTTTAAATGGGTACCTGATGCACCTGATGCATGGAAGTATTGATGCACCGAATCTTTTCACCAATGCAGGAGGCTCCATAGGTATTTGGACGTCCTCCATTTGAAGCTGCAAAAGTAAAACAACATGTTAAAAAAATAAGTTAAGTTTCATATTTAGTTAAATGGGTTCTAAAAAAAGTATAATGAACTTACCAGTATGAAATGCGAACTAGCCGAGACATGTCCCACCACCAAGGTGTCCGTCGGAGGGCCATTACCTGGTTTGACATAGGCTGGCAGACATGTGATTCCTCCAGCCAGGCCATAAGAGAGAAACACCACGTTGTACTTAGTAGCTATTACATGTCCAACCTCCGGCAAGGACATCCATTTATGCGTCGGGGCAACACCGTCGCCAGCGTGAGAAATCTGTGTTATCAATGTAACGGCGTCTATCCCAGGTAATATGGTGTTATAGAAGTCCTGATTTTGCATTAGCTCCACTACACAGTCTTTTCTCACGAGAGGCCACTAATTCTCATTCCCATAAGTCTGTAGTGCAACTGCCCTATACCCACAATTTCCATCTGCTTTCACATCTCTGAATCCACGGACACATGGAATAATGAATGGGATCAAATCAGAAGAATACTGAGACATCTGAAGACAAGCAACTGGCGTACGAGCACGTCCCCGACCACGACCCCGACCCCGTCCAGGTTTTGAAATTCCCCCCTTGATAATGCCCGGACTTTTGGGGGGCCGTGAAGTGGGAGTCACTGGAGTTCCTGGAGTCATAGGAGTTGAAGGAGTTGCTGGAGTTGTTGGAGAGGAAGTTGTTGGAAATTGATGTGTCAATTTCCTCAATTAGTGCCCGTGAACTATATCATCTATATATACGGTTCAACAACCGATAGTTATCTGAACTATCAGTAGTCTCACCCGAGATAATGCCGGGGGTCATCGAATGGCAGACTAGGCTCTCACGATGATCTTCGGGATTCGTGTATACGGTCTTATACGTTGAATCCCGATGCCTTCGTTACTCGGGCTATGAGGTCACACACGTAACAATTACCGAAGATACTTTCGAGTAGTGACCCGAAAGTGAATAAGGGATTTGATCCATATTGAGGAATTTCGGTTCGATCGAGATCGTGTCCCGACCGAACCGATGGTGCGCCCGGAATTGGTTCCGGACACACCATTTGGGGTTTATGTATATATATATATGTGTGAGATATATATATATATATATTATCATTTATTGAAATGATTTAATTAATTAATGAATTAATTAAATAAGATATGATTTAATTAATTAATTAAGATTAATTAATTCCATCATCATGAATGGTTGACATCTTGGTGGCTACTTTATGCCTTGGGAAGGCTTTGTAAGTCTTGGGAAGAACTCTTGTAAGAGAATCTTCCATGGACCAAGAGGCATTAACCATATGGATGGTTAATGTGTTTGTTTAGTGTATAATGTGTTTCATCATCCATTCTATATCATAAGATGATATAGAATGGGTAGAGAATGAAGCTAAGTCAACACACAACTCTTGTTAGAGAACACAAACAAACACACACACTTCATCTTCAAACCCTCTAGCAAAACTCTAAGTATTAGAGTATAGAAATTGTTCTATAGTTTGCTATAGTAGTTAGACTACACACTCCTCAATAACACACACTAGTCCAAGTGTGTCTTATTGCTATCTAAGGTATTGGTGTGGACTATTTCATAGTAGTTCCATATCACCTTGGTGATAGAAATTTCTTCAAGAAGAAAGCAAGGAGCAAGGTGTGGGGATAAGCACTTGAAGATCATATCGCTTCCGCTCACGCTTCAAAGGTATATCTTTGTAGCCACACTCTTTGATTATGTTAGTTGTAGCATATTCACACTATCTTTAAACATATACTTCTATGAGCTAGTTCTATTGTGTAAGTTCTAACGATCAACGAATTAGGGTTTTCTAGACATATGAACTATCGTAGTTCATTGTGTCTTGCAACCCCGGGATATTCCAACAGAAGTGTTCATCGGTGAACCGTTTGAAATGGAACCTGGGGACATAGGACTGAATTGGGAAGACGCAATGGTGGAACACCTAGAGGATTTTCCAGAAGTCGAATGATGTGAAACTCCATAATTTTGGGCAGTTAGTTCCCAACCAGACAGGATTCTTGTACTAGAGGTTTTTTTAGAAGATGATTGATCCGAAATGGTTTGTGGTAATTCAAGACACGAGATGAATACTACACGCGTTAGTGTGTATTAGTCTATTCGTTAGTAGCCTTTTTTATTTTATAACTAATTTAAAAAAATGTAATTAACATTTTTAAAGACACGAGATGTTCCCAAGTAATGTAATGTTGGTGCCAAAAAATATAAATAATTTTAAAATAATATTTCGACATCACATTGTACTCAATTGATATCTTGTGAATCGTGACTTCTAATATGATTACCTATGTTATGAGTTTTCACCACATCCATAAGCGTTATGTATTTTTTTATATTTTTTTATTTTGCATAATGTATTTTCCAAGATCCCTTATCATGAATCACACTTAAATATTGTCATATTATTTTTAAAATAAAACAATCGAATAGCAAGGATTTATATTGAGATACGCGTGGAAAGGGGGTAAACTTTGGATATCTATGATGATCTCACACGCAGATTTCTCAACTCTATGAATACTTCACGCGTTAGTGTGTATTAGTCTATACGTTAGTAACCTTTTTTATTTTATAACTAATTTAAAAAAATGTAATTAACATTTTTAAAGACACGAGATGTTCCCAAGTAATGTAATGTTGGTGCCAAAAAATATAAATAATTTTAAAATAATATTTCGACATCACATTGTACTCAATTGATATCTTGTGAATCGTGACTTCTAATATGATTACCTATGTTATGAGTTTTCACCACATCCATAAGCGTTATGTATTTTTTTTTATTTTTTTATTTTTCATAATGTATTTTCCAAGATCTCTTATCATGAATCATACTTAAATATTGTCATATTATTTTTAAAATAAATCAATCGAATAGCAAGGATTTATATGGGATTATATTGAGATACGTGTGGCATGAGGGTAAACTTCTGAAATCTATGATGGTCTCACACGCAGGTTTCTCTATTGTATGGTCAAACAATCAATAATTGTTCTGAACACCCAAAAGTAACCCAAAAGTAACGTGTGGCAGGGTCAATTCATTATAGGTTTTACGTATGAAGCTTTCGTATATATGTTATAGTTATGATGGTTTCACACGTATGAGCACTATCTCAGCTAATAAAATTCCTTCCTTTCCACACTCCAGACTTGTTTTATTCAAAGTCACTAAATTATCAAATGGCATTCACTAAGGAAACTATCGGTGCTTACCAATGCTATATCGCAATTCTTGGGTTAATTGATACGGAAGTGGTAAGATTATTTATTTGTTTGTAACTAATAAATATCACGATTTAATGTTAGTTCAATAATATTTTATTGTTTTATAGGCCCTTCCAAGGGATTTCCAGGCGAAGACTAATATTCAGCTCGTAAACTCACGTGGTCACGGAAAATGTTTCTTCAGAGTCAAAGAGAAAGGAAAAGCATACTACAAACTCTATGAGATGAAAACCTATTTCCGGTGGTATGAAGAGCTTCCTATGTCTGTTCGTGCTCTTGACCCTGTCGTACACGACGACATTATGATCTCCGACGGTTTTGATGAGTTTAGTATAGACCACCATCTATACGTTCGAGGTTTAATGTTGTTAGAGATTGACCTCGAATTAAGTAGTAACCTTTGTGTCGTGTGCAAGGGTTTGACAACGATGTACGTTGTATTTGAACATTTCTATTTAAATAAGTGAACACACGTTCTTATTATAATGATTTATTTGTTTTTTATTACTATTGTTGTCATCATATCGAACACCCATTCTAATTGATTAAATTTTATCATTAATAACGAGCCAAATTTAGGAATATATCATTATAATGTAACAAAATAATAATGTTACTTATTCATTTTTATCTCAAAACGTTTGAATCCATCAATAATTATAATATAACAAATCTACGTGTGGAATTATCGTAAATCTATCTAATTTACGACACTTCCATCCGTTCCTCCACATTAAACCAAAAAAAAAATTAAAAGCAAAAACCATCAATAATTATAATAAGAACAAATCTACGTGTGGAAGTATCGTAAATCTATCTTAGTTATGACACTTCCATCCGTTCGGCCACATTAAACCAAAAAAAAATTAAAAGCAAAAACCAACGGGTGGGGGGACCATTCGAATTCATTTCTTCTCCCCCAAACCCGGCAACCCCACCACCAACCCCACAAAATCCATCACTGCCAAGCACACGGACGAGAAGTAACCAAAAACCGTTTTTTTGCGACACTAAGGCACGTATCTTCTTCAATTTGTTAGACAAGGACCACTGAAAACTTCGAATTTAAGGTAAGTTTATGTTTTTTCAAAGATTCGATTTTTTCATTTTTTTTGCTATTTATTTCGATATATTTAGTGTGATGATCAAATCATGTTAGTTCATATTAAGTAAAATCATGTTAGTTCAATATGTATTTCGATATATTTAGTGTGATGATCAAATCATGTTAGTGTAGTGTTAGTTCGAATATTTAGTGTAATGTGTTGGAAATTGATATGTCAATTTCCTCAATTAGTGCCCGTGAACTATATCATCTATATATACGGTTCAACAACCGATAGTTATCTGAACTATCAGTAGTCTCACCCGAGATAATGCCGGGGGTCATCGAATGGCAGACTAGGCTCTCACGATGATCTTCGGGATTCGAGTATACGGTCTTATACGTTGAATCCCGATGCTTTCGTTACTCGGGCTATGAGGTCACACACATAACAATTACCGAAGATACTTTCGAGTAGTGACCCGAAAGTGAATAAGGGATTTGATCCATATTGAGGAATTTCGGTTCGATCGAGATCGTGTCCCGACCGAACCGATGGTGCGCCCGGGATTAGTTCCGGACGCACTATTTAGGGTTTATGTATATATATATATGTGAGATATATATTTATATATTATCATTTATTGAAATGATTTAATTAATTAATGAATTAATTAAACAAGATATGATTTAATTAATTAATTAAGATTAATTAACTAATCTCATCATTATGAGGAGTTGACATCTTGGTGGCTACTTTATGCTTTGGGAAGGCTTTGTATCCCTTGGGAAGAACTCTTGTAAGAGTATCTTCCATGGACCAAGAGGCATTAACCATATGGATGGTTAATGTGTTTGTTTAGTGTGCAACATGTTTCATCATCCATTCTATATCATAAGATGATATTGAATGTGAAGACATCAATCTAAGTCTTGCATATCTCTTGCTAGAGAACACAAGAACACAAACAAACACACTTCACCTTCAACCTCAACCCTCTAGCAAAACTCTAAGTGTAGAGTGTAGAACTAGTTCTACAATTTTGCTATAGTAGTAAAGACTACATACTCCTCAATAACACACACTAGTCTAAGTGTGTCTTATTGTTATCTAAGGCATTGGTGTGGACTATTTCATAGTAGTTTCATATCACCTTGGTGATAGACATTTCTCCAAGAGAAAGCAAAGGAGCAAGGTGTGGGGATAAGCGCTTAAAGATTGACATAGCTTCCGCTCACGCTTCAAAGGTATAACTTTGTAGCACTATTCTTTTATATGTTATTTGTAGCATATTCACACTACCTTTAAACATATACTTCTATGAGCTAGTTTCATTGTGTAAGTTCTAACGATCAATGAATTAGGGTTGTATGACATATGAACTATTGTATTTCATTGTGTCTTGCAACCCATGATAATCAACATAATGTCACAAGTGATTTTAGTGTGATGATCTTTCTTTGGCTTCTTGTTTGATTTTAGAGGAATTTTAATTCAAAGTGATTGTTACAAGTACAAATATTTTCAAATCATGTTAGTTCGAATTGTATATTTAGTGTAATGTTGGTTCGAATTGTATATTTAGTGTAATGTTAGTTCGAACATTTTCGAGTTTAATGTTAGTTCGACGTGTATGATAATGTGGTTTGTAAGTTCTTTAATTGTATGTATATGAAAATAAGTTCAAAAGAATTATAGAAAATGTTCTTAGTACGTGGATGTCATAAATTTGGTTTGTAAATAGTTTTCGAATTTGATTGGTGGTGTTCTTATCGTAGAGTTCAAATTCGTTTTGCAAATAGTTTTCGTTTGATGAAGAATTTTAAGATATGTTGGTGTGTGAATATGTGTGGCAGTGTTAGTGATTGTATTGTTATGCTTGTTATATTTGGGATGCTTCACACAAATGAGTGAAATGGTTTGATGAAGAATTTATTGTTTTGCAAATTCCTTCCATTCGTTTGATGAAGAATTTTTGTGTTATATGCAAGAAAAAATGAATGTGTGGCAGTATGTGTGAATATGTGTGGCAGTATGTTTGAAAAAATGAATATGTGTGAATATGTGTGGCAGTATGTATATTTTAAAAAATGAATTATATGTAGTTTCGAATTAGTGTATCTTAAGTTGCATTTGTGCGTATCTAACATAAGCTTTATTCTTTTTTGTCTTTTTAGATGAGTGGACTTAGTGAGGATGATAGTCCAGGTGGGCAACGCAAATGTAGAGATCGTCACTGCACTGCGTCGACGAGGCTAAATGTTTTCTGCAAGAAGACATATAAGAGACGTAAAGTACTAGAGGGTGAGTCTAGTGTTGGTGGCACGCCAGACGATGATTCTCCTGTTCATGACACAATAGACGATGATCACATTTGTTCATTCGATGATCACACAGTTGATGAGGTGCCGCGAGAAGGCGAGGGAGAGATAGAGGTTAGAACACTTATCAAATTATTGAAAATAATATTTATTACATGTAATTTAATTCTTGTTTACAACACTTATCAATTTAATTCTTTTCAAATTGCACAGACGAGGGAGAGGACAAGGGAGACGTGGAAGACGGAGAGGTCAAGGGGGAAATGAGGGGGGACGAAGGGGGGGATGACGATGGGGACAGCGGCGATGACGAAGACGATGATGGAGACGACTGGAGGATCACGATGGACCCGGGAGGGGGCCCCGAGGATTTGTCTCTTCTTATCGGGTTTGGTGGCCATATTGCCAGGGAGATATGGCGGGATGAAAATTGCCATCAGGTACATCTTCGCGTCTATTTTATTAATAACGTAAGTGAATTTATGCATTGAATACTGTTTGGTTGTGTTGAAAATTGTCTTCACCCTTTAAAATAAAATTAGGATTTGACATTTAATTTCACATCTATATTTGGTTGTGTTGAATACTGTTTGATGTTTTTGTTTTTGAAACTATTGCATTGATGCTTGTCGGTTGAGCATCATTATTTTGTTTGCTAATAGTAGCTATGCGTTTAAAGACTAGAACCAATTTGTTCACTGTTTTAACCAACTATGAAATGCAAAGGATTTAATGTAAGAAGTAATTTCGTAAAGTAGATGAATTACTACTTGAAAGATTGTTGAAGTACAATCTGCAAAATTCGAAATCCAATTAGTCCGAAAAATAGATTGTTATGTTCTTTTCTTTTTCTTTTAGTCATGATGGTAGGTGGTGATTTAAGTTAAATATATCTTTATTTAGTGGGGTTCTAATCAATACAACCGAATTGTTGCCTAATTCTTAAATCATAATTTTATTTGCTTTCAGGTGCTCACTTGTGATACTCGGGCACATGCGATAGATCGGTGGAATCCGGAGACTCTACCATCGCAGTACCGGGCTTGGGAGGGGACTGCCAAGCAGACAGAGTTCGTAGAACTTGTCAGAGGTTAGAAAGCATTTCCAAATAAGTTCGTCGCATATAATATGATTTTTCACTTGCCATTTCATTCGTCGCATATAATATGATTTTTTTTTTTGTGTTTCAATAACAGTATATATAAACTATCAATTAACTTTTTTTTTGTAAAATGCAGCATCTCCCTTCCATCACGTCCGTGACATTCTCTTCAAGAGACATAACATGGCCCTCATCACTGCTTTCGTCGAGAGATGGCATCCAGAGACTAATACTTTTCATATGCCGTTCGGCGAGATGAGCATCACTCTGCTGGATGTGGAGAAGATTCTCGGGGTGAGGTGTCATGGAGTTCCAGTACGTCCTGTAAGGGTTGGAGAGCCTGCTAGACCTATTGGACTGTTGGCGCCTGGAGTAGATTTGGATCTTTTGGACGCTATAGGCGTGCCGGGCATATACAGTAAGAGCCTGGTCATGCACCATATGTGGACGAGAGGCCAGGACCCATCTTCGATGACTCCCCAATTGCGTGCTTCTTGCTACCTTGCCTATTTGTTCAGATCCTCATTGTGCCCGAACAAATCAGGCAATCTGATTCCGGCCAAGGTTGTGGCCCTCTTCAATGACGTTGAAGCAGCGTCCGAGCTTGCATGGGGGGCGGCTACCCTTGCATTTCTATACGATCAGCTGGGCAAGGCTTCGAGGGCCCGTGCGAGGCAGATTTCGGGGTGTTTGACTCTACTCGAGGTAATTTCATGATATCACATGATACTCGTTTTTTCTTTTCTTTTTTGTTATTAGCTTAGGTAATTTCATGATATCACTATTATGCCTTTTTATTTGGAAGTGTAGTAACTAATAGTAATTAAAACAAAGGGTTAATGACATCAAAGTTCACTGAAAGTATCCAATATTTCCCGTGTCACCTTCATTTTAAATGGTTCATGTTAGATCAGTCAACTTCATTTTTTTCGGGAAAACTTGGTCACTGGACCGTTTTGAAAGATTTTAGGTGCATTTTGTTAAAAAAAAATTTAAAATTTGTTCTTTTTCATTTAAAAAAGAAAAAATTAAAATAAAACATTTATTTTTCTTTTTTCTTAATTGAATTTTTAATTTTTAGAAAAAAAGTTAATTTTTATAATTTTAAATTTTTAAAAAATGTTAATTTTTATTAAAAAGTTATTATTTTTAAAATGTTATTTATAAAAAGATAGTTTTTTTAAAACAAAGTTAATTTTTTAAAAACAGTTAAAATAAAACATTTATTTTTAATTTTTTAAATAAAGTTAATTTTAAAAAAATGAGAAAGAATTTTTTAAAAAAGAAGTTATCTTTTTAAGATAAACACAAAGTTAATTAAAAAAAACTAAAAAAAAAAATTAAAAAATTATTATAATTAAAAAAAAGATTATTAAATGTCTATAAATGTGAATGGACAAAATTGCCCTCATTAAAAACTTACGAAATGCATCCAAAATCTTTCAAAACGGCCTAGTGACCAAGTTTACCCAAAAAATTGTAGTTGAGTGATCTAACATGGGCCATTTTAAATAAGGATGATCAAACTAAAAATATTAGATATTTTGAGTGATCTTTGATGTCATTAACCCTAAAAAAACTACGTAATCTTAACATTAATAATCAATGTATGTTAATTAAACCAATGAAAAATTACACTAAAATGTTAATATAAATGATTTCAAAGGCTAGACTATCATTTCATCACATATTTAATGAATGCACTTATTTACCATAACACCCCTTTAGTGCCTAGGGATTAGTATAGTATACTATTTCCTCCATTTTTTAATAGTAATATATGCTACTTACACGTAGATAAAAGAAAATACAAGTACTAGTTAAGAAGGACATTAGAAATGTAAAATGACAATTCATTAAAATTATATAATTGGTTCGTTGATAATTTTATAAGAAAAAAATACATTGCAAATGTTACAATTAATTATATTAGAACGAGTACTATTTAAAAACAAAAAATTATAACTGAAAAGTCAACTAAAAAAGAATAAAAACACTAATCAAAATATTATGAAATATCTATAAATGAAAACACATTTAAGTATTCAAAATTAACTTCTAATTTTGCAAAACCAAGAGTCAAGTCTTTGTCGACTGAGCTTACAACGGTCAAAGAGCACGAATACTGATTGAAGGATCTCTTTGATGTAATTATAAATTCAAACATCATTTTCAGGTTCAACAAAACTCGACCTCAAAACTCGAAACAACTCACATAAATTTATCTTTTTCATAGTATCCTACATAATATAACATTATAATAAAACCCCGTGTTTTCATGTTTGACCCGAACTCAAATATACCAAGATTCGATCGAGCTCGACCCGTTCACATCCAAACTTGAGGTAAACACCCCGTGAAGGCGTGAACGCCGTAATATTTAGAAGGATAAGGACTGCAAGACAACAACAGAGCCATGGCTATGTCTATGTGACACCCAATCACAACATGTCACAAACTATTTAATCAACACACACACATACTCACACTCACATACCAACAACCCTAAACAAACCTTACCACATTTCAACTATATTCCCATTCCTCACTTTTCATTCATATCTCAATCACAAAATTCACAAACAACCCCTTTTTACCTTAATCCTTAAGATGCTCTAATACTTTACTACCAAGTCATCTTTTTTCATCCTTAAAGTTTGTATCTTTGTTGTTAATTTGGTTAATTACTTGCTTCTTATGGTTTAGATCTGATAAAAGCTGTGATCTTTTTATGGGGTTTAAAGAAAATATTGGATTTTGATTGGTGAAGTTTGATGTTTTTAGTTTGATGTTTGTTGAGGTTGTATGAACTAGAAGTGTGTGATTGTTTCTTGATATTGGTCAACTGTTTGGTGGCTGTTGATGTAAATTATTATTTATTCGAAATTCGGACCTTGTCATTGCAATTACTCGACCCCGGCGAGACCTGTCATTGTCAGTAAGATCCCCCGGCCGCGACACCTATAGGCTGCTGGTGTAAGATTGTTTGGTTTGGTAGATGGTGATTCTGCTGTTTGTGAAAGTTTCAAGCTTTGTTGGTGGGGTTTTGACCTCTAATTATTGTGTTATTTGAAGATCTTATTATTGTGGGAATATTAGCAGCTAGAAAATTTGTGTTTCCTTATTGGTAGGTGTAGTGTAGTTTGAATTAGTTGAATATGCCGATTAAGAGTATAATTCAAGATATGAAGGGTGAATTTGGGAGCATTTCTAAGAAAGGATTTGGAGGTTTGAGGTCGAGGTCACATCGTGTTGTTCAGGATAGTGCTGTTGTAGTGGATGCTTTGAGGCAGAGTTGTTGGGCGAATATGCCGCCTGAGCTGCTGAGGGATGTCTTGATGAGGATTGAGGCATCTGAGGATACTTGGCCCCCTAGAAAAAATGTGGTTTCTTGTGCTGGTGTCTGTAAGAGTTGGAGGGAGATAATGAAGGAACTTGTTCGAGTCCCTGAAGTCGTGGGCAAGCTAACTTTCCCAATCTCCCTGAAGCAGGTTGTGGATTTAGTCCTTGAACTTATATACTCAAATTATGTTTCTGTAATATGTTCGCACTTGTTCAATTATACTGTTGGTCTTTATTCACTTATAAGTGATGTGTAATTGCATCTTTCTAATGGTGGTGGTACTCTCTTAAATGTTATAGTGGTGTATACTTCGCTCAGAGGAGACTCATTGAAAATCTACTCTTGAATTGGTCTCAATTATGACATTTAAAGATTTAGTAGTTTGAATATCGGCATTCTACTTATTTCCTTGATAGTTGAAGTATGCCCTGTCACTTCGTCATTTGGGTTCCCTTTAAGCTTTTATCTTGAGTTGCATTACCTTTAAAAGTACGAGCGTTGTGCTTGTTTCACATAACTTTATCATTGTTGAATTTGAAGTAAGTTTCCTTAAATGTTATGATACTTTGTTAACCATCAAATTACATGTATGTCTGGTGGCTGTACTAATAAATGCATTTACCTGAAGAATACATATCGCGCACAACATTTTTATGGTTTAATGTAACTCGTGTTTCCTTGAAACCTATATGATCCCTTAAAAATATGTTGGTCCGTGTCTTATATGAGGAAAAAGACGTTGAATTAGTTCATGGGGGAGAACTAATTACTGTTTTGTCTTTCAGCCTGGTCCGAGAGATGCTATAATTCAGTGCTTTATACGACGTAACCGCAGCAATCAGACCTATCACCTTTACCTCAGTTTAAATGCAGGTATTTATTTGTATCTCTTGGCTGTGTAGGCTTCTTTTCTTTAATTAATTATTTTTCCTTAATTCTCTTCAACCCCTTCCCTTTTGAGGCACTGGTCTGGGGTATTAATACTTGAGATGTGTTCTTCTGTAATGACACACTACTTACGTTAACAAATTAAATTTACTACTGTAAATTATACAGCTTCAAACGATGATGGAAAGTTCCTTCTTGCTGCTCGGAAGTGTAGGCGCACAACATGTACGGATTACATGATTTTCTTAAATGCTGAAGATATCTCAAAAAGTAGTAATACCTACATTGGAAAGTTGAGGTGAGCTCACACATCATTTGGTCTCAATATGGTTCATCTATCCTATAGTTAGATCTTTATGCTCCTTTATGACAGGTCTAACTTCCTCGGAACCAAGTTCACAATCTATGATGCTCAACCTCCAAATGGTGGGGCCACTGTTGTGAGATGCCGCTCCACCAAATCGATTGGGACGAAGCAAGTCTCTCCCACTATCCCCTCTGGCAATTACCCTGTGGCTCATATTTCATATGAGTTGAATGTATTGGGTTCCAGGTGTGTATGTACTTTTAATGTTAGTTAAATCTATTCCCAGAAGTAAACATTGTTTATGTAGAAGTTTGTTCATTGAACCCAAAAATGTAGTATTGCTGCCTCTGCTAAAATGCAAGTATGAACACTTCCAAAATTTCCTTCTTTGTTTCTTGGTGGCTGACAGAAAATTGTATGTCTTGGTCAGGGGACCCAGGAGGATGCAGTGTGTTATGGACACAATCCCTTCTTCTTCTGTCGAACCAGGAGGTGTTGCTCCTACTCAAACAGAATTTGTTTCAGGAAACACCGACTCCTTCCCTTCATTCCCATTTTTTAGATCAATATCAACTCGCATGGATAATATCCAATCTGGATCTTCACCGACCCCGAAAGAAGATATGCTAGTTCTAAAAAACAAGGCCCCAAGATGGCATGAACAACTTCAGTGCTGGTGCCTTAATTTTAATGGACGGGTGACAGTTGCTTCAGTGAAGAACTTTCAGCTTGTCGCTTCAGTGGATAACGGAACTGGCGGACAAGAGCATGAGAATGTTATTCTGCAGTTCGGCAAAGTAGGGAAGGATGTCTTCACTATGGACTATCAGTATCCTATCTCTGCGTTCCAGGCATTTGCTGTTTGTCTCAGTAGCTTTGACACTAAGATTGCATGTGAATGATGCTCAGGTGATTTTCCTTTCCTTTCAAGCTTGAATAGTACTTCCTTGATATTTTTTGTGTTCTGCGTTCCAGGCATTTACTGTTGTAGTCATATTACTTCGCATTATTAATTTCCTTGATATTTTTCTGCTTTTAATTATCTTGGGTCTTATCCATGATTTACTATTCATATTAAGCAAGAGGATACTATTCATATCTTTCGTCACTCTTACATCAGAGGATACTATTCCTTGGTATGCAAGCAAGAGGAAAGGGAAAAGTTCCTTCGCGGGTGAGTCTGTAGGGAAGGGAAGGTGGAGTATTTAGTATTTATGTAGAAAGAGAAAGGAATTGTAGTCTTTCGTTCCTACCAGTACACAATCGCAAACCTTTCATTTTTCCCAGTCCAACCATGAAAGCTTTAGATGTTTTCATTTTCTTGAATATTCCATCTTTGGTCCCAATCAAGCATATCATTGACACCGTTGCTTGTGGCTCACAATGCTTGTTTCTTCTAAGCACTCGTTATTACAGTTAGTAGGTTTCTTATATTTCCTTGATTGTTTATTCGGTTTGGCATTTTAGGCTGAAGCCTTGGAGAAATCACCGGAAAAGGCTTTCTGCTCCCATCAATGATGTTCGTTGATTAGTTGTTGCTGCAGTTCGAGGTTTCCACCCCTCCTTTTGTTTTCTGTATATAAGAGGAACTAGAAGGGCAATAACGAGTCACACCTGCTATTTTGGTCATCTCTGTGCCAACAGATCGTCGCCCGTTTGGTTTTACCTATTTATTTAGTTTGAATGGTAGATTTGGTGATGATCTTTAAGAATGTTTCTTTCGTAGAAGGTTTTACACCTTCACAATCTGCCATTGCATTATATTCCTCCCTTCCCTTGGTTCAGAAAGTTGCACCTTTGCTGGAATCTATAAGAGCAGTTGTTCATAGTGACATATTGCAGATCGTTCTCGTTATCTGATGGACTCATGGGAGTCATGCTTGTGTGTTCGCATGTACTTCTAGTCTATTATCCCACACTGTCAACCAGACAATGTAATAATAAGAGATAACTCGCAAGTCCAGACACCAGCAAGCTAATTTGCGCAAATTGGATGGAGACTGGACCTGGCATAGCGGCATTGATGGTATCTCTGCTCTCAACTAGTGGTCCTCTGCATCGTAGGCTAAAAACTGCTGAATAATTGTGAATATTCTGGCTGAAATTTGTATCAATTTATGTAGACAATGAAAAGAATAATTGCTTAATTTGGTTGTATTGATCCAGTGTTTGTGTCATATGTTATGACAATCTTTTGGTATTTACTCTCCCAGTGGGAGGGACAGATTGCCATCCTGATTTGTTTACTTATCAAGTAATTAAAAAATGCCTTTATGTTGGTATGTGCCATTTTTGGGAATAATTTTACTTATCCCCGACCACAGAAGCTTCTCTCCAGGTGTGTAAATGAACCTGAAAGTTCAACTTATTCGAGAAGTTCGGTTAGAAAAGTTAATTTTGTTCGATGTAGTAGGAACCGAATTCGAACCTCATTTGGATTGTACTGAACTATAATCAAAGCTCGATTTAGTTTTAATTAAAACATTTGTAGCCTTTTTTCAATTTGTATATTATGTCATTAAGAAAGTTTCGAATTAAGGTTAGAATTGAACTCTCGAATAGTCATATTCGACTTGAACCGAACCCTTTTAACGTTAGATATCGTTAGATTTGTTTACAACGCTCTTTATTTTATATGAATCCTCCCAAGTCCGATCGTTCTTCCTCAAGTAATGTTCCGATGTTGGAACATTTGATCAAACAAAATATTGTACTACTACAATTCTCAAACTTTACATAATAATCAAATAGACAGTAAACTTGATACCGAGGATCCCTTTTGGCAAATTTCTCAGTTTAATTAATTATTGAGGTACATGTAACCGATTCAAAGTATATGAAATTTCTTTTTGTCCAAAATCATATTGTATTATCAACGTATGCGGTATGTCATGTGATGGTAACGATTTATAAACATAATTTGGTTACTTTCATAAGTCCTTACATGATTATGATCCGACATATAGTCCGATACATTATACTTTATATTTAATAAAGTGGATATTTATGCATGCATGTGAAGTTGACGATCCAATTGTACATACTCGACGAATAATATCTCCAATAAATAACATAATGCCATATATCAAGTACAGTAAGTCTACATAAAGCGAAGAGAGAAATACAATCAAAGGATTAACAATAATTATCAGAAAAATAATAATAATCTAGCTACTTATTAATTCTATTATTGTTCAAATATCAAATCCCCTTCTTAATATATCTAGTTAATTAGCTAGCTAATTTGATATCTTCATTTGGCTGCTTTGTAGTTAAAACATCTTCATCTTGATGAGCTTCTTGCTTTTCAGTAGTATCCAATGTGGCCATATCTATAATTGTTTCAAATTGTTTGGCCTTCTCCTCAGGAACAACTTCTTGTTTTGGTCCCTTTCTGTAAATTGCATACAGTACCATCTGACCAATTCCGAATGTGAATCCCAGAATATTTGGAGTCTGTTTCAAGTCCAAACAGAACAAATTATTAATAATGCAAATTCAAACGACGAAAATGGCACGTCTACCGTGGCATCACACGTCGCCAGATACAACCTCGAGCTTTAAAAAAGCAGGACATATATCATGTATATAGTCGATTTTTTGTAACTTACAGCAATGTAGTAATCCTTGATGAGAAGACCATAGAAGAACCACATAACGGCGCAAAGAGTGAGGCATACAGACAAGTTGAATGGCAAATATTCCACACTCTTGGTTTTGATAACTCTCATCTGCAATGCAAGAAAAATCGCGTTATATTAATGACTACTACAAAACGCCCCTTGGCGCGTTGACTAGTCAGGACGGAGTTTCTTAAGAGGCATCGGGTTATTATAATGATAGTTACCATGATACTTAGCGGCGCAGCAAAAACGCTAACAGAGAAGACAGCACAGATCCATCCCACAATCGCCACTCTTTTACTTCCATGCGCTAGCAAATATGTTGTTACTATGATCAACCCAAGTGCTCCCAAGTTAAACAACACTATTAACTTTGTTGTATAAACCTATACAAATAAATACAATATGAACGAGTTATTACAACTACAACTTATACAACTCGATTTTAATTTATTTGAGTCTAAATTAATCGTCGTTCGAGTTGAAGATAGGATAAGTGTAAGTGCCTTGGCTTTCTTGGTGGCATAGATCATGAAGATGATGAGATATATAGTTTCAATAACAGTTCCAAAGCTGTTAATGGTGATAAGCATGAGAGCATTTTGTTTCTTCAAGTATGCATAGTAGAGATACAACATGCAACTGAAAAGGGAAACTGAGTAGGGTATTGACTGAAACCCTTCAGTTGACTTTTTCTTGTACATCCTGTAAAATATTGGCCTGAAATAAAAAAAAAAATGCCAAAATACAAAATGATGAGATACATTTAATAATTTCAAGAACCAACTAAAATGGAAATATTTATATATATAAATATGAAAAGAGATGTTATATGTTGGTGATGCTTACAATGGTGCCAAGAAAACTCCAAAAGATACAATGTTGCCTGTAAAAGTGCATGAAATTAACTAAGAACATGATAAAATATGGCTAACGATTTTTACGCCCCACTGAATGATAATGATACTATCTCCAATTTTAATAGCCATAACCAAAAAACGAAGTGTAAAAATTAGTAATCCAAAATAAATGTAGGTATAAATTATATATAGATGAAAAATAATAATTACCAAGAATGCCACAGACAAATGCCATCTCACTAGCTGTAAGAAATGCCATTTTTATTGTTTAGCTTGCTTGCTTGCTTATTAGAATAGTAATAACAAGCTAAGCAAGCTAAGTTAGAATGGAAAATAAGATGGGAGATTTGAGAATGATGATGTGGTGAGAAGTAAGGGAAATGGCACAACATTATATAGCATAAAAAGTAGTGGTGATAACAATTAATAATTAATGAGGCTTTTCTGGACCATCATTAACTCTTAATTACTTGTTTAACATTTCTTCTGATCACAGCTTGCTACTTTGTACGGAGGTGTGATATTATGTACATTGGGGATGTATGTGCAAGTGCAAGTGATATGGGACTACTAATAATCCCTTGTTTCGCTCGATATTCGACTCGAAAAATTTAGAATTGTTATTGTTTATTTAATTGATATATAAGTATGTAGATGAGTCGAATGCTAGTTGAATATTGTTCCATACTTCACATATACAATAAGGTAACTAGAGAGAAAAGCTTTTGTCACTAATTTGAATCTTCTGCATGCTAGTTACCCATTTTATTGAGTTTACGAGTTGGTGTTGTTATTTGAATAATTGTTAAATGTAATAAGAAAAATTGAAAAAAGGTAATTATTCTATTTGATAAAATGTTAATCCAATTTCCTTTTAACTCCAGCTTGCATGAACCTTTGGCAAACAATAATTTCTTGCAAGACGATTCCTATTCACAAGAGTCAAAAAAGGTCCAATTAAACCCATTAAACATTGCATATAACCAGGGGCAGATTCAAGTACATAGTTCGAAATACACTCCAATCTTTTTGTTCTAAGTAAATTAAGACTTGTAATTAAAAATATTGTTTTTTGATAAATATTTAGTAATAAGTAAATGAAGTCATATGTATTGATCCACGAATATATAGTAATTTTTTTTTGTAAATTAGTTATGAAAATTATAATTGTAGTAGCACACGTTATACGAAAAAGATGCTTCCAATGAGGATTTTACCCCCAAACCTCCTAGTAAAATCAAAGTCGGGTTATGAATAGTAAAAAGTTGAGTCCTTAAGCAACAAAGATAGCCCTTAGAATATAAGGATAATAACATTTGAGCTACTAACTTAACTAACATGATTTGGATGGTTAAACTAAACCATATGATGATGAATTATAAGAGGTGTCCATATATATGTATATATCCTAGTTAAAAAAAGCTTAATCATTAAGTTAATATAAGATTCACTTTTGTAAAAAATAAAAACTTATTATTAAGATAGTATAATGGCCAGTATGTATATTGCTGTCGACCACTCTTTATTTGGATCTTCATCTTTCCCCATAGCTCTCCTAAACCGCAGCTTTTGGAGCTGTGTGTTTTAATTAGCTTGGAAAGCTAAAAAGACATTAATATATAACCTAAATTAAATATGTTTAATAACATACACCTATATACTACTTAATGTTTAATAAATAAACTAATGAATGGTATCATAATAATCACCTCAAACTAGTCTTCTAAGGGTAGATTGGACCAATAATATTTAATTTACCTTTGCTAAGTCCCCTTTTTCTTTTCAGATTATCTTATAATATAATATGGAGTTAGGCGTAAATGTTTTTTAGATTGATTGATGAGTCATATATATAAAGAGTTAAAAGACCTTGTTCGAAGTGTATATATAATAATTGTGTATCACACTTTAATCATTAATTAAATAAGTGTATATCTATTTTATATTCAAGCCCTTTAAGACTAAAATTAGTACTATTTATATCCTTTTTAATTTTCTAATATAATTAAGTACATAATGTAATGTGTAGTTATTGAGATGGATTTAGAAGCTCGATCGATATGAGAATATATTATTATGAACAAATTATTATTTTTATCATAGATATAATAATAACTGAAGTAAGATAATATGATTTATTAATAATGAGTGAATTAAATAAAAGGTTCTCACATGGAAATTAAAGATGTCGACATCTTGATCGGTGACCTTTCTTTTAATCCTGAAAAAGAGATGAAAGACGACCGTTATTCTATTATTCGCATTTGTTTTTTTATTTGATTTCAGTCAAACCACTAAAAATATCTAAAGCCATCAACTTAGCCAAGGGCATATACTACCACTTTCAATTCTCCAAAAATTATTGAGAGATTTGACCAATAGATTCTAATAAATTCTTAAAAAATTAAAATCATTCTCAACCCCAAATAAGGGTGGCGTGAAGAATGAATATAAGAAAAATAGGAAGAAATGATGATATAAGTTTAAGGAGAGCGACCAAAATAAATTTTTTTATTCAATAGTCTACACTATTTTTTTTTTTAAAATAGAGAAAACTGCCCTCCTACACTTCCCTAATTCCATCAATTTTTACCATTTTTACTTGTCGTTTTAGACTTTGGCACAAGAATTAAGAATTTCATATTATTTACTTGTATACCCTCATTTATTGTAGGAATAAACAATAACATCTCAAGTTTCAAGATAAAAATATAATACACGTTCATTTAATGATAAGGTTAAAATAGGAAAACTAAATAAAAAAGTGTCTTGAAAATGTAAAACGACAAGTAAATAAAAATAAATTTTTTTTGCTAGACCACAAGTAAAAAAAATGGAGGGAGTAGAACATTAAAGTAGATGTTAACTAATGAACATTGATAATGAAAATATGAAACAAATTGTCTTTAATGAGATTTGAACCAAAGACCTCCTCTTTGTAGCTTGATCAGGTGCCACCAGACTATTGAGTCATCGACAATCCTTACAATAAATTAGAATGAATCGTTTTTATTTTATTTGAATTTTATATATTAGCAATGAGAGTACGGATACAATAGTAGTAAAATGACAAATACATAACGATTGAAATGAAATATGAGACAAATATCTCCAACGAAAACTGTACCCAAACTAAAATCCACCATATCACAAAACCTCCTAGTTAGAACTAGGAGAAAAAAGTATTAGAATTTGAATGGCCTCCATGCAAACATACAAGAATGGAATGAGAGTGACATAATAGTCTAAATTGAGTATAACACTTGGAATCTTGAGATAGTTGGCATGCAATAAGGAATGTCTCAAACTCTCAATGAATAGATAAACTATTTTGTCAACAAAAACAAATCCACCAAAAATCTTACAACACTCACTCACTCTCTCACTTACTTATTCCTAGTACAAAAACAGAGCATATTTGCCAGCAAAACAAGCATTACAAATTTACTAGTAATGTTTAGTATTCCCACTTTCTGGAGGGTTACTGAGTAGGACGGCTTTGTGTTTGTGTGTGTAGAATGCTCTCCACATGGAAGGTTTTTGGTGAAGATTCTACTCAGCATTTGCTAAATTTATATTTACTTACTTTTGCCTCTTAACCATCCATTCTAGCTTGTTTTGCACTACTTTTGGAACTACTGGTTTCCTGTTTGCCAATCCTTTTAGCACATAGAATGGACTAGATACATTTAGGGGTGCCATCGGAACGGTTTATCCGGTGCTCGATCTGCAACTCCTTTATTATTCGTTAGATTAATTATTGGGTCGATTGAAAAAAATATTATCCGCTAACTGCGTAATCATGTATTACCTAAAACGATGAAGTACATACACCTGATACTCATTAAAACCCGTGACGATGTTAGCTTTTTACACATTTTAGTAAAAGTTGATTTGATAAGCCGATACCCATTGGTTGCTCGATGAAGAACTTGACTCTATACCCCCGACTGACATCCGAATTGGACTTGAGTTAACAAGTTGCTCGATACCCGAAAGGCCGAAACTTGAACCCAATAAATTATCTGCCCGATGTAGTTACCCATACACGAGTAGTCGAGTTGTCAACCGGGCCCCTGTAGGCCCAGTATTTGGCCCAGTCTGTTATGGATTGGGCCGAACAGGGGCATGGGATCTGGCCCGTTTCGATCCCACTAAGAAGCCCGTGGCCCGTGGGTTTGAATAATATTAACAATTACCGGATCAGGATTTGGGCTTTGTGTATTCCATCATTGAGGCAGATTTCATTTTGATGTTGTGATTTATGAAGCCACGCAATTTCTATTTCTTCAATTTATGAACGATCACCTACTAGGCTACTACACAAATACAGTATGTATTTTTATTTCAAAACTTATTGCATGCAATAACAGGACTACTGTTTATAAAATTAATTATGAAGCTAGTTCCGAACAAAGGACCTTGTGATTACTAGCAAAAACCATTTTCCACTAGAATTTGATTAACTTCGAAATAGGACTTTCGTGTTGTAATCTTTAGCAAAGAACATCACTCAATCTGCAATGAGTTTTTTCTTAGGAGATAACAAAATTATGTTATCAGGGAGATAACACAAATGCTGGCCGTTGGATCAGGGTGGTTATGGCTTTTTTTGATCTTGTGGTTGATATCTAATAAGGGCGTTTTTGTCATTAATATTTTGAATAAAATAACCGAAATTCTTGATTCACTCTCTCCTGATAGTGTGTGAATTACACTCTCCCAATTTAAAATCATGCAATGGGCGGTTATTGTTTGACTTAATTAGCGGTTGTTTAATTAAATATGCAACTAACTCCTATTTTTTCTCCACATTGATTGATGATTGTATTGGATTGGATTTTTTGTTTCCGTTTTTTGCTCCAACAATTTAGTGACGATATGTAATTCTTTCTCCACATTGATTGTCGTTCTTAAATTAAAGCGGGTGAAACGTCTGGTATTTAATTATTAATACGAATATTTTTAAAGATTTATATAATAACATAGATTCCATAAGTACGATAATAGTGGAATGTTAGGATTTTTATAGAATTCCATTACATAAAACATTATGTTCATGACTTATTGTTAGGACGAGAATCCTAATTTCAATAAATGACTTTAATCAATTTACCAAAGATGTAGTCAGGATAATTATTATCTTTTATTTTGTTATTTGTCAGAATAAAGTATAAATATTCCCTCCTATTTTCACGATATTTAGATAAATGACGGTATTTAATTATTAATACAGATATTTTTAAAGAATTCTATCATAACATAGATTCCATAAGTATGGTAATAGTGGAATGTCAGGATTGTTATAGAATTCCATTACATAAAACATTATGTTTATGACTTATTGTTAGGACGAGAATCCTAATTTCAATAAATGACTTTAATCAATTTGCCAAAGATGTAGCCAGGATAATTATTGCACACAGGATAATTTAGTAGGCAAGATTATAAGCTGGACACTCAAAATTCGGGTCTTTTCAAGAAAACTGCAATCTTTTCAGCTAGAAGATCATCATAGTTTAGAACATTCAATAACAACTTAATCACATCATACATTGCAATAACATAGCTATTGAATTTTCAGTATCAACCATAATGCAATACAATAAGTATCAATTATTCCACTTTCATATTTGAGTCAATTACGGCATTATTAGGTCATAATTGACTGTATTTAATTCTAGACGATTTTTATGTTGTCTAATTATGATTTTCTTCATTAAATTTATGTTGCCTTAATATTCTCGAGTATAATCCTTTTTTTCATGGGATTCATATTTTGCAAATGTTCGAAGTTGTTTCCTAATTCGAAGTAGTTACATTAAGTTGATTATGTGTCCTAAATTTTCGATAGTGTAATTAATATTATATTTTACAAAATAATTGATTCCTATTTTATTGAGATTTATAATGACCTTAATTTTTTTTCAATTTACATAGTTATTAAATTTATGGAATGTCAGTATTGTAATCGAATTCCATTACCTAGCTAACGCATGTCATGGTTTGGTATTATTAGATATTTATGTAACCTATTTATAAAAAACTACCTTTAATTATTTTTGCCTTAATATTAGGCGGTTTAGCTAGTTTTTGGCAGGATCCCTATTTTCGTGGGATTCTTAGCCATTAGATTATGTGGTTTTCATTTAATTAGGATCTAACGGTTGTGTGGACGCACTCTCCCAATTAATTCCACGATTATTTCGGTCTCCATGCAACTAATTGGCCACGATTTACTCCTGCAAAATCATTTTCTGATTTTGCATATATTTTTTTGGGTATGTTTTTTGCTTTATGTCGATAATGCTCCACATTATATGGGATTTTGACCTCGTTTTTTCGGTATTGGATTAATACCAAATTGTATATCGATTAAAGCTGTATATTGAATTCATTAAGATTGCTTTGTGATTGCATTCTGAATTTATTAAGTCAATTTTCCGATTGCATTCTAAATTCATTACGTCAATTTTCTGATTGCATTCTGAATTCATTAACTTTACTTTGTGATTGCATTCTGAATTCAATACGGTTGCTTTGTGATTGCATTCTGAGTTGTCATTACATTTTATTACTTCGAAAGAATGCAATGCTAAACAATTAGTATTACATTTTATGTCTTCGAAAGAATGTCATGCTAATGCATTGTCATTACATTTTATTACTGCAGAACAATGTCATTCTAATTGATAGGTATCACATTTTTTTAGCTTGAGGACAATGACATGCTCGTAAATTGTCATTACATTTTGTTTCTTGGGAATAATGTAATGATAATTAATTGTCATTACATTTTATTACTTCGAACACAATGTCATGCTAATGCATTGTCATTACATTTTATTACTGCAGAACAATGTCATTCTAATTGATAGGTATTACATTTTTTTAGCTTGAGGTCAATGTCATGCTCGTAAATTGTCATTACATTTTGTTTCTTGGAGAGAATGCAATGCTAATCAATTGTTATTACATTTTATTACTTCGAATACAATGTCAGACCATATATGAAATCCCAAACAAGAACTTCTATTATCAGACCATATATATAAAAAAATAGTAATACTATTACACAAGATCTACACCATTTACACAGAATCAGACCATTTATGAAAGCCCAAACAAGAACTCGCGGTAGTTCAATATATCAATTTCCTCCATCCCAAAACCATTGTCCAGTTTGATTACCAAACAAGAACTTGCGGTAGTTCAAAAATAATCATGGCCGTTGGATTCTCTTTTTAACATATATAATGCAATGTGAGTGCTTGTTGATAGGCGCGTGGGGCATGAAATTTTCGAAATGAAAAATTGATTCCTCTTCCTTTAAAGCCCTCGTTTAATCTGAGCCACATGATTAAATATACATAGAAAAAGAGAATCCAACGGCCATGATTATTTATAGCCATGATAAGTTCCTACTTCACCACAAGAACCTGATAATTCGACATGCCAATAATAATATATTAGTTCATAATTTTATCAACAAGCACTCACATTGCATTATATATGTTAAATAGAATGACATATATCTTATTTTCATTAATCACATAAAATTTTAAGTCATAATTCAGTAAACATCAGTTCTATTGCATTGTACATGTCACACAGAATGCAATAGAACTCAAATGCATTTAAACAGCAGTTATATTGGATTATTCATGGAAGACAACATCCCATTGATCTCAATTACATTACACAGTATTTCTAATGCATTTTTTAGTCAACATGGGATGCCATCGATCTCATAAGCATTTAAACAACACGGAGATTGGATTATACATGCCACCCAAAAATGCTATACATCTCAGACAAATGCATTCCATGTTACATTGGATTATTTAAGGTAGACAAAATCCCATATATATCAGTGACATTAAACAGTTTTTATAATGCATTTTTAATGTAACATGGAATGCCATAGATCTCGAACACATTTTAACAACATTGAAAATGGATTATACATGCCACCCACAAATGGTATACATCTCAAACACATTAAACATTAACTCTATTGATTTATATATGCACGACAGAGTGCCATAATGTAGGAAATGCATTTAAACAACTGTGCCAGTGGATTATACATGATTGATAAAATGCCATAGATTTTTGAATTAATAGTATTATTTCTATTGCATTATATTAATGTAATTTCACATTCAGAAATTCAACTACTCAAACTTCAAATACAAACAGATCAACAATAACTGGAAATACACAAAAAGTCATCATTTTTAATTGAATTTACATTCCATTTTGTTCAATTCAAATTTACCCACTTTTTTTAATTCCACAAATTAGAGACTACAACACGACTACATAAATCCACAAGTTTCGAGCATTTTACAGATAACATCGACTACCTCCTTCAAAAATTTTGGTACTACATTGTTGAAAGAGTTAGAAAACAATTATCAATGGTTAATTTTGTTGTAAAGATATGCTTTTTATGCTAATGGTTACGCCGGTAGTCAAAAGTTCCAATTTTTATTACTTGTTTGCCTAAAGTTAGCTGGAGGAAAAGGTTACTCAGTCGTACCTGGTTTTCGATTTCTTGAAGAAGATGCCATTGCTTCAATATTGTAAGGATTTTAGAGAATTTTAGAGAATTTTAGAGAATTTTGGTGGGGGTTTTGGAATTGTGATACAATATAACTACAGGAATGTTGGTTTCGCCTTGATTAATTGGTGATCTCCATGAATTTTGGCTCGATTAAATGCAACGAGCAAATATTAATTGGTGATCTCCATTAATTTCGCCTGGATTAATTGGTGGTTTCGCGTTGGATTGAATTCAGTGTGTAATAGCGCGTGTGATTATTGGGAGGGGGGAAATGAAATTTTAGTTGTAATAATTGGTAGTAAAAGACATCTTTAACCTTTGTTATTTGGGAGATAACACTATAGTGTTATCTCCTAAGTGAAACTCATCTGCAATGGTACGTAAATAATGTCAAAAACCGAACCAAACAACATTCTGCCCATCCTTCACAGCGAAACAAGGAGGGTAACAGAGAATACAAGCACATCAATCTTGCTGCATGCTGATTGCAGTCTCTGAAAAGCATTCAATACAACATAATTTTTACACAAACTATACATAATAATACAACAGTAATCATCAGCATCACACTATATTTCTCCACATGGCATGGCATTATCAAACCTAAACTAAAGAAAACAAAATCTGTTTGCTATGACGAGCGAGTTCAAACTGTGAACACGAAGAACTGCCATTCCAGAGGAGTCGAGAAGGGTATGAACTTGCAAACCTACCAAGGTGAACAAACTCTGCATAGTCGTTCCAACTGCCATAACAAACAGTTTTTGTACTTCTGCTTGAATGCTCCGAGCTTCATTGGAACAATGTTTAGAGTTTCACTGAGTAGGAGGGACTCTCTGGCCTATCTTGGCAAACCGACCTCTTATTCTTGTCCTAGTTTCAGCCCTCACCTTGCGCGACTCATACCTAATCTGCTTTTCGTACCTGTAACTCGCATGGAAAAATTAGCCAAATAAGTCAGATTACAACAACAAAGAGTGCATAACATGGTAATACTTTTTTATGCCTTTTTTCCTCTGTTCTTTTGCTTATAAAGAGCATCAGAAACATTTTATTTAGAACTGCATAAAAGTGATGGTGAACATGCGCTCACATACTACGAACACTTTATTTTTCTTGGTAGAACAGTGATGGCGAACATCACTACATCTTTTCAAATATAGAAAGAGGCAAAAATGGAATATTTTCTCCTAACCTAGTACATCATATCCTTTTCTCCAATCCCATCTCAAACATGACCAAATACCATTTGAACATTAGAACAAGCAGGGCCGGTCCATAGATTTTCGGGGCCTAGTGCGAAAATTGAAAATGAGGCCCTCGATATATATAATAAAAATAAAATTTTTGAGAACTCATTTTTTAAGCTAAATTTTTCTAAGTTCTCGGGTCTCGAATATTAAAATGTGGTAAAGATTCACTATTATAAACTAAATTTTCATTATTGAGTTCAAATGGCATAATATTTTTATTATCAAGTTCACTTGAGACTACATTTTTATCACTTGAAACTATATTTTCTTCCATCAAATTTTCATATAATTGACCACTAGCTATAAGATTACTTTTAGAAAAGAATTTTTTAAGAGCTCCTTTTTGTGATATAACCAATTCATTTTCACGTTTTCTTTTCTTCTTTGATCGTTTTCGGATAAATATTTGTGAGACAACATCTTATAAAATAGTCAAACAATTATTAATAAAACAAGTAAAAAATTGAATATAAAATAACTTAATTAATGAACATAAATAAAGTATGAAATTAATTAAAATAAATAAAACACGTTCAATAAAAAAGTTTATTTGTTTTTTTTTTTCGATTTAGTATAATTAACAAGAGAAAAATGAATTACATCACCTATTTAATGACACGATTCTAATTCTTCAAATTGACAAAGCACTGTGCCTCACCGGATACCAATTCATCGAATGGATCAACTATTTTAATTTTATTAAAACAACAGTATTGCATTGACTCTGATATCAGATTATGAGTAAATTTGCTCTATTCTACTTATACAATTAATATATTGTTTAAGAAAGACCGAAAGACTAAAAGAGTATTAGTAAGCTAAGTAGACAGTACATCTCTCTTCGGATTCTTATTTATCCTAATCTCATTAAATAATGTTTCATGTTTGCTCTACGGAATTTGATTATTAATGTTACAATAATAGCGTTATAATATTAATAGTTAACCGAGTTCATAGTTTTAGTGCTAATGTTTTTATATCGATTTTAGTTCAACATTTTTCAATTCTAAATTATAAACTTAATACTTATTTAATAAATATAATTTTTAAATATTTAATTTAATTTCTAATTTTTAAATCAGTAAAATAATATATATATAATTTTTTTTTAAAATTTTGGGGCCCCTCCAAAACGGGGGCCCAGTGCGACCGCGCCCCCCGCCATGGGTAAGGGCCGGCAGTGAGAACAAGTAGTATCAAGGGATACTGAAGTTACATAATGAAAAGATACCCTCACGTACAAAGTATTTGAAGAAAGAACTTGTCTCTAAATCTCAATCATTTAGATTGTGAGTGCATAAGAAGAAACAAATTACCTTCTGCTTTTCTTTTTCTCCTTGTAACGCGAGAGTGCAGAGTCTCTTTCTTGAGTATTTATTTCACGTGGCACTTTAGGAGGGGGATGTATATCTTCCATAGTAACAAAGTGATGAGGGTGTCCTTGTTGATCACCGCATATATTGGAACTACCACCGGCTTCAGAATCCTTTTCAGGAACCAAGTAGTTTGTGTCAGCATTGCCGTTGACTGGAGTAGTAGGAAATTTTTCATCTGTAAGCTCATCAGCATATTTGTACCCGTTAAATCCACTTGTCTGCAGGGAGTGAAATAGTCATATTACTTTCACTACAGCCTTCAACTTTACAGTTTAGTGTTTATGGACTGTCGGTAGATGAATTTTTCGTTTACAAAACAGATTAGAATTAGACGATCTGAATGCGAATCTGTCATTTACTCGCCTCTTAGAACATTTTTTTTCGTCAAGTACAGGACTTTATACTGAAGAGACATATCCTATATTTCTTGTATGCTCAATTATTATACATTAGTTTTCTATAACATTGGAAAGCAGAATGACTGATAGTCTAGAGTTCAAGCAGGTGCCAGTGAGGACCAAATCCATGGCACAATTGTCACAGGGCAGGCAATTATACTTCACATATAAAAAAGACAAGCAAACTTTTGCTAGTGTAATGATAGGGTAACTCTCTTTCACCGTCAAAGTTGCATATACATGCATTAAGATGGCAGTGTGTTCCCGACAAGTCAGTTAAATCAAGTAGAAAATAAGAGGGTTACCTCATATGAAGGAACCGAGGTTGGTTCAATATTGTTCCTAGAAGGTGTTTCTTTAGTCTCCAACTGGCAATCAAGTCCAGGATCATCAGATTGATATCCAATGAAGCTATCTAGGCACCCTTCAAAATCATTGAAATCAGCATCCAACTTTAACAATTCCCGAAGCTGGTGGAGTATGTCTTCTTTGTGTTGTCCACATACAGAATTTCGGTTCTGATATTAAAACAATTTTTTTCAGGCCAGTTAAAAGATTGTTTGAACCACAGTCGGAAAACATACACTTTCATCTGAATTTGGTAGAATATAATTATAAACCCAAAATTGATTTGTGCAACTTTACTAACTACCAAGAGACGGAAAGAGGACCTAAGCATAGCTATTAGTTCTTGCTTCATGCGAAGTCTAGGAAAGGTCTAACCACTTAGACTGAAACAATTATTTGCAGAAAGATCCAACTTTGTAACTATCTATATCAACATGACCTCTCCTGTACACACCCAAGCTTAGATCTTAATTTATTACAATTATAATCAGAAATATCACATTTAACAATAGCTAAAGACAACAGGCTCTCTACTATCTTGTTTCCTGAGATAACGCAGATATGCAATGTAGCTCTATAAAACCAAACTTTTGTTTATAAGTAATTCTGGTAGACGAGTGCATCCGGTGAAGATCAAATCTGGACAACACTATAAGAACATACACTAAAGCATCAAATTTTCCTCACTCAATTTGATATTCGAATCAAGAATTGAGTAATGCACCTTCTACTTGATAACTGAAGCAACACTATAAGCACACACACTAAAGCAACAAACAAACCTACTCACAATTCACAAATTCACTAAATGACATTGAAAGTTTGAAACAACGATTTTGACAAAGCTAACATTAACCTAAGTTCGGAAACGGGCTCCTTGTTATCACGGGTAAGGCTAGGTACTATCCCACCCCCTTACCCCGCATAGGCGGGCGGGTCAAAAGGCATTAGGGCATGTTTATGTATGTAAAATTACCTTGGGTAATGGAGGCACCCCCATAGCTTGAAAACTGTGTTCAGCAGTAGGATTACTATATGCAATCAACTCATCAATACTAACAATAGATGGAGTATCCCAAGCCAACAAATCCAACATCCCAAACTCTTCATCATAATCATTTCCATTACCATATTTCCCAGAACCATTTTTTTCATCCCTACCATCACCATTTCCTGATAAAAAACATTTCTTTCCCAAATCATCAAGACCCAAAATCCCCAAAAGCTCATTAACCGAAGGTTGTCCACTAAAACCATCAACTGGCCTCCTATCATGAACACCAACCGAAGAACAATTCTTACCTTCTTTATGTGTCTCCCAATCACAATTCTGACAAAGAACAACGTTGTCCGAACGACAAAATATAGAAACAGGACAAGAATCACAATTGTCACAAAGCAACCACCTAGTATGCTTTGTAAAGAGCTGGTTAGTTGAATGAACCTCTCTATCACAACTCAAACATAGCTTAGCTGAATCTGCTCTGCAATATAACAAAGCAGTTTCTTTACTGCAAAAATCACATAGACGATTATCTTCTTGCTTTTGAGTACCCATTAACAAGAAAATATGGTTTTTTGGACAAATTTTTTGTGAGTGCCCAGAATGTTTCTTCTTGAAAAGATTGAATTTTTGGGTGCTTGGGAAGATAAAAATGAGGAGAGCTTGTGTTTTTCACAATCTTTGAATTAGGCCACCATTTATATGTGAATGTGAGAGTTGAGTGTGGAGCCTTATCTCTTTTGTGTTTTTGTAATTTTTCATAATACCATGCATATTTGCTTTTTTGTCCGACTTATATTTCAGTTAATTTTATTGTATTGTACTTCAAATATCGATTGTTATGTAAGTATAAGTTAATTCATAATGAACTCGATTTTTTATTTCAATTTAGAATAATTTTATCCACAAATAAAGGAAAACTAGTGTGCATTTTGTGCATTTTACCATCTTCTATGAACGATTAGGTACACTAATTAGTAATTACCGAGTTAGCTTCATCTGTGTACATATTACTCCTTTTATTTTTAAATGATGGAGGTGTTTTGCCTTATTTTGTCAAATTTCGGAAAAAATTTTGATCATAAATTTTCAATAGTCGATAAGTGAAATATCAAATTCTTATAATTTTTATCCGAGTAAAATTAATACTATTTACTTGTTAAATCGTGTCTTGAAAACTATAAAAACGTAAATTACTAAGGGAGGGAGTAATAAGTTCTGGAAGTCACGATTTATTGATACTTTTTTGCTTACAAGAAAAAAGAAAGAAGGGGGGGGGGGGGGGGGGGGGGTCACAGGGTTGACAGTGACTGAGAATGTGCAAGATGTTTTAGATCTTGCAACCCTTTGGCCATGTCTCATGTGAATTTAAACATCTTTACTAGTGCCATTAATTTGGCCATGAAATGGGCTATACTCTAACATTTAAGTGCTCTAGCCTCTATGTAGTAAAAACTCTATTCTACTTTCTCTTTGGATACTATTTCAAGTTTTCAAACATGAAATGGGGTAGGGTCTCTTTATCTGGTGAATTGTAAATCGAGAGATGTGTTTTAATAGCAGTCTTGTAAGGAAGAGGATCAACGAAATATGAAACCAGAAACAAATTGTGTAATTTATATTTCAACAAAATATTGCCTCTACACATATTTGAACAGATCACCTTATCACTTGTCATTTATCATTTACCATTAAACTATGTTCTTATGGGCAAATTGAATATAGATGCTAGTACATTTGAAGTGTTTTGTTTTATTTTTAAGTTATCTTTTAACGGGGATTTTTAAGCATATAAGTAATATATAATTATAGTTGGTATGCCAAAAGTAATTAAGTCGTCTAAGTAGTGAATAGCGTGAATTAGGGGTCACTAAAACGACTTCAAACCATAAGAATTTATTGAAGTAAATTAAGAGGTTTTGATGTTAAATAGAAATTCTTGGTGCCCAAGAAAAGGTGACGATTCAACAAAATATGGGTTATTATCAATCAAAACAGCCTACGATCACAGACTTGATACCAACCTAATACGTAGTTTTGAGTAGTGATGTAATAAAGGTTGAAGACTAGTGGCCTAATCGAATTCGTACAAAATATCACCTATTTATTGCACAAATATCTACACAAATTGACACTTTCGTTTTCTCTAGTTTTTTGTGGAAGATACTTGGAACTTCTCCAATCCATAGCTTTATTTTAGTTCATTAAAATAATAATTTGTTATTTGGAACATTAAGTTTAGTAAATATGTGAGTCTCATTCTCATTTCTCCATGTCTTTAACCAAAAACTACTTTCATTTTTTTTTACTATGGCTCAATAGTCTAGTAGCATCCGACTAAATATTACAATTGATCACTTATATTAACAATTTCTTTAAGTTGGTTAAAAATAGGGTTAATGACCGGGGACATCACTTGGCTGGCCCCAATATCACAAGTTGATCACTTACCTTTTATAGGGTCCCAGTTGATCAACGCATGTGATGGCTATTTTTAAAGGTTTTTCGCCTTTTCATGTTGCAATTAATGGTTGACTTTGAGTTTATTTCTATTTTTCAATTTTTTTTTTACTTAATTTCGACATGAAAAAGAAAAAAAGCCCATAATTATGGTCATCACATGGGTCATAACAGAGCATCGACCGGCTGGAAAAATGAATAAACCAGCTGAGACAAATTTTAAAAGGTGAGTGATCAATTGTGACTCTTTAAAACTAAGTGCTCAACTGGTGATATTGAAAGGTAAGTGATGTCCCCAACCATTAACCCTTAAAAATAAGTGTGAAAGTCAAACACGACCACTAACAACTCCCACACGTGACACGCCTATGCCCTTGAGTATCTATTAATAAGGCTGGAAATGAGTTGAGTCTAGTAACCGACTCAAATCGTTAACAAGTCGGGTGATTCAATGAGCATGACTTTAGTACCCTACTCGACATGATACGTTAACAAGAGTTGGGTAGTGTAATTATCTTGCTCAACTAGTTTATTACCCGACTTCTTAAGGCAAAATCGAAAAAAATAAAAATACATTAGTACATTTGGACATTAATAAATTACATAAACCTTAATTATTTGAAATATTCATAATTTTTTTATAAAACTTAATTATAGATAATTATTTTTAACATATATAATAAATTCGTTAATTTATTTGATAGTTTATTAAAGGATCAGGTAAATATCGAGCGAGCCGGATATTTCAAGTAGCGAGCACAACCTTAGACTCATACCTTATTTGTTAACTATTGAGTACTCGAGTCGGGTGCTCGAGTGGGTAATAGCCTATAGGTTACCCGGCTTGTTGCCATCACTAGGTTTAAAAACCACTTCAACACAAGATTTATTTCTTATGAGATTCGAGTCCACACAATCTCAAGAATCTATATTGATAAAATTTAATACTATGTCCCCGTCACGCTTTAATTTGGTTAAATTATTATTGGACGCCAGATCTATTTGATTGTAAGTTTAAGTTATGAGCCTTCTTAGATCTGTCTAGACTATACCATACGCGATATTATTATTGTCCACCAACAATATGGGCAAGTAATATATTCGGAGTATAGATAGAAAATTAAAGCTTCATCTTTAATTCTATCTTTTATGATTTGTCGATAGTTCTTTTCCACCACTGTTGGAGCTAGTCCACTATTTCAGATCATATTAATCACACGTCGACCCAGCAAAAAGAATATCACTTCTGCAAAAAGATAATTAATTATATATATAATTATACCGTAATAATCAATGGAGTTCATCACTATGTGTGTCCCCCCATGGATTGGTTACACAAAGTCATGGAGCATGGACGGACCTATAGCATACTTTAATATTGACGTGAATACATACCCTATATATATCATGACAAATACTCCACTCAAATGGAAGATTTTTTATTTTTGGTTATTTTATAGGAGGTTTCGGGTTCAAAATTCGTTCACGTAAACATGAAAAGTTGTAAAATCGACGGAATCTTGCTAATTAACCATCAGGGCATAACACCAACTTTTGAAGCGGACTCATTGCTCTATCTCATTAACGAGTCGAATCGTTTTTTTAACTAAGTGATTGGATTACAAAATGCCAGCAAATTGAATCAATTGAATTGAATTACGATTAAAAGTAATGATTTAGTAACATATTGTCCGAATTACAAGCCGAGTGTATTTTGATCTTGATTTAATGATAATCAACAACAATTACTATATATATGATAGGAGTTGAATTATATTTTCCCATCATGTTCAAGGAATTGAATGATGCCAATTGCTTGAAGAGGGGAGATTCGCTATGTCTAGTTCATTTAAATAATATTTTTATATTCAATATTATTTAAGTTCTTCGAAAATATGAATTGAAAGCATATAAATACAATACTTGAGTGTACATTTTGATTAATAGTAATAATAATATTCATCATCATAACAATAATTTCACTAAGCAAACAGATTACATAACATGAAATATAGTCTTCAAGCTAACTAATTAAACAGCTAGCTAACAACACTTAATTAAGCTACATTAAACATCAAACTATTACTAATTACTTCCTAGATAGGGATTTGGGAATAACATATGATATAGTATCATCATCATTACATGATACACATACATTTATCCATTATTAATTCTTCTTATTCTAGCTTTAATATATAATAATAATAATAATAATAATAAGCTAACCTTTTTAATTCCATTTAGTTAAATGAATAATAAGGTTTAAGGAGAGGCAACAAATTTCCACTAAGGTGAAGAGACATAACTTCATTAGTTGATCCAATAAGTTTCCCACCAATGAAGACTGCTGGAACAGGTGCACTACAACCCATCCTAATCAAAGCCTTCTCAACCTCTTTCCCTTCTGGATCTTGATCTATCTCATGCACATAAGGGCTCACTCCAAGCTGCTCACTAAACAATATGTTCACTGTGTAACACAAGCAACAACTACTCTTGCTAAATATCACTAGTCCATTCTCCGACGCTATCCTCATTACCTTCTCCATCCTTCGATCCACGTACCAGATTGATTTTTCGATCAAAAGTAGTCGAGAAAGTGGAAATTGGTATTGAGTTATTGATGGTTTGATTGGTATGAGGCAAGCCTATTTATAGCTTGCTAAAATAGTGGACTTGTTTTTCTACATGGAACATTATATTCAAAAAGTGGTGGTCTTTTTTAGATGCTAACGGTAAAGATTGGGTGCTTTTCGAAGATAGACTAGACAAGTTGATGATGTATCGATGAGTGTATGTATGAAAGACATGCACGTACGTAGACTATCTATTGACCTTGTGTTTAAGATGCCCATGCAAATTCAAAATAAGGAACATTGTAATAAGTTCAATTACTATATATTTTTATATATATTGGAGGAAGACATGAAAGACTTCTCGAATATGTATGTCATTTCATGAGAAAGTGGAACAAAAAAACACCAAGAAATTATTTCATGTTTTTCGTCATGAATCATGTTTACTCGTTTTGTGTCTATCTCTAACAAATCAAGATATTCTATACAAGATTAAGTTCATTGGCTAAATGGTTCCGAGTAGTGAAAAGGAGTTGCACTTTAATTCTTAATATTGATAGTAGTTCTTTAATAGTAGTGATATAATAGTAATGTGGCACTCAGTAGCTAGTAATAAAATTGTTTGCATTTTAACTTCTGGGTTACAAATCAACTGATAAGAAATAGAGTGTGAAATTCCACCAGCCTTGTCTCATCACTCAACGCTCTAGTCTCCTGATCATGTGAGACATATGCCGCAATTTACCACTTCCATATACTCCAAGTCTCCAAGGCATGGGTGTATAGGGGGCAGTTAGTGTAACAGTTTCACACTTTTCATAATTATTGCATTTTGGTTCATCACAGTGAAACAACTTTTTTGTTAAGTTTAGACGGGAACGTTAGTTTGGGGACCATAATACAACAATTATTGTATCACTACAGAAAGCGAAAGTACTATATTATTACTATTCAAAACCAAAATACAACTGGTGTCTATCATATGAGATCATTTCGACGATTAAGGCAAAAAGAGAAGTATTGTATTAGCAGGAGTCCTATTGATGAAGGGTAGTGTATGTTTTTGAGTGATCCCTTAGCTACGTACCATTAAGATTCTCTAGCAAGCACTTTCCTAAAATTCTTTGGGGGCAGAGGGGCACACTCTATGTCTCTATGTCCTTGGAGATCCTTCCAATGAGAAGATGTATGAGATTGATATTCCTAGAGAAAGATTTAGGTGAGATCTCTTACAAAGACCTTTCGAGATCGATTATTTTCATTTGTCTATATGCTGATTAAATGAAATACTTAGTTACATACATGAATGACAACTACAATACATTTTTAATTTATGTTTCAAAAATAGATAATTTTGTATTTACAGGACCTAAACATGTTGAAAATTCGTCCGATAGTTATTCCACCAACCGAAATACTTAAAGCAACTCATGTTTCAATCACTTTCATTCCGTTTTCCTCCGTAGACCATCTGTAATACTCATAGCGAAGAACATAGTAAATAGTAAATATTATCAATGACATGGTTCACCGTGCCTAAACTAATACGCCCGATCAAATAATTATATGTTAAAATTGTGAATATTAAATTTTATTCGAATTGTATTTGCTTAGAGTCAAAACTCAAAATATAGTTTTATGATACTAGTCAAAACATTTATCTTTTTAGTAATATAATATGATTCAGTTGTTATCGAACAGTATATTGTCGATGATGATCTTAGAGGAAAACAGAACATAACACATGTTGACTAGTGATGATCGAATTTATGTATGTAGCTGTCTATACTGATTCGGATTTGGTCCTTGAGATAATTGGAATAGTTGAAGTTGAATGGAAATCTCTGTCTTTTGCCAGAATAATTTTCACCATAAACGAATGAAGAACCAGATGAAGTGGACAATTCACCCCAACTAAGGGAGAGGAGACACTCCATAGGATCAGATTCAGACACACCTTTTACCTCCACCAATAGCAGTTACGAGTCCCTCGTGACCAATAGCAGTTATGAGTCCCTCGTTATAATACGTCCGAACACACCTTCCATTAAATCTCCTCAATATTTGGTCGAGATCTTCTACTTGCACCTAGGGGCAGATATAAATATTCTAAAGTGGATGTTCAAAAATATATTTGGAAATTGGTGTTCGAAATGCTCAAATATATTGCAATATGAACACCAATGCTACTTTTTATATTAATTAAAGTTACATAATTTTATTTTATTTGTAACAAGTGCATGTTCGCGTAAATCAAGACGAACCAGTATAGGTCTGCCCTTTGCTTGCAGCTCTATAGTTCTATGAATGCCTTAAACCTCTTTTATAATGTTTAAACAAATGCTTTAGTAGAGGCTTGATTGAATATATAATTATTTAAAAAAGTAGAACTTATTTGTAGACAAGGATCACCAGATAGGCTATATTATTCATGGAAAAATACAATTATGAAATCAGACATCAACAAAATCTTTCATGGTGGGAATATTTTTCTCATTGTTTGCATTCTTTTGCCAAGTTTGCCTTGCTGCAGCAACAGTGTCCTTTGCCTTAGCAATCTCTTCTGCAGAAAACTTGTGTTCCACTACTCCAAGAGGACCTGGTTTCGCCGCCTTAAAGAACGTTTCCATTTCCTCGTCTAGACGCCTACACAAATCGAATAAACCAGTAACAAATATATCAATTAAATTGAAACAAAGATCGCGTGAACCATCACGAAATTGATGTACGAAGTACTCGTGCAGAGCGAATGAAGTTGATACCTGAGGCCGGTGGACATAATTGCTGATAAAACTTGGGACAAACTTTGGCTTATTTGATAGATATTGTGTGTGAGATCTTTATTGAAGAGGTGAAGAAGGTTGATATATATTGGAAAATGGAGGCATTTTGTTTGATGGAAATTTGTTGCCAAGATTGACTTATGAATTATGATAAGTAAAGCTGATTAGTCTTATGTAGACTCGTCAAAAATGAACAGAGCCAATAGCTTCAGCTTTCTGACTAGTACTACGTTGTTTGAATATTCGTTGGAGAAATTGAAGTGCATGTCTGAATTTTCTTTATTATTAGAGAACTAATGTACACAAAAATTAGTAAAATAAATGTTGCAAATGGATTATGTATCGACTTTTGACAAATTTGAGAGATCATTTGTGTAATTACTGCAATGGAAAAGAAGCAATGTCTCTCATTCCAGCGAGAGAGAAAAATGACGGCTCGGGGATATAGCTCAGTTGGTAGAGCGCGGTTGTTACAATTGGGTTATTGCGATTACGTGTTGGATGTCTAAATGTTCAAGTAGTAATGATAGTATCTTGTACCTATAAAACATGCTTCAACAATAACATCAGCTTTATTAATTGGTCTAAGCAAAACACTGACTTCTTCGAAAATATTTTAAAGACGTAATGCATCATTTTATTTGGGCAAGATGACTTGTTTCTATAATTATGAAGAGGATTTGAACCTCCACACTCTTTAAATTTGCTCAGGTAACCGCTGAGATCAACAAGAATAAACTACCAAACATTTATTAAGCACACATACATTAACGAATTAAGCTATCATGATTGCAAAATTGTTAGTTTAAGTTAGGTTAGTTTTGAACTATGAAATACTGATTTCGAAAATTTTTGGTAATTTCTTCAAAAATACTCGATCATCTCTTTCTCAACAATGTCTTTCAAGTAAGATAAATATTAACAACACTCGAAAAGAGTATTAGAACGGAAACTCAAAACACGAAAAGATTAAAAAACAAGGTTGCTCAGGTAACCGCTCAGGATCGACAAATAAGCCGAACAATCAAGAAGTGAAAATCACTTTCAGTGCTGATTGCCATCCTCATTGCAACCAAACACAAAAGTACCAAAAACAAGTACCTAAAAAAATCGAAATGTCATATGATCTAATTATATTCGTCATAAAACCTACATTAACCTTAAAAATTACAGACACAACATTTACAGAACTTTAATCGAATAGAAATATCAAACGCAGACACAAGGGTGCCGAGCTGCTCGTATTGTTTGTTGACCATAATTTATGAACAGAAATGTGGCTTTGTAACTGCTATGTAATATAAATGATTGATGTTTTTGGCAATTTTCACCTAGTTCACCATAAACAAATTTAATTAGATTCATCATAATCACCTCCATGTATGGTTCATTTAAATTGTTCGTTTGGATTAGAGTGAACCTCGTAAGCAAAGCTTATTTGAAACAAAAAGACCAATTTTTTAGTTAATCGATTAACCTCAAATTAGTTCAAGTAACAAGAAACGTTGTTCTTCCCAGTGTGCGTAATTGATACTAACTCAGTTCATCCTAAATACATTGACGAACTTATTCAAAACTGTAACGATTTGGATTTTTATTACAGTAATATTTTCCGACAAGTGATGCTCCTATTAGATACCAAAAATACATTAACTATTAAAATTATATAGCAATAAAAAAATGAAGAAACCATTGATCAGATAATTGTAGTCTGGAAAAAATTTCCGATCGACATATCTTTTGATTCCGAATAATTTATCATCACTTCAATGGTCAACAATTATATTCATACAAAAATTGAATCATTAAAAATTATTAAAAAATGCTTATGAAGTTGAAAAATTGTACAAGAAAATTATATGGGTAGGCTCAGAAGGATCCATTGGTGTATATAATCACTTCAGGGAAATTAATTCCCTCATAAAATAGGTAGTTTTAAGCATCATAGCCACCACTATAACAAAAAAATCAAAAAGAAAAAAAAGCTGAGATAAAGAAGAAAAGAGAAGATGATAACTAGCACTATGAGGAATACTTTTGTAGATTATCTGAAGAGTATATATAGTGGCTAATGATTCAACCCTAGGTTTAAGGTTTTTGTTATTGGGCCCGAAATGTCTTAATGAGCCCAAGCCCAAGCCCAAATAGTATTTGCTTAGGACCTCCATTTCAGAAGGCCCCTTTTTCTAAAATAAATAAATGGATGAATAAGAATATAACAAGTTAACAACTTCTTACTTTAATTTAGGGTTTTGATTTTTACACTCCAAAAATTGATTATGACACTCCAAATTCTCTATTTAACCCTTCAATTTACTCTATAAAAAACTACAAAAAGTGATAAAGTGGAGTGTGGTTATAAAATTTGGAGTGTAAAAATCAAATACCTTAATTTATACTAGTGGTTTGAGCACAGTCTCGCCTGTGCAATAATTTTATTTTTTTCGTAATAATTTTTCAATAGTTGAAATTATAATTCATTGTTATAAAAGCAGAAAATAAAAAGATAATTGCATATGATCTAAAATTGTTACTATTGTTTTTAAAATATTGAACAATTAATACAAAATAAATACTTACTTATAAAAATATTATTAAATATATCTGCATAAATAAATAAAACATATATATAATTAAGATATGTTGGACAATATAAAGAGTTATTTATAAAAATATGATTAAACATATATGTTTATATAAAATGGATGAAATGGTAGTTATTTTTAAATTTAAAAATGGACACATGTCAAAATTTAATTGTGCCACATGGATAACCTAGTTAATCTCTTAGGCTTCACCAAATAAACTCTTCCCACATTATAGTATAGATTACATCTCATCTATACTACATATAATTTGGGAAGCTCCAAGCCTCCAATTATTTCGAGAAGCCTAGGAGATCATCTAAATTAACCATGTAACACGAGAATAATTTGACACCTGCCCATTTATTATATTAATAAATAATGTTATCTAATGTATAAACATATACTCCCTCCATCCCTATTTGTTATACATATATTATTTTGCATAAATTTTTAGATCAATTTGAATTTGTCTCAACAATCAGATTTTTCCTGTATTTTTTTGAATTAAATAGAAACTAATTAAGGGATTTCCATAAAAGAAAAATACCTTTATCAAATAGAGATGGAGGGAGTATGTTTATTCATGTTTTCTATAAATAAGTATTTATCTTTATAATAAGTTTTCAATTTTTTTAATTAGATATATACTCTCCGTCTTATAGACTCATTTACTTTTACACAAAATTTAAGAACAATTCAAATCTCTTTCACAAATATAGCTTTCTCTCCATACTAGCTTACTTAATTCGGTAAAATAGGAACTAATAAAGGATTTCTAAATCGTGATAATGAGTTTTAGATTAATGAACGGAGAGAATATATAGACATATATGTTTAATCATATTTTTATATCATAAATATTGCTCAATGCTTGTAGTAATTAGTATATAAGTTGTGAACCACTTAAGAGCCCTCGTTGTGTACACACAAAAAGTTGAGAGTGTTTCGTAATCACAATATTGTATTTTTATCGGAACACTTGTTCTATTC